>VWZD01000141.1:99351-182820 GCA_013396695.1 Sakesphorus luctuosus | reverse complement strand
TAACAAGCTGTGCATGCTGCCCTAAAAACTCAGTTCAGTGACACACCTATGGAATTGAGCATTTTGGTGTTTGCAATGCTGTATAGGCTTTAGACATGTCATGCCTTTCCCATTTGTTAATGTTTCCAGTTTAACATGGAAAGAAAGCAAACTACAGTGAGTTGCCTAAAGTAGCAGATCATTCTTAGCAAATTGCAAGTTTCAGTTGTAGATTAAATGAACAGAGCTTTGGTTTTTCTTCATTCAGCTCGACTTCTGTAAAGTTTCAAACCCATGAATTCAAACCTTGGATGGCAGAAAAGAAACATGATTTTTGTTCATAATAATCTCCATAAAGGAGATTACCATGGCTAGAAAGGAAAAAGACAAAGTCTGTATAACAAAGTGTTTGGCTCTAAATGACCTGCAATAAGACCTCTCTATATACAGTCTCTCTCATGGTACTAATAATTCACATTTATTGATGACTGTTGGTCTCACAGTGACTATGATAAAGATTATGATGTGAAAATCTAGACATAAAAAATGTCTGGACAAACAGAATGTATATCAGAAATGTAGCACTGTGATAGTCAAAGAGTTTTAGCTTACTGTAGGGCTTAAGAGAGCAACAAAGTCTTCACATCTATCCACTTTATCCTCCTTTTTAAGTACCTCACGCCAGTTTTTATCATCAGGATAAAAAGAATCCCAGAAGTCTTCAGGTGACTACAGTAACCTGAACTGGGATTTAAATGAAGGACTTTGAGGTGAAAGAATCTTTTTCATTACCAACCGCATGAGTCATAACTCATTTATCCTGCCCTTAAAATAAACGTTTCCAAAAGTGTGTCTTGACATCTCTTCTCTTTTTCCTTAGTTATGACAAATGGAAAAAATTATACAACACATTTTTCTACTCTTACTGACAGTTTATACAAATTATTTCTTTATGTCTTTGTAGTTTTACGTTCGATATTTTAAATGCCTGAAATTGCATATAGTTGTATTGAAATTCCATTAGGATTCCTGAGTCTGTCAGAATAATAATATATTTAGGTTTTTGAACTTCATACACACTTCATCTAATTAAAAAGACTGATATTAAAAAGTCTGTTTTCTTCTCCTTTTAAACTAGGTACAGAAGAAGTTCTAATTATGTGACATAAGATCATGAAAAATTACTATTTTGCTATTGATATTTGAAGTAGTCTTTAAGGGAGGGCTGCAACATACATACTAAAAAAATACAAAGGTCTTCCATCCAAAGGTCTTTCAATAACCTCTCCAGTTCTCATGACATGCCCAGGATTCTCTATCAATTCAGATGCCATTCGAGTGGTCCCTTCAATAAAGCCATAGGAGATACTCCCTACTGCCCTAAAAAATAAGGAAAATGGTCCCCTGTGGCTTCAAAGGACTGCAGAGAAGAGAAGAATCAAAACTGCATAGTAATGTTTGATAATCTGTGTATCAGTAGTAGAATATCGTTTTACTCTTGCTCCCAATGTTAAATAGAGTTAGTTACACCAGCAAATGGTGAGACAGGTCATTCAGCCCATTTCCACTCATTGCGGGAAGATATTGTGGTAAATACTTACTAGGTCATTTAAAATTTTCAAGGTCATACACTGCCATCAGTCTAAACACTGAACTTTCATGCATTGTGTCAGAATGTACCAGATGTTTTTAGTCAAGAGTTGAAAACCCTGTTTTGTAATTGCATCAACAGATGGTTGGCATACACGTTATGAACAGCAAATACACAGGCTTTGAGAGAAAGGGCTTTTCAAAATAGGCAAAATATATTGACATAGTATGTAGAAATAACATGTAGGAGCAGTAGATCAGAAATTAAAACTGTTATAAATCTGATTTCTATCAGCATGGAATAGAATATCTGAATTATGCATAATGTGAGGTAAAGGAAAACAGAGCAGTGCACATGCACACACTAAATTACAGGATGAATATCAGAGTCCATCATATTTCATCTTCTACCTCCTCTTCCCTAATAAACCCTGCCAATGAAAAAAGCCTCAACAAGTTTTTCTCCTGCTTTGTCAGTGCCTCTTGTTCATTGCACTTTACATATCATCCTGATTTACTGGTCTTCTCATAGCCCATCTCTCCTGAAGAGTAATTTTTCCACAATGTCCCAAAGAAGCAAACAAGTAGCACATATTAAACTCCATGACAAACTCTTTCTCAGTCTTTGCCTTCCTATGTATTTCTTTAGATTTTAAATAGCACAGGTTGAGGATTTTGTTTGCCTGCTTGTATAGAGCGAACATGCACAGTGAAAATTAAGACTCAATCATCATGATAATGAGTTTCTTGAGTTAGCAGCCAGAGGTTATTGTTGAGGTCACAATATATAGCACAATATTCATAAGCTCATAGAGTGAATTTATGTATAAACTCAATAGAAGACATGGCCAGCCTCAAAATAATTGTTTACAGAATAAAAAGCAAAGGCAGGCATCTGGTTGCACAGAGCAGAAACTGAGTCTCCACTGTGGCAAAGTAGGCACTGGGTGCAGCCAGGACAGGCAGAAGGCTGGCCCTGGGCCTTGAACACAGCTGAGGTTACCCCACAGGCAAGTGCCTTCTCCTCCACTCTTGGCCAGATGCTTGCAAAAATCATTCTCATGAAAATTAAGGGAAAATTATAGGAGAGACCAAGGCCAAGGGGAGAGAGTTCATCTTGCTACAGCAAGCTTGGATGTCCAAGGGGAATGAAACATGAAATTCACCATTTTCTCTTGTGCCTTCCCCATCAACTCAACACACCAAGTGGACTGTGAAGTCAGGAGAGGTATTTGTCACAGTTTAAGTAGCTGTTATGCTCTGTATGTGCACTTCATCATTGCTCCCATGGATGTCCTTTCAGTTACATGTCACTTGCAAGCAGAATACGCCCAGACAAGGTAGCTGTGACCTCCAACTTGTCCCTGCATGGTACAGTCTCTAGCACCGATGGCCTTGTTCATGCTTATCGATTTATGCCTAAATATTTACAGTGTTAAACCTGTTTTGATTTTGAACATGTACATTGTACCCTGAGCCTATATAGAACTGATAGTTTTGGATCATATGAGTGTACAACTGGGAATTATTCCAACTGTATTCTGATTAAAAGAGATTTTTGTGTATAGGAAATTTCCTTTTTAATCTAGCTTTTTGCCTGTCCTCAGGGACTTTGTCATTATTGATTAAATGCAAAATTAGATCATAACCTGACTAAATAAAATTTCCTTTCATATGACAGTTCTTTTGTCTCTGCTTCTCGTGTTACTTTATTACTCATTGTGCAAATTCAATTAAAATTTTCATTTTCCTTTTCAGATAAAAACAAAAATCAAGATATCATACTGTATCCAATTTACATCTATCAATCATAGTGATAGAACAAAAATAAACCTGTCTTCACATAACAAATGAGCATTGTTTCACAGTTTTGATTATAAAGACAATATCATGTCTTGAATGAAAAATACTAACACACTTTGCCACTTCTCTAAGTTCTTTACTATTTGGCAGTTCCTACCATTTACAGGGAAGGTGTACAATGTTGACAAGTAGGACCTTACTCCAGAATAGTACAGCATCACCCAACTACATTGTCCAAACAGTATTAAACTTTGTAAATGGTCAAAGTAAACTAAATTACAGAAATTTTACAGAAATAGATTTTCATCTAATAAAACTCTGTTGTATGTCACTTTTTACCCTTGTTTATCATGCTGACTGATATAAACATGGTAAGCAATGCATGGCAAAGACCAACAACACAGAAGATTTCAGGTCAAATATCCAATAATATACTTATCATAACCATTTGCTATGAACAAAGTATCTTGAAGTCAGCTTAACAGGACAGCAAAGTTGTGTTTAGCTGGAAAAGAAGGAACAACCTAAGAGAACTGAGTATTTTTAATTAAAATTCCAATGTTAAATTTAGGTGGAATTTCTCACATTATACCATTGCATACAGCCTTAGATACTCTGCCTGTTAGCATCCAAGTAGAGAAAAATCCTGTGCCTATTCTAAGACAGTTTTTGGAGAAACAAACCCCATAATAAATGAGAAGACAATTTGGCCTCTGCTCTGAGTAAAGTCAGTTTCAGAGCAGAGTTGTGTTTTAGCCATAAGCATGTCTACTGAAGCATATCTTGTCTTTTTTGACCATACTGGTGAGATACAAATATGTTAAACAACTAGAGACTTTTTTGATTTCTTTACCAAACGCACGTAAAAGCCTCAACAGAAACTAAGGTACAGAGGGATAAATTTTATTTTTATGTTACAGTGGAACCTGGAGAAGAACAAAAAAAAGTTAGGGCACTAAAAAAAATCTAAAGCAAAACATGAAGGAAGCAGAGAAATAACAAAATTGTACACCAGCAATCAGAAACCACTCTGCATAGTAAGCCATCTTGACTCTACAATGTGAGTCATACTTGAACGTAGAAAATTGCTATACCTTTTGTACAGAAAAAGAACAGTCTATTCACTTTTTAAAATCCCATGACCAGAAACATGTCAAAACAGAAGGAGTTCAGACATTTCCATGCCTCCATTTCAGTTTTAATAGATGCCATATCCCCAAGAAACAGGAGAGAAAAAAGGTCAGCTGAGCTAGGCTGCATGAGGAAAAGAGTACTTAATGGAGGGAAAAGGAGAGAAGTGATGAGGAGAGAGATGCACTGTAAAGGCAACACCTTGGGAACACAGAAACCTACTTTTTATTTCTCATGCTTTCTCCTTGGACCATTGTACGAATATCAGCAAGTCACTGAATTGCTTTGCACATCTGAGATAAGTCATGCTCCTCCCAAAGTGGGGAGAGGAAAGATGCACAGGCAGAACAGAATAGCTCTCCTGGCATTGCTGTAATAAGATTTTTCATATCACCAGCAAATAGTCTCAGCAGAAAGTACGTTTTACTGTTGGGGCTGAATTATTTATTTTGCTGATGCATGTAAAAGCCACCATTGAGGCTTGCTTACTTCTTCAGTATAGAGCAAAGCATGCATATCATGGAAAGCTAACCACTGTCCAGAGGAGGTGACAATCCACCTGCAATGTGGGGAGTAGCAGAGGGAGGCCTCCAGAAAACTGTGGGGCAGCAAAAGGTGAGCACAAAGCCATTACAGTTAGTGTCACTGGCTGGGGTCACCTCTCACCACCTGCTAACTCTTCACAGAGTGTTTCTCAGTAAAAAATCCATCTATTATTACTAAGTTAGATACAAACTTGACAGGAGCTAAAACTCTCTTTCCTTTGCTCAGGGAGACTGATATAAAACACAGCCTATTCCACAGGGCCATTTTGATTCCTGCAAGATTCACATCAGTAAGTATCCAGTTCTTGTTTTCAGAAATATTCTCAAGAAGATACTGTTCCAGAAAGAGATCAGTCTGAAGAAAATGAAACTGTAAAAACATGAATTCCATTTTGTAGAGTTCTTTTCTGGCTGTGTCAAGAGCAGGGTTAGAGACAAATTACCCTGTGCAGCTATTACGATAAAAATTAAAAGTATTCCTGAACATGAAAATTTGTGTAGCACAGGCTACAGACTTTTCAATTAGTCTTCAAGTTTCAAGGTCCAGTCAAGTTACCAGCAATTGTGGGTGGGGTGACCTATTCCACCTTGTATAACTAGCGAACTATTCACTGGACTAGGAATGTGAGCCCGAGGTATCCAAATGCCTATTAAGTGTGATACCTGCTGGCCCATGGTGCCTGTCTCACATGCTTTAATAGAAAAATGACAATGTTTTGGCTTACGACAGTGAGAAAGTGAGGTCTTCTACTGTCTTTGGGATGTTGGAAATCCCTGTCCTGGTTTCTGGCTTTAGTCAATCTTTAAATTATTGATACAAAAGTAGATAATTCTAAATAGAAACAGAAGGAGATGATTCACACTTGCTCCTAATTCAGTGGGTAAGTGGGTAGGTATTATTTGAGTTCTGCATTTCTGCTATGTATGTTTTTGCAGCTCCTAATTCCTAGAGGAAAGGACATGCCTCTTTTTCTAACAGGCATGCAAGATAGAATAAATATTACAAACAAACAAACAAACAAACAAACAAACCCAAATAAGTCGTCCCCCCACCCAAAAAAAGGTGCTTAAAGACTTCTTAGAGAATACTTAACACATTAAAAGTGCCTTTCCATCCAACTCTAATTTTAGTATCAACATGTGGTGTAATTTTCAGAAGTATTCAGAAGTGTCTGCTACCATTCCTATCAGCATGAAGGGAACTTGAAATGAAGATGAGGTCACTAGGGTTTAGGTTTTCTTCCAATTTCAAAAAAGTATAATGCTTAGCTTTGCTTTGCCTGGCTGCTTGGTTGTCAGGGGAGGCAGGAGGTTGTGTTTGGTTTTGTTGTGGATTTCCTAATTACCTGAAGAATAATAAATACTTTTATTCAGCTAGAAAAAGTAATAGAAATGTAAAATTTTAAGTATTTAATCTTCTGAACCCTGTTGGCGATTACTAAAGGAGGTAGATAAAAATGTTTCTGTCAATGAATAGGACAACTGTTTTCCCAAATGAAGAAAAGCTGAGTCTTGTAAATGCTTAAAATCTTAGACATCATTTAGAAAAGGAGCTTGCTATACTTTTCCCTATTATTCTACATACTAGAGATCTAACTCAACATTCAATTCAGGGGCAAGGAAATAAAAAAGGACTATTGAAGAACATATAAATTTGGCAAAAGGTTATATGAACAGAGGAACAGGAACGTAAGTGTCAGTGAAAACAATTTTTTTTTGTTTCCAGTGTTCAAAAGCAAGTATAAAATCTGAAGGCAACAATACAATTTGAATCTTTCACTGCAATAAGAGAAGGTATTAAGTAACACTTTCTCTACCTAACAGTAATATGTATAATTTTACAAATTCTTTTCTAAAACAATACAGCTTAGTTGTACCATTTATGTGAAAATATTACAAATGCTTACTCATATTATTATATTTACATCTTAATCCTCACAATGTTATTCACATATGCTATTTGTCCTTTCATATTACTCACTAAAATAAGAGTATTGCATTTCCCAACATGATGACTAATTGCAGTACTTACATTTTCCAGCAGGGACACATTACTGGACAGGAAAAATAGTATTCACATATAAATGAGTGCCTCTTCATTTATGAAACGTTCCCCATACTTTCATGTTAACTTAGTCAATGTTCATTAATATTTTAATAAATTCAAATGATGCTTCATCCATGCAAAATTTATGAACAATGACTGAGTGCAGCATTTGAAAACTCATTGAATGGATTTCGGTGTTTCTATTTATAATACTATTCATGGATAATGGTTCTGGATACAGCTATTGTCTTCAGCTTTCCCTGGGTAAAGATAGGATTTGAAAAAGCAGGGGTTTTACTGCAACCTCTGTAGGTACAGATGAAAGTTGGGCTCCATTTCAGTCTGCTGGAATAAAGCAAAAGAGGATCTAAGCACCAAAGGTGATAGCTATAGACAAAAGGAAGGGCAAGAACAAAAAAAAGGAGAATCCTGAGAATGATTCTGAGTTAAATATGCTTTTCTTGTAACTAAGTATGTGCAAGGATATAATGAAGATTGTCCTGTAAGAAGACAGAAGATGAAGTTATCTAATATCAGTTTGGGCATGTTTCAAAACTCAAGAAAGAAAAAACTATTAGCAGGGGGATCAGTATCAGGACACTTACTGATAAAGCTGACAGGCCTTGCCAAACTTGGCACTGACAAGCTGTGCCTCATGCCATTTACTTGGTCTTGGCACTCCCACCCTGTTGCCTCTTAAAAAGCCTGAGAAGCCCATCAGCTCTCCATTTTAACATGTCTTTGTTCCAATAATTCCAGAAATACTGTCTTCATATTCTAAATAAATTTAATCAAAACCAGTAGGAGGCTTCCTTTAATTTGAGTAAGAACTGGTCAGGCCTTTTCACTGGGAGACGCTAGAGGCAAGAACTTAGCATTTCTTCATGTACTAATTGTACAATAATTAATAAAAGTAAATTCAATCAAATATAACTTAGAGAAAACCACTCTCTTGAATTATGACTGTTGAAACATAGCCAGAGGACCACTTTCAGGGGCCTGCTCGGCTCAGCAGGGCTGATTAAATTACGATGTTTAGACATGGACTATGACAGAGATACCTGCTGCAACTTGCAAGCCACATTAAACCTCAGGCAGATGAGCTGATGTGTTAATCGTCAGAAAGACAGAAATTAATGAATATGCCTTATTTTTTAGAGGTTTGTGTAAACTGTTCCTTTAGTTTGTACCCAAGAAAATTCATACCTGTGATTTAAGTCTGAAATTTAGATTTTAGACAAATTTTGTCAAAACTCATCTCTGTACAGTTTTTCCACATTAAAATATTACTGTACCTGATTCTGCAGATTCTCAGTGATTTGGACATAAAGTCCATCAGTTCACCTAAGTAACTCATCAAGTATTGAGCCTTTCATCCCTAAAGTTTCTTCCAACATACAGCTCTGGAGATACAGCAAACAGATACAGAAGCTACTAATCAAAGTTCAGTGTTACAATATCATAATTTTAACAACATTAAATAAAGACTGTACACAGAAAAAAATCCACTATGTACTAACTTTAATATATATTATATATTTTTTCTGTCTTCAGGAAATTTGATCCAAAAGGCAGAAAAAAATTTCTTTCCTATAACTCATAAGGCAGTTTGGTTTTTTTTTAAACTCACTATTGAAAACAGGCAATCCTGTATTATGTTTCATACTGCATTCTAAAGTCAAAGACAAACTTCACTCTTTTCTTTTGTTGTTCCTGGAATGATTGCTCTGTTCATTATATTGTTTGATGTTGCCATCTCAGCTTTCCAATGCCTGATTTGTTCACTTCATTCTCAAAGTTATTAGGCTCTGCATTCCAAAAACAAGCTGATTTTCTCATTTAAAAGTCAGTGTCATCTTTGTGTATTATGGATTTACAGTTCACCGTGCTAATAGATCAGGGAAACAGCAACATGAAAGGTTAAATTATGAAAATGTATTTCACTTGCATAAAAAAGAAATGAGTGATAGTACCATATAAGTAAATATAGATCATTATTGCACAAAGATCATAGTAAGTATCCATCAGGCATCTAAGTTAAAACTCTGAAGTTCACAGAATGCTAAGAAACAAGATTTGAACATGTGGATTATAAGACAGAATGTGCTAGTCACACTCCATTTTCCTAGTGTGCCCCATCCAACTGTGCACCAAATTTACCTCCAAAGTGGAAGTGACGATGACTGTGTATCACCCACTTCACCTGTGCATATGGATCCTGGGCCACAGACACAACACAAACTGCAACCACTTCCCCTTTCACCCCAATGCCTAGGCTGGTACCCTCCTTATGTCCAGGGAACACAGCAGGTTAATATAAAAAATGTGTTTCTACTGATCTACCTTATCTTTCCTCAGGACAGTCTGGGATGGAGGAAAGGTGCTCAAATCCTTTTCTTTAATAAGGTCTTGGCTCCAGACCATCTTTCTATCTTTATGCAGGACACACAATGAGAAAAGCTTTCAGTGCATTATGCATTTTGTATACTTTCCCAGAGGTTGGGTCTATCAGATCCCAATAAAACTGTAGCACTGTTACATGACCCAGATGTTCTCTGACCACTTGTTCCATATTATTAAATCATGTTGCCAGTTTGTACTTTACACTCTGGTTTCTCAGCACTAATCCATACTGTAACTTTGCTCACCAAGATCTTGTTCTTCAGGTTGACAATGTCATAACACAGGTTATGGTTCAAATCAGAAGACCTACATAAACAAAGGAATTAGAATGCTTTTCTACCATTTTGAGTGATCAGTCCTTTTCACAAACAAATAACATACGCTGCCTTTTTTTTTTCAATATTCTGTGTATCCCAAATCAGCATTTCCAAGAAGGACTTTACATGTGATAACTAGTGAAAATATGGTGACTCAGCTATATTTTGACTCCAACTTTTAAAACTGGGCCCATTTTAAATTTTCTTCTTGAAACACTCCTCCAGACATCCTCTGCAATGGCAAAAATTAAAAAAAATTAAACTCTCTCATAAGGAGGTATTTATATAAAAGAAAATTGTCAATAAAATAAATAAAGTTAACTGCTTTTCTTATGTGTCTTTAAGTAAAAACTACCAGAAGTAACAAGCAAATTTGGAATTGATTTTTACAATGCAATCTTTATGTAATGGCTAAACTTCAATTTCACATGGAAGAACATACCACAGAATAGCCTAGCACAATGCCACCTAGCTTTGTCTTTTAAAATGCCCACCAAAGATCCTACAAGGTCATGAGTTCTCAAAGCCTAAGGCATTAGAAATCAGACACCAATATTTATGTTGCCTTCACAAGATAAATGAGCTTGACCACTGCATGTGGGACTTGTTGCAACAGCTAATCATCTTTGGTCTACATGCACAAAGCATGCCAGTCTACTGCTTGGCTGTGCAGACAAAATCAATACAAAAAGAAGGCCAGCACATAGTTATACAACATTTGGAATGCCAAAGGGTGATTATCGAGGGGTTCTTCATTACGATTTCAACCTTCATATAAACACACCACCACAAATGCTCCTGCTGCTTGAATAAGCGAGCTGATATTTACACAACTGCAGACAGCTGCTGACTCACAACTAACACCACAATCATCTCAACTATGAATATGGGCTGATCATGCAGCTTTAAGTTGTGGATGTGCAGGCAGGCAAGACTCTCTCAGTCCTTCTCTTGTGTACTAGCTGATGCAGCTTTAACATATAAAGCTGCCAAATAAGAAGGACAAGTCTGTGTTGCTCCTACTAGAAATGGGTAGGCTCTGTTCACCTTTGTTTACTTCATCCATTTTCTAGGTCTACAGAACATAAGTGTAAAGAAAGGCAACATCCAACCCAAACCATATGCAGATGTCGAGGTGGGCAGGTCTAGGAAATTAAAGACAGGAACTGCAAATTGAACTTGGAGTCCAGTTTATTGGAATGTTGTGATAAATTCTTGTCAAAGGAAAACTTATAAGCAACTAGCACCTGCTTATCTATGCCTCATTAAACACTGTAAACTTCAGGACTAGGTCAATCATCTGGAGCTGACATTCACACAAACTTAGAATTATCCATTCTGTAATTCCAGCAACTGGAAGTACGCATTTCACAGAAATGGAAGTAATTTTGACCAGATTTGCAATGTTCATGCTGCACACTTGCATTTCCTTTAAGGGTGCTATTCCCAGCCATGAACTCTGCCCTCCAGAAAGAACCAGAGGCAGCATGAAAATTATAAAGTCTGAAACTATTCTGACAAGGTATCAAGTATCATGTTAATATGCAGTGTCTGTCACAGATAAATTTTAATGCACAAGCCCTTGGGTCACATCAACATCACAGAGTTTTCTGGGTCACCAAATTAAAAGGCATGGCATCATCTTCTTTTGACACAGAAGCAGTTCATTAAAAATATTTGTAGAGATGTAGGAAAGTAATCTTGGTCAGGCATATGCTTTGAAATTTCTTCTGCAGATTCTGCAATCTTGCATAGAAATTCGAACAGAGACAAGGTCTTCTGGGAAGAAAAGTCAAACTTCCAAATTAAACTAGATGAAAGTTCTCAGATGGACTTTGTTCTCAGAGACGAAGTACACTCTTTGTGAATGCATAAGTTTCTGACAAATCATGTACAGACAATAAATGCTGGTTTTTTCAATGGGTTTCTGAAACAGCCCACACACCTCCAGAGTACACTACTACTTAATATTTCTGAGCTTATATGACATGACAGTTTACTAACATGATTATAGTAGGATACTATTGCAGCATATTTCAGTCTCCATACAATGCTACTGCATAACCCACCACCTTAAATCACCTTTTTAAATTTATAAAAATCAAAACCAAATAATAAAAAGTATCTTATAAACAATTTATTTACAAATTACTAGTGTCAGATCTGAAACAGAACTTTAAAAGTTTTCTTTTTACAGAGATGTTAAAAAAAAAGTAATGTTTAAAGCTATTTTTCAGTTTGTCTCCCAGAGCTTTCCCTTCTGTTCCATCTAGTTGGAAAGCTGTTAGGATGCTTGGGCAATTGGATTCAATTCTCAGCTATGACCTTCATCTCATTAGTCACTTTCACTGAGTGAGGACCATCTCCAAATGGATTTGTAAGTATATACCCAATACCCATTTTCCCTTAGGAATTTCTTTTTTTATTCACTTTCCTGAAGACCACCCATGATTCATACACATGATAATTAATTACAATATTAGGTTTTCACATTCTTCCCCCAAGGCTATCTGCTGACTCCTAGCTCACTCTAGAAACACAAATATCCCTTGTGCATGGCTAGGCAGAGACACTTCCTGGCTGGACCACAAACAGAACATGCTAATGGTTTCACCAGTGCTAAACTCATAAACATAAACTCATAAACCTGACTGACTTGCAGGGCAGTGTTCAGATCTCAGCATATAACTCTTAGCGATTGAAAATGATTCCATGCCAGTATATGAATAACAAAGAAACTCTCCAGTTGCTCAACACTAGCTGTGGAGAGGCAATCCTAATTAGCTACAGTAAGACCCAAATTTTAAGGTAATAATGATCCTAGGATAAGTGGATCGTTGATATAAGACCATTTCCACAACAGTAGATTGAAGGCAACAGACATCTGTAAGGAAAAAATAAACTCAAAAATACTCAAGCTTCTGCAAAATCATGAATGAAAATATGTACATATGAACTTAGAAATGGTTAGAAAACAGTTGTGCTAGTTATGTCACAGTATGTCTCTGCATCCATATAAATTCCTCCTTGATCCTCTTTCATACATAGGACCAGGGATAGTAACTAAATGTTTGAAAACTTCATTCATAACATTTTTTTCTTAACGTATTTGAGGCCAGCATCTCTGAATCTGGTCTTCATAATCCAACTGATATTTCCAGCAAGGTTAGAGAAATAGAGATAAAATTATTTTGCAGTTAGAATGATTTGTCTTTGCTATTACTGTGACAAATAGTGACACTGACAGAGACAGTAAGATTGAGATATGGGAGTGCTATGCTCTTTTTACCAAGAGCTATCTCGAGGCTTCTGAGACAGATAACATGAGCCTTGCCATGAAGGAAGACACCTCATGACTTGGACAAGGACTGGGGAACACCTTTCAGGCAAATGGTTCTTGGAAAGGAGAAGAGGGAGAAGAAGCAGGTGTTCATTGGAATATAAAAACATAACTGAATCAACTTCTATCCCCTCTTTCAGCAGAGAATAATACACATTAAAAGTAACGGTAACACTAGCTCATAATCTGACTTTTCAGGGTTCCTGATTAGATAAAGTGGTGTCTCTGCTTTTCTCCACCATAAGCACTCTGCCTAATTTGCCTCTATTTAGAGGCAGGCCTGTCCTTTATCATCTGATAAAGAAGATCATCCTGATTTCCAGGACTGCACTACTGTTATATAGCAGAGGCTATGAATACACCAACCAGAAATGATGCTCCACTCAAATGAAATTTGTGCAAATATGTGGGAACAGGATGAAGATGTATCATGAACCAGTTCTACCAGCAGTGCATGGGACCATCCAGTCATGCATCTTGAAATGAAATAATAACCTCAGTGTTACCCTGCAGATTGGAAATGCTACCTCTTAAGTTGGGAGCAGTTCTCTACTGCTAAGAGTCCAAAGCTGTGCTCAAAGGTTTTTCACTTCTCTTCCTTTGTTCTAACAAAACACTCTAGCAAAAGCAGGAAGCATGCCATATTAGGTCATAACGTGAATAATTTCAAATATTTAATGTTCTTCAGGTTGAATTTAAGTAGTTATTTCCAGGGTCCCAAGTTTGAATGCTCTGGCTGTGATCTCTCAGTTTTTCCACAAACGTATGATTACTGCCTAAATATTTTTTCTAGAGAAAACTTTATCTCCAAATTACAAACCCTTTCAAGCCTTTCAGCTGATTATCTGAACCCTAATAGTGAAATGTGATTTACAAGTGCACTAAACAGGCTGCCAGACAGGGTCTTGAGAAAAAAATGTGGATGAGGAGGAGGGAATGTAGGAAAGAAAAGAGGTAAGAGTACTAACGTCCTGCATTCTTATTTCTCCAAAGGTGAATAAACAAACATTCAAAACTGTTCAAACTGTTATAGTCACAGCCCTTTCTTTTAAAAGCAAAAAAAAGCATTATTTCCCCTTTCATATAAATGGTCTGTTGTTAGCTCCTCTGTCACCATGGAGACTAACACTGCTGTTGCTGCTGCTACTGATTTTCTCTAACAGGTCAGCACATGTTTATATCATCACCTAGTATCAACCTGAGTCACCAGCAGAGAAGTTTATATTTATCCTGAAGGAATGTCAGCCAAGTAAAAGAAATAAAATTGATATTGTTTTGTTGATTTTTCTATTACTGCTTATTTTATAACATATACAAATTCCTAGGCAGTTAAATGCCACCCCAATATCTGATCCCGTCAGATCTGCGAAGCTAAGCAGGGTCAAGCCTGGTTAGTACTTGGATGGGAGACCTCCTGGGAATACCGGGGGCTGTAGGTTCTAGTCCTGAGGACTTCACTGTCACTGTCCAAGCTCGCTTGGCCCTGGCAGATGAACCTGAGGAGTTAAAGGGTGGGGCCGGTTCTGTGCACGCTGTGCCTCACCTAAAAAATCCACTGTGCAGGCTGGAAGGGCACACACACATGGGTAGAGCCCTTCCCAAATCTTCATTCGTGAAGCCTAGCCATGATGATACAAATCCCTATGATTTCATGTTCCTAATTCTCATTCTAGCACAAATTCTATGGCTGATACAAGCAAAAGAAAGGGACTGCCAGTGGTCCCACATGTTTTTATTCTTATCTTCCATTTATCAAAAAGTATAGAAAAAAGTTACAATGACTGAGTGTGGTCAGCTGAAAACACGATGTCTGAAACCCTTCCCCAGAGTAGTACTGACCACACAGTAAATCTCGCTTAACCTGCATTCAGTTTCTTCTTGATAAGGGAATGATACCAAGTACAATATATTATATTCTCTAACAAAAACTGTTCATTATATCTACAGACATATTTAAAAATCAGAAATATATACTTATTTTCAGGTATTCAATATATATAGAAATTTAAGCATTATTTACATAGTTATTTAGAAAGTACTAACATAATCTCAGGAGTAGACTTTCAACACAAGCAGCATGAGAGCTTCTGCTTTTCTTTTGTAACAACCTTGACATAGCCAATAGTGGCTTTATTCAAAATCTTTACAGTATTTTAGATATGACATTCAAAAGTGTAAAATAAATTGGGGAGCATTTCTCTTTATTTTAGTACTGGTTTCTTCGTAAGAGGAATGAAAGTACAGAACTTCTCTGAAGTGCTAATGAGAGTGTGAAGGCTTTTGAAACAGAGAAAGAAAAGTTCTTAAATTTCCTTTCTCAGACTGCACTAAATGAAAGTGCTATGGTTGTGAGAAAGAGCAGGCACAATACAGTCTTTTTTGGTTACTATTTCAGATACCTAGCCCTTAATTTATTCAATTCTGGTTTCTTTCCTGACACTAATTTCCCCTGTAGTAGCAAATAACATTTTTCATATTTCCTAGAAACACAGCATTTGCCACTGTAACATGGATGACTCTTGACATGACTCACATTGCTCACATTTTCATTGTATCTTGGCTGGCCCACGGTAATGGGACAGATGGTCATGCCGCCCTTAATGTTTAGCAATTACCAACTAGTAAGATCACTACAACACATCTCCTCTGCAGGATATGTTACTATGAGTTAATCAAGGCCTTTTCTTGTTGTCTGTTACTGATTTCCATGAAATTTCATATCAGGTGCAAGGTCTTGTCTTGTCCCTTCGGGTTTAAGAGCTTTTATCACTGCAAAATGACAACTATGGTTAACGACAGTATCTCTGGTGGTTCAATAAAAGGCTGAGGAGACAAAACACATCTAGACTGGGAATGTAACGGAAATTTAGGCAAGAATTTTCTTAATAGTTATGAAAAGTAATAGGTCTCACTACTTTCTCTTCCTAAAACAGAGAATACTGTTTTGACATCACCTTGTCTGACACATACACAAGGTGTACCTTTTAAGGAACCTGATTAAAAATCCAAATTAGCAATTTTCAATCACCGCAGCTGGTAAAATGACTAAAATATAATGGTGAACCTTGTTCCACTGACTCAAGATAAAGAAAATGCTGAGGAAATATATACAAAACATTAATTGTGTTGCCTACCAAAGAGAGCTCAGGTGTTCGTGATGAGCAAAAGTCACGGAGAGCTGACCACTCAGCCAAACTTCAAAAAAAAGCTTAGTTTCTCTATTGAGAAAGCACAAATAAACCATTTTCATTAACACAGTGGAACAGTGGAAACATGTTCTTCCTTAACCAGGACTTTGAATTAGGAGACACCTTTTACTATCTATAGAGTGTAAAAAGTTTGTCATGAGCAGTAGTGCAGAATATCAGCCATTATACTGCAGCTTCTTAAGCCAGCAAAATTTTGTAGTGCACACCAAAAAAAAATTGTGCTGATCAAAGCTACAAAAACATCATTCGTCTCTCCAGGGTGTATTTCTGCTTTCAGCCTTAGTACACACATTCTGTGTCTGCACCTCCAAATCTCCCTCCTCCTGAGCTTGTATCACTGATTTATTTCAGATCCAATGACAATACATGCAGCACATTTATGCAGAAGGATATTCCTCAGTCATCTTTCTGCATCCCTTCAAAGTCCATTATCTGAAGGGCTATCATCGATCTAAAGAACACCCTAGAACCTGCAGTTCATCTGAACTGTGACTGAAACCTCCTCAGCCTGATAGATCTGTATCTCACCATTGAACAGATTGGTGTGACCTGCACATATATGTTCTTCCTGGCATATAAACCCCAACAGTGCCTCTCAAAATAATGCAGTTCCACCACACCTTCTAGAGACCCTTCATTAGCTCCTGCTGTCAGAAACATACTGGTAGACACTGACTCAAAAAAGTACTCTAAACAGAAAAAGCAGTTAAATTTACAAGCAGAACAGTGAACTCCCCATTCTGTCTATTCAAACAGACTCTTTCCACAAGACTATTCTAATCTGCAGGTGAGAACTGTGTCAAAGTGAAACTGCAATAGGCCCTTATATTTAAAAGTGATCTTCAGCATGGAGAACAGACTGAAATCCCAGCTCAACTCAATATATAATTAAATTAGCATGCCTGACTAGATAAATTTGTTGGCTTTTCTCTTGATACTGTCTCTTACCCATGGATTTCGCAACTGTAGTTAAACTACTGGTTTGAAATTACTAACTAACTCTGTTAACCAGTATGTTCACTATATAAGCTTAAGTACTCTTAAACAAAGACTACCACCTTAAAAATGTGTGGATCTCTCAGATGGATAGTGCCAAGAACTTCTCTCAGTTAGTGCTTATTCTTGGACTCACCAGTCTCACGTTCATGCTTTCCATCAGGCCCTTTAGCTGTGAAAGAAGGGGGCATATCTATCTATCATGCCAATATTTTATCAAAACCAGTAAGCTCAAACCTTTCTATGTTTAGGTGAAGATGTAGCCTAGAGTAAGAACTGAATATGTTGCCTTTTGGTAATGACTTAGAGACAGTAATCTACTTAGCTGGATGTGGTATCTCAGTCTATAAAGAACCCATCTTAAAGGATATTTCTTTTGGTTAGTCTGCACTTTTTTTATCTGTAAGTGCTTTTAAAGGAGTAATTGTCCATTACACATAAGTAAATCATGCAGGCAAAAACTGCATTCAGAAGAGAAAAAATTCTATATATACAACAGCAGATAAACTGTATACATCTTAGTTCTGTAATTTGAGACATCCCAGGCTGGATCATAATTCCAGGCCTTTCAAGTAAGACTCAGTTGGTTCATGAATTTTGGTCAGGTTTTCAACAAATATTCGTCTATATTTTGGTAGGGTGGAGTGTTTACTTTTCTGGAGCTGGAGTCTTCAACTACACAAGAAATAACACAGTGAAGGAAATATGATCTTCTTATCAAGGTCATCAGTGGAACAGTATTTCAGCATAAAATAATCAGTCTTAAATCTATGCTTCTAACTGAAACGGTTATCAGTTCCAATTATATTAAGTGTTGATGTCTCTAGACTAAGGCCAAACATTATGTTGGTTTCTCTTTGAAGGCAAACATACTGTGTAGATATCAGTCCTCCAGACCTAAGACATGTAACTGAGACTTCATCACACTTTCCAGTGTCTTTCAGCTCGACATCCTATTATGCAAGTATTTCATAAAAATAATAGCAGAAGTTTTAACCTATGCTAAGCATGATTTTAGGATATCGGATAAAGCCCTTTTTTCATCACCCTTAGTTCAATAACTATTTAAACTTCCTCCCCATATTATATTAAAGATTAATATCACATTCTCCTCAACATCCCACATCAAGTAAATAACCCATAACAGCCAGCTTATAATCATATTTAAAAGTCTTCTTCCCTGTGCTAATCTTATTCTGAAACATTAAACCTGATTTTTTTTAATCTGATTTACTCCCCATGACATACTATGTGTTTATTCTTTACACTTTGCTGGCAGAATCAAGATTTGTGCAACACTAGTGTACAGTTCTTAAGGCAATTATGTGGCTTAACTGACAATGATTTTTATTTCTCCTTTGCATTTCTCCTGGCCCTTTTCCTAATTCAGAAAGATTGAAATATCAAAATTCTAATGAGAAATTATGGAAATAATCAGCACACACACTTGTGACTATCTTTATTCAGTTATGCATACATAACTAAGCAATGCATTAAGCTAGAGGAGGCCCTAGAACTGCTTTACAGATATTTCCGAACACAGTAAGGCAAATCAGTGAATACAGGAAGACATTTGCAACTCAGAGCTCAGGAATAAAAGAAGTCCTATCCAACAGGTCTTTACAGACCATGCTGCTGGCAAATTTCAATGCTTTTATCAAAACTGTTTGCTGAAAAGCCAATGAAGGCTTCATTTTAAAAAATGACAGAGAAACATCAGAGTAAAGGCAGGAATGAAAGTACCAGAGGGTCTTTGTAACAACTGTATGAGAAGTTTAAAGTTCAGTCAGTTCCTTTCTGAAACTCACATCCAACTAGCTGAGTGCAGAGCTCATCCCAATCCTCTTTTGCCCACCTAATTTCCAGTCACCAATAGTGCTGCCTGAAGTACTACTGACAGTTCTCAGAGAGAGCAGGGAACCTCTACACCACCACTGGTACCTGATGCATCCCTTGCAACGCTGGCACAGAAGACTGAGGTGCCTCTTCTCTCAGGAGTACATCTGCACGTTAAATGAAATACAGTGCTAATGTCACCTTGCAAGTGGACGCCTAATGCTATTCACGCAAGGTCCACAAGTAATTATATATGTCTTATTCCTCTCAGAAATCAGTGCTATGACACACTCATAGAGCAAGGTTTTATAAAATCTGGGTTAATGACACTGCAGCACATCAGCCCTGTTATTTTGAGGACCAGACCCCAGAGCTACAGTACCACCATAACCACCATTTTGGAGAGTGAGGCCAATGTTTCCTACATGCCAGAACAGAGTGTTCTTATTAAAAGCCTGATCTTAAACCAATAGAGAGACTCCCATTGACTTCAGTGCATTTTCTATCATGCTTCTCATAATCCCACTGACTATGCGATTCAGCTTTGAGCAATATATGAAGTAAATATGTATTACATTTAACATCTTTGAAAATTCATAACCACTTTCTTGTTTAACATAGTACAGATGGTTTGTAGAACAGTCTCTCCCAGCTCTTAAACTGAGAACTCTGGGGATGGACCTGCAGTCCAGGGTGAGCCCTCTCAAAATTACAATATTTGAAATTTCCACTCTCTGGGACACAGAGTTAATTAAAACACTTATCCAGGCAATGGTGACAGTTCAGTGACAGCTACACATGACAGTCAGGCTGAGAAAATCTAAACATGAGATCTGAACATAAAAAAAGAAACCGAATACAAATGTATAATTTCAATGGGCTAATTCTACATTTTGATTCACAACCCTGATATCTTATACATGCAGTGTGTCACTCAGATGAAGGGAACTCAGGGAGAAACTAATAACTCATTCAGACAAAAAACACAGTTAGAGGGGGCTGGGAGGTGTACAAGAAAGAAGTCTGTCATGTCTTTCATTCACAGGGCTTCGGTATTTCATCTTCTCTGTTAGATTTTCCAGCACAGAAAATCATTGTATCATTCCTCTGCTTTTCTCTTTTCATATTGTGAATCATTACATCAAAGGAAACACAGAAAAAACCTGAGCCAAATTTCATATTCAGGCAAAATATACTTCTACAAGATGTACAAGGTTGAATAAGAATTAAATTGACCTGTTTTTATTAATTTCAATGTATTTCATATAAACAGCAACACTGTAAAATTCACTTGAAATATTACTTATTAATTGATGGCTTCGAATATTTCCAGAACATATTCAGCGTATTTTATATTTTACTTGTAGCTGAGATGAAGAGTGATTGGATTAGATATAATCTATGTGTAATTGAAATTAATGAATTTGGCTAATTAAATATTTATAGATGACCTTTCCCTGAATTACTGAAAAAACCCTGTTTTGTTTAAAATATCTTTGATATTTACTGTCTGAAGTTAGATTTAAATAATGTGTTTACATAAGAAAGCTAAATAGACATCTGTTGCTCTGACAGATTGGCAAAAAAACCTAGCAGCCTTGTACCTTCCTTCTGCCAGACATATTTAGTGTTTCTTGTCAGGTGTGCAAGTGCCATTCGCAAAAGTTAAAAGTCTTACATAAAATCATTAGTGAACTTGTTTGTATGCGAGTAATTTATTCTCATCTTGGTCCTCCTACCAATTCTAGTGACATTTAGATGTGGTCTAGTCTCAGGCATGTTGCCATTAATATTAAAGCAATGTGAAACTAGGACACAGGCTCGTGTTGCATTAATGATATACTTATCAAACTGAAGTGTGTTACCATTGTCAAAATTAGCAATGCAGAAATGTTAATACGATTCTCCATGGGCTCCAGTTGCATATTCCATTGTGTTAGAACACTGGTGTTATGATGACTATTATGAAACCCTGCTTGCAAAATACTGACCTAGCAACTTTGCAAACTTTGAAATAACCAGCATACTTATCTCTACTTAACCAGATGTGAAACTGTATTAAATTGAAATCAGATAAAAAATGCATTAACTATCTCAATGCATTTTAAAATGTTGAGATGACATAAAATGATAGCATTTATTGAAGTCAGAATCCTGCATGTCTTACCTATGCGATTAGCCCGATGCTGTCTGATGGACCATTCATTTAAGAACAGTGAAAGACATTTGGCCTTTAAGAACTCCTCTTTCCCTTCTCCTCCTGCCAGCAGTTTCACCTTACCTGAAATGTATAAATGAGGACTGGCATCTGTGAGATACGCAGTTAATCAGTCTCATGTACATTCCACTGCACTGCACAGTTTTGAGCATGGTACTTCAGGAAAGACACGGACCTACCAAAAGCTTGTAAGAAACAGAAAGCAAGTGATCAAATCTAGAACCTGATCAAAAGATTGAGAAAAATCAGGACTCAATTGGGACTGAGCAGGATAACATTCTTCAAAGGAGAGTTGCAAAAAGAAAGGCAATGTTTTAATCTCTCTTCCATGCTCTGAGAATGGAAAAAGAAGTAATGGCTTAAAAAGCAGCAGGGGACCAGCAGAAAAGACTTGAGAGGAAAAATCAACTTTTCAGCAGCAAGCACAAATAACGAAGCAGATTTTATGAATGCCTTGTAGAATTACCACCTTTGGATATTTCCAGACACACTAAACAAATACCTCTCAAGAACAGAGTAAGTGTATTTGGTCCTGTATCATACCCAAGAGAGAGAGTGGATGGAGCCTTGCAATCCCTTCTTGTCCTGTTTATAATTCTGTAAACTCATGTGGGCTTCTTTTTAAAATCCAAGTCTCTGTAGCAGTTATTTTGAAGACCAACAGTTTGCTTTCCCACAAAGTTGATGAAACTAACAGCGACATTATTGCCAACACAGAGACATCCTGCTTCACAGGAGAATACACATTATATCCAGGATTAGAGCATATTTGATATTCCCAAGGTTTTACCGAAGCAAAAAGTCCTGCACCATTAGCTTTATATCAGTTAAATTTCAGAGAATGCATGACAGACAGAAAGGCAAATAAAGAAGTGACAGCTTTATGCACAGAAGTAAAAACAAACAATAAAGCCTGTGCCCTGCCAAATATGTTTTCCAGAAGCCTTGATGTTTACTAGTTTAGGAGGCTTGGTCAGAAGTTTAGATGGCTTTAACTCTTGGCAAAACATTGTGACAACAATTATGCCAGTTGTAAGTTATAAAAGTGCTAAGACATCTGAATATGAAAACAAGAAGGACCATTTAAAAGCCTTTAAGTATCCATTTATATACCTCCTGCAGTGTTTATCTCTTCATTTTCTTCTTTTATGCCTTTAATGTGTAGATAATCACTGGTCTAAATATCTCTAAATACAGTGCACTTTAAAAGTCCACATTATCTTTATAATAGGGGATCTCAGATAAACAATTCTTGGTTGGTCTCTAGAGATATAAAGAAAGCTCAGTACAAAAGAGTGAAATCTAAAATGTAGAAGCAAAACAACAAAGAAAACATTATGGTTACCATTTAGATTTACAGCAAAAAAAGTTATGCATTACAGACTGACAGGTGCAGCCTTATATGAATAAATAAAATAGGGAAGACATCAGCATGTGTTATGCAGTGAGTTTGTTCTTATACTTTACAGCTGGGGCTTGCACATTTTCTTCAGCACAGAGAAACTCCAAATCTGAAGCTAGTAAATACCCTACTTGCCCATTTCCTTATTTTATTTCTTTTTAGAGATGTATTTTACTGTAATATGGGAGTTTCCCACTTGTGAAAATGGAACTATTACTCTCCTCACTCCCTCCCTTCTTCCCTTTTCCCTCAGAGCAAATAGTGCAGAAGGCAAAACAAAGAAATCTTGCTTATGGGAAAAAAGGAGATCTGCATGCAGGACCATGACACAACACGTCACAAAATGAAAACTAGACTTTTTGAAACTTCTCAGAGATGAAGAAAAAAATCCCCTTATTCTAATCAAACCACAATATCTCAATAACAGGGAAGGCTGCTAGATTTTGCAGCACCCTGGACCAGTTGTGTAGCAACACAGCAGGTCTGGGAACTATCACTCCAGGCAGAATTAATGATACTTATCAACTCCTCCAGCTTCAGAGTTGCACCATCAGTAAGCTGAGAGCCCTAAGACCCCTGTGGCGGGAGGTGGGGGTGGGATTTGGAGCTTCCTGCTCCAAAGCCAGAGCTGAATGTACAAGAGCCCTCCCTGGAGCTCAGGCTCTCCCAGATTCCTGCTTCCCAGCTCACAGGAAGCAAGCTGGAAGGCTTGAAATCATTGACTCTGAGTCAATGCATCTAGTACAGCTCCCTGGAAACTATAAAACTCAGAAGGCTCATGCTTGCGTTTTATGGAAAGTTTATAAATACATATAAATATTTGGGTTTCGATAAACTGGTGACTTTGAAGACCAAGACTTTGTCAAGAAGTTCTTGCCACTCTCTAAACATGTTTAGCCATCACAGCAGGAAATAAGTGGCCACTTAAAGACTTGGCCACTCGTTCACTATCAAAACACAAATGAAATCAGAAACATAACACTTCTCCAACATTACTTTCTTTAGCTGCACAGCCACACTGCAGCAATCACAGAACATACAAAATAGCATCTACAAAGAAAATTAGGATATGGCTGAATGTTATATACCCACTGCTTTGACTTTACTTCCAGCTTTCAGCTGCTAATCAATAGTTTTTAGTACATCATTATTATGCTGAGACAACACAATAATAACTTTATTAATAAGCATCAATCTGTATTTCCTCTATTTGAACAGATATTGACAGTCTGAATAATGCACAAGAGTCCTCTTTCTCCCTCTCCTTTGTAAATCCATTACTTGGAAATTCTGCATCCATGAGTGTTGCCATGGTGACAGCCCCACAAGTTCACCCATGACCTCCCAAGACACTTGGCACCTACCCATAATTCTGCAAAATCCACATCAAAGAGAACTAAAAACCAATTACCATATGGATTTTTGGTTATTATTTTAGTAATTTAATATATATTGGAATATACATGTAGCCTAAGGGACTGAGATAGACAGGAGGGTGAAGGGATCTGAATTCTACTCTCAGGATAGCCAGACAGGTTTGTGTTTCACAGGTGCTGAGCACTTATAACTCATCACAACCTCAAGTGAAACTCTAAATGTTTCACACTTCCAAAATTCAGGTCTTCAAACTCTCCGTCCTTAACTTTCCATTCTTTCAAAACACAGTCACTTCTAAAATAATTTTGTGGTTTCTATTAAAAATGAACTACACAATTACATGGTATTACTTTTATCATTAATAAAGCACAGATTGTATAGCAATATAATACACATGTTTATTATTTTTCAGAGAAGCTTAATGTTCCCAGTCAGAAATGATTTTATTTCTTTACCAATACTGAACCTGTAAAAAGAAAATGAAAAAACTTTGAAACTTCCTTTGCAAGGCACAGATAATTCTCTGCCTAATTACCCTACCTTTTTCTAATGAATCCTTACTTCATTAAGTCTGTTCTGGGGCTAATGCATACCTGAAAGGATAAGCTCTGTTAGATTCTTGTGCCTATGTATAATACACTGAATTTCAGCTGAGCTAAACTGATAAAGTGATAGTATTGTACCTTCCTAGGTGATTTTAAAAGACAGGATTCACAAGGCGGAGAAGAAAACAGGTACTGGAGATACGTGAAAATATGTCAGAAAATAAGCGGCAGACTCATTCAGGCAGGTTGTAGATAAGCTGTGGGTGAGCTTTTTCTGAGCTCCTTAATGGCTGTTAAGGAACATTAATATAAGCATCCTTAGCCTAAGGATTGTATGTATATAAACATATATACATAGATGCATGAAGCAGCTAACAAAAGCAGGCTTACTGCTATTCTTACAAATTTGTCCCTTTGAGATTACCTGAGCTATGGCAGCTCCATAGCCACACTGAGATCTTCCTGTTTTTCTCAGAAGTGAAATACTCCAACCAATGAAAGGGGTGAATTTCTGGATACAAATTCAGTCTTCTTTCTCCTGCGCAGCTGCAGGGTTTTGCAATGGGCCCACATCAAGATGGCACACCACACCATGCAAAAAGTAAGGCCGGGTGCAGCTCTGCACAGCCCTGCACTTGAAAGTATCACACTCTTCCTATTGTATGCTAGAAGATAATTTCTGCAGTTATAAAATCCCTCCAGGTAAAAGGGAAGGCTTCAGGACTAGTGACTCAAAATATGCCTACCCACCTCCTACCAGAAGCACAATGTGGCATCTCAGGTTAGAGAATGACAGAATCAGAGAATGGCTTGGCAGGGACCGCATCGGGTTCTAAGATGAATTTGAATGAATTCCTCAAAATTATAGTGGAAAATACACAGCAGGAGCAAAATACCATTTTACAGGATCTGAATCTAATTACTTTTTTTAATAAAGACAGACTTGTGAGCTATTTCTACCACTGACTGTTGTTTAACATCATGGAGTTAATCAGGTCAAACCAATAACCAATCTACTACCATCCTCCTTGTTAACACCAACAGTCTGTGGTTTGCTATGGAATGCAATATACATGATTTGAAATACAGTTCACTGCACTAGGAAGGAATATTTGGCAACTCAAAAGGAGTCATGGTGTACTGCAGGTGTGTTGAGAGACGGCTGCTTAACATGAGTTGTTAGTACTAGCCACATCTCTTAACTTGATTAGCATCCTTGCCTTGTTTCCTGATAGTATTTCTGCTGTCACTCAAAAGGATCATGCACTTAGAGTAAGTCCAGACTTAAGAACCGGTACAGTGAAAGGCTCAGGTAAATTACTTTTAAATTTAAGTGAGGGGTGAAAGGATTTAAATTCAAAATCCACATTCAATTCTCCATTATGCTGGTGTAAATCCACAATAACACTGTCAGGAAAGTTATTTCAGACTCAAACTCGCTTAACTGTGATGAGAATCCAGTCTCATAATCTGAATTCAGTTAAAGTCAGATCAGGAGCTATGTGCCTTTTTTTTTGTTACTAAAGGATTAAACTATGTCAGGTTTTTTACATTTTAGTGCCGTTTCAGATTACCAACTTAGAACATGATATAAAAACATAAAAACATTCAATGTTTCTCCACTGCTCTTTCATTTTAATTCTACATATATATGTATATATATATGTATTATTCATACCAAAAGTTTAATTCAAGTCCCTGGAATGCAAAGGAATTACTGACATCACGTATGTAAGGCTTAGCCACAATAAGATATAACAGAAATAGGAAAGCTGTCTACTGTTATAAATGAGAAAGGTAAGTGATACAGGTCTCCAAAATACACACGAATAAAGATTAGAAACTGCAGCATAATATAATCAGTTCACTGTGGGCCCAGCCTGCTCCCTGCTGGGCTGCAGATGTTCCATTAGTATTTCACCAAAAGCAGTGGCCACTAGAATTCAGTAGCACAGTGTGGTGCTATGCAATAGACATATCTGCCATTTATTCAGCAACAAATGAGTGAAAACCTCTTCATAACCAGAAGCTTCAACATTCTTCTCAGAAAAATATGTATAACTGAGGTAAGCAGCAACCCATCACATCCTCCAGTTTGATGTTACCTATTTCTCATTTGCCAAAGCATCAGTTTATTCAGATAGTATTGGGAACTGTGATCACACTATTTCATTTTGCTCATTTTGCTCATTTTTACCAAGTGCAGCTCACATTCAGCTGTTTCATTTTCTTCTTCCATATGTTTTCTTTGGCTCTACAATTTCTTCTATGGCTTTCAAGCTGGCAAACCTCTGTGTGGATCTTTAATGCAAACATAACTTACCTACTATGCCTTACTTGTTAGTTCAAGGAAATACCATCACTGAATAAGAAATGAGGGTTTTTTCAGCTAGCTATAAAATATTCCATGGTATATCATTACAAAGAAAAGTTGCACATTTCCCATTTAATTCTCATCTATCACTTTAAAGATTGCACATACAAGTGAATTACAATAAAGCCCAGATAAGAAGACTATTATAAAAAAATTGGGCTATACCACTCACCTTGACAAACAGATGCAGCATTTTGATAGCTAGTCACCCTAGACTTTTTCCTCTGCATCCACCCATGCTTCATGCTGACCTATTAAATTTAGTGGCTTGCTGGACTCCATTTAATGATTCAATGAATATAATACACTGTTGCTTTTCTTCTCATAATCAGGAGGTTAAAAAATAACAAAAAGTAAAAAAAGCTTTTTAAAATTAATATACCAAAAGGTTTCTGCAAACATTAGAAATGTTTCATCTTTTTTATTTATTAAAAAAAATTTATCTAAATTACTTTTAAACTAAGCTTTATGCCTTTGAACAGACTTCTTAATATATTACCTGCTTCCAACCACACCAGATCTCAATTCACATTCAGTCTTTCAGGGTGCATATCCTTAACAAGGAGCCTAATCCTTTGAGATACTGAGAGATCATCTTTTTCAACCTCTTACCAGCATACAAAAATTGCACTGTCTCTTTGGAGCCATTCATTCTTTTCAAGCATCAGGTTCTGTTTCCTGAAAGTCTGATAGGTTTAGGACTATAATTAATTCTACAGTACATTGAGCACTAAAATATACATTGCTTCATAACTCCCACTGCAAAGAAAAAAATAACTTGCTTCAGCCAGCCAATTTTATGGGCTTCTAGAATAAAAGTGCATTTATAATGCATATTCTTAATTAATACTTTCAGTATTCAGACAGTTCATACATATTTTTCTTCCACCTGAACAACTATTATTCCTCTGCACACTCTCCCTTAGCTGAACACTGGGGAGAAATTATAAAACTCAAAGTAGAAAAAAACTATTACTGCACTTACAAGAGCCAAGGAAGAATAAAATTACATGAACTTAAATTTAACATCAAAACCATGGTAAAAAAGGCCATTCCTTGCCCTCTTTACACCTAGTTCAGAAGCTGATGAACAAGCAATTACAGTAAAGCTGCTCAGAACCAGGTCCTCACGTCCTCATCATGAAAACTACAAACCCAGAAATTTAAACTCATCTGGTTGATCAAGCCATTCTTTGTTTAGACAGTCAAGCCTCTTCAGAAGCTCCAGTTATGGGTTTAGCTAAGTGTAGGCCTGAATTTAGGCTTTAGATTTCAGAGTAGGCCTGTGACTACCAGCTGACTTGATCTGGGCTGGGCTAGCTGACAGCTGACTTCTTCTGGCCAATGGTATTCCATACCATATTCCAACATCATCTCAAAATACAAAAGCTGGAGTAGGAGAAGTTTCTCAGCTCCATCATGGCCAAAGTAGAGGCAAGACATGCTCTCTTGATGAAGTGGGCCTTGGCTGCTGCCCAGTGCTACTTCACATTTTGTCTGAATTCAGGGAAATAAAACATTTTATTGTTATTCTCTCTCTTTTGCTTTGCTGGCTGACTTTTGAGGTGTTCTATGGATTCTAGAATGATGAAGTCTGTTTTCACTAAGTAGTAAAAAATTCTTGTTAGATCTAACATGTGTGTGTGTTATATTGTAGTTTGCTTTTTATTTTCTCCTTTCTGTATAAATATATATAATTAGTTTAAGTTTGAACCTGTTCTGAGTTTCCAAGTTTTTTTTCCTTTCTCCCTTTTCTCAGCAAGAGGGGGAGGGAAGCTTTGACTCTGTATTGGGCAGTTGGCATTTTGCCAGCTCCAGCTCAACCCAAGACAGCTTCCCTAAGTTTCCATGCTCTTGAATTCATGGTAGGTAATCTGGAAATCCTAAAATCATCAATTTAAGTAGAGCTCCTTTGTGCCTCCAGCCTCCCTGCTGTGAAGTTTTGATTCAACTGGAATTTTGCTAAGAGCCAGCAGCCAAGGTCCACCCAATGGACAAACACCCAGCTTTGCCTTGATAAATCTCAACTCTGATCTCACAGCAGCAGCCTCCAGGTAGGGGACTGAATGCTCAACACTCCAAGAGGCAGCCCTGAAGATCCTAAACAATGAAAAAGACCTCCTTATCAGTGAGACCAGAATGAAATTTAACTGAGACATCATTCCTAATTATTAAAAGGAAAAAGTTAAGTTTTTCCTTATTTGCAAAGGATTATAATTGGGTAACGTTCAGCCTGTGGAAGTTTCTTGACTGGTAGTCTTGAAGACCAAAGAGCTCTCCACAGGCACAGAGCAGACACAGGACAGAAATAGGTGTGGGAGTTGAAGCACAGAGCACCACTAACCTGTTTCCACATGTTAGAACTAGACTCTGGATTTGGTAGAAACTGGATGAAGATTGCTTGTATCCTAAGTGATGTGGGTGTTCACACACTGGTGGAGGACTTGGACTTTCTCAGCCACCGAGCAGCCATGACATGACAACACATTTTCACCACTTTTACAGCAGCTGGACAAGAGCCGGAAATCTACAGATAAAGGGCTACAAGTGACTTAACGTACCCATTAAATATGTCTTCTTGTCAGCAGTATTGAAGATTAATGAGTAAAACCAAACTGAAAAGATAACACTGGTAAGTGACAGTTTTACTTAATCAAAGAACCTCTGGGGCCTGTAGAAGTATATCAGGGTCATGGGGATTTATTTTCTTCCTCATTTATTTAGACAGATCTGCTTTTCAATGCTGCTATAGAGAGTCCTTGTATTTACACTATACAAAAAGTGTATTAAAAGACAAGGGCAAAGGTCTCATACTAATAGCTCTACCCCATGGCTGGCTGTCAGCCTCTGCTCCTCACAATCTTCCTGTCTAGTTTTCGATTACTGCTGAAGAAATTCAGGTATTAAGATTAACAAAATCTAAGAGAAGATGACAGTCCCCCTCTACAACCAATGGTTTAATAAGTACATAATATTACATATATTTTATTACATATTTATTTTATTTATATTTTTATTACAATATTAAACCAATGGTTTAATAAGTACATAATATTACATTTCACTTGCATTTAGGCACCTCACACCTTAAATGTAATAAGTTGTATTATGTCTAGTACAACTAGATCTCCAATTGTAATGTACTAGATCTGGATCTCTAATTACCATTGACTGAAGGGTAATATTAGACTTTTCTTGCTGAAGCACTTCAGCTAGGTGTTAAAAGTAAGAATAGATGAAATTTAGGATATGGGACAGTGGATTACCAATAAGAGATGGCAGCTTACATCCCAGAGCAATGAAAATCCATTAGCTAAGAGTCTGATACTCCAGCCTGTGAAACAGGAATAACTCCACTTTCTTATTTCATGGTGCTATTAAACTATGAATATGAAAAATTATTCAAATTCTCACTCGGAGAACATAAGAAACTTCAAATCACTTTGCATTATGATAGAATGTTACAGACAATATCCAGAACTTTAAAAGTACCTGAATTAAAGGATATTCTTGGAAGTAACTTAATCTAAATTTTTCAAGGTTATCATTTAGACTTCCACTTCCTATGTTTGGTAATCAGGTCAAAAACTCACAGATTATTTATTTTATAAACAACAAGAAATTTCCNAAATCTCAGTTACTTGAAAAATAACTACTAAAATTTTGTTGGAGGAAATCGGTTAATATTTGTGAGACACTGATAATGCAGATAAGTGCTCTTGAGAATTTCCACGAGGATATTAATAACCACATATTCAAAAGAACTCAGTATTCTTGCATAAGGGCTCTATTAGCATGCTGTCCTCCATTACAAAGTTGTTGACTATTTATGTATCTATTGGATCCTCTGTCTCTTAGCTAAATTTAATCAGACATGAAGGACATGAGCCCATACTACAGGACAATGCCTGAAACTCCCCATACAACAAAGCGAAGACAATTATTGGAAGTAGATGCTACTTCCTGCCATAGGAATGATGACACCCTACAGAAATAGAGATCAGGTTCTGAGTGTTAGCAAAAACATTCACAAGGAATCAAAAATCCCTTACAAAGGGAACTGGAAAACCCTTTATAAAAACACCATTTTTTGTCAGCATTTAAGCATATGCAATTTGGTTTAACTAACAATCAAGTATGGTTCCTTTGGCAGGACTATTCTATATTCTGTAGTCTCTGTACTATATGCTGTGCCAGATTAAAAGCATTTATGTTGATTCCAGAAATAAGTAGATGACTCAAATTAGTATGACAAAAATTGCAATGATTATTCAAATTTACGAGTCAGCATTTAGCAATTGCTCCTTTTTCCTTTTTTTTTAATAAGATGTCATATGAAAAACAAAAAAAACTTTATGCAGGTGTTTTCCACTAGGCATCTAGTATTTAAAGTCTCTGCTTTCTGTGGAAAGATAAAGCATTCACAGCAAATTGAGAATATGCACTTATAATTTGGAAAAATTATATTCATTCATGCTCCAGCTCAATACTCTGAAGATATTTTTAAGTCATTCTAGGAAGTAGAATGGCTCAAAATGAAATTTCTTAACTAGAGTGTGTAACACCTGGGAAAAGTTCCTTGATGAGCAAAGGTAGTTGTTAAATTAGGGGAAAAAAACCCACATTGATTATGGTCATGAGTCCAAGATAAGCTTAATTAAAATCAGTGGAGAATTTTCAAGTGAAAGGAAAAAAAGAGAGCAGTAAAGTGTTATCTCTTAATTATATTATGGAAATTTCCTCTAATTGATACCTGTCCCATGTCACTATACCTGAAGCAACCTACAGATCTCAGCATATAAATACTGCTTCACAGTATCAGCCCTCGAGCTTAAGTAAGAGATGGTCCTTTATCCTTTCTCTACTCCTTCCATAGACAGTCCTGTTCAGCTCTTCTGTGGCTTTTCTTCTTTTCCTGGAAAGTATGAGTGATGTTCTAAGAAGGAAAACAGGGGTAGCAATTCTATCTGTGGCTTTTTCACTGACTTACATGGTCTACATGGACATGGCTTTTCTATTTTTTATTTCCCCATATTGAAGTATATGATTATTCTTTAAATGTTCAAGACAGTGCTCAGACGGAGTGCCAAACACTATATAGCTGGTGAAAATCTAAATATTTTTAGCTACATATCCAAATAGCTTCAACTGGAGTTAAAGGAGGATAAAAAAAGTCTTCCACTTTGTATTTAATCTGTTTTTTTCCCGATGGCTCTCAAATGTTGAGCAAGCCAGTGTGACTAGAAAGCCATCCATCAGTTCTTGAGGAATAGCGAAGTACCAGAAGCAAATGCCAAAGCCATAGAGAAGAACAGGATTCCCACATGGTATCAAGTGCTACTTGGTGCTCATGTACTACAAGTGACATTACTCTCTTGACTTATTCTTTCAATATAAGAGTTGTTCGGCATTGATATACATACTGTACCTACAGCTACCACCTTCCCCACACAGGTCCTACAGTCATAACTTCTGCTACTGAAATCCATCCAACACTTCTTTGAGATATTTCTGCTCATTTTAGTCTGCTGTGTACCACCTCTGCTCAATTTTTTTACCCAGTTTTTTTTTCCCTTAATTCTGTTTAAAAAAACACAGGTAGAAATTAACTCTGATGTTTTGTGTCAGTGTAAAAATGCACCTACATTAAAATTAATGACTAGGATTCAAAACCTGTTGGTATTCCTTATCCAGTATCTAGCACAATCTGAATGGTTAAGAAGGACATAGTCTAAACGTTTGCTGGGACTTTTAATACAGTAGCACAGATAAAATCAATTTTAAAATTACAAATACTGTTCTGTTGGTCACCCTATTCTTAAAAGAAGAACTGGCACTTTGGCATCACTGAAACAACTCCTGTGATTCCAGTGATCCACAGAACTAAGCCCTGCTATTCTCATGACAGCTTCCTTGCTTTTACTTTCAATGCAAATTACTACTCACATACAGGAGCAGTGAAGCTGTGGTCAGGCTGGTGCTACTAAGTTGGCAATCACCTCGGATACTGCAGTTTATCAGTGGGTGCTCTTTAACAGATTCCCACTGGTGTTATAAAAAGCTCTAAATGTCAATAAAGATGGTGCTTCATCCTGTTAAAAAGAGTTCTCTTGAAGTTTCAGTCACCTTTGAGTCTCTGGTACCTACTGCCATGGAAAGGAGCAGAGGCAATTTGCATCTGCGAACATCTTTTCATTGTTTGTTTTCTTGTAGAAAACTGCACATAATCAAAACAACAGCTAATTAAGAAAGTTTGGAAGCTCTCTTCTAAATATCAGGGAATGTAACCAAAGCATGTACTTCCTGTTTAGTGCACTAGGAAAAAAGGATTTGCCAACTAACACCACTAGTTCAATTTAATTAACCACATCCCCAAGTAGGTAATATTTCTTTAAAATTCAACAGCCCAAATCTTAAGATGAGTCCAAAGAAATGTTCAGCCCAATGTACATGATAATAGCTAGATTAGAATCTCCCATCTGCGCTCATCACATGTATGGTAACAGGCCACTAATTAAAACAGCAAGTCATGCATAGCAATTAGGTAATGAACTTAGCAGCAAGGACAGCATCCTGTGTTCAAACACCACTAAACTATCTTTTTAGGCTTTTAAAAAATTCATTTAGTGTTTAAAAAAAACAAAAACACATCATCTGTCACTGATCTTCTAACTTTTTAATAAATTTGAAGTCCATCAGAAAATAAAGTCGAAGATTTTATTTACTGTGATACTTCTAAGAAAACTGTAACACGGAGCATTTTTTAGAAAGTCAGTGTTTAGAGAAGTCCCAGGTAAGTTTTCAGGCTGATAATTGAACATTCAAATTTTAGCATATTTGCCAAATGAAAGCACTGATGTTTTTCCAGACCCTCCTTATAAGTATTCAACAATGTAAAAAAGAAGAGTCGGCTACATCTCTGAGTTCTACCTGCTGCCTTTCTGCCCCTGCAAGAACACTGCCAAAAGGCCATTTGCAGACCAGAAGGTGACATAGAAGCACTCGTATCTTAAAGGCAGTTCCAACTCCCTCAATGGACCTCTTATCCAATGTTCTTATTTCCCCAAGTGAATAGGTGTAAGGTGAAATCAAAACTCATGGGAAGCTATGACAAATGTAACCAAATTGTTGAACTCTTCAGGATTCCCACCAACACAAGAACTTAAAATTTGAGGAAACTCAAATGTTTAACAGCTGACTGATTTAACTTAGATTATATGTTTCAATGGTGTATTGAAACAAAGGAGATTCATAGAATAAAAGTACTACAGATTGCAAAGGAAAGCAATACTCTCTTTTACAAAAAAATCAGACAACAGAAAGAGAAGTGCGGAAATCTTTGTGAGAAGGAGTATTGGTCTGCATTTGAAACAATCTTACGAATGGAGAGCAAGTAAGACAGAGAATGAGTGTCAATACATTCCCCCGAAGGCCATGAAAGAAAAGAAATGGCAGGCTCCGAAAATGATTATATTTTTTACGGTAAAGGATGCAAAATAAATTTAATTAGTTAGCAAAATGCAATTTTATTCCATTTGGAATCATTTTCCAATACATTAACTTTCTCATTAGAATTCAGTTTCATCTTGCTAAACAAAGGGAACCACTTCAACACCTGTGGCATGAGGAATCATCTAGAAGATGCATTTTTGCCCAAATTACTGCAAATAATTGAATGCAACTTCTGCACAGTAACAGCAAACAGTGGCACCTTGGAGACAAGCCAAGCCTGCCTGAGCAGGCAGTCAAGAAAATTAGCAGCATCATTCACTTGCCACCAAAAAAACCCCAAACAAAACAAACTCAGAAACAAAACACACCCCTATTTCGAATCAGTGACTAACTAGTAGGAAGCAAGTCCACATTGCCACTGCATCTTTTCTCAAATCCCTCTTTTTTGCTCCCTTTCTATATTCTTCCTTGTGGTTGCTCATTCTTAGCAACCTTACAGGGTGAAATTAAATTCAAGACTCTATTTTCTAATTAATTTTGCAATTTAAGACACTTTGCTCCATCTGTGCAAAGAGTCATCTACACAGCTGAAGCGTATATAAATGAAGCTATGTGAGTTCACTTCATCTGCCTCTAATTGAAATAGCTACACTAGCAAAAATTATGTTCTATAGATGATTTTGCACTTGTTTATATGTCAGTTTATGTTACACTTTTACAATCACCACAGTTTGATGCACTTGCCATTGAAATCACCAGGTCAGGGACTGTCTCAGTACAGCTCGGTTCAATTTTTAATACAGCATGACTATGACTTACCAGAGCATTATGGTACTTCTGGAACAGAAACATATCTGAAAGACAAGTGATTATGAAAAACAGGGACAACTAGGCTAGTGTTAATCTGCTTCAGGAGAGGGAAAAAGGTGGGTGGGGTGGGGTGGTATTTTCTGATATCACTGTTCTGAAACTTATGTGTTTTGCTGTTCTTCATCTTCTTCATCTAAGCAGCCAGTTCAGGTAGGAGAAGCCATCATTTTACTCAACCACAGACCTGAAAAAAAGAAACATTCCCGCTGTTCTCTGCCCATAAAGAAACACAAAAACACACTCACAAAAAATGTTTGCTACCTTTAAAGACCACTACAGCACTTGTTTGCGTTGGCTGAGTTGCTATACTGCAACAGTATACTACAGGTATTAAAAACTCTTCATCTCCTCAAGAACTCCACGCACTGTTCAGAGGAAAAATTCTCTGTGCTTACAAGTAAGTCACTGACTCTCATCTTGAGTTTTTAAAGGTCCATGAATTGAGTTACTGTGATCTAGAGTTATAATCTATAAAGGAAACAAGAAATCAAAGGAAAACAACTGGTAAAATTATACCTAAACTAAAAAAAAAAAAAAAAAAAAAAAACAAAACAGGAAAAGGGACATTTGAAATACCAGCTGCACTTCCAAGCCAAAACACCCTTCGGGCTACATACAATTCAGGAACAATTTCACTGAGTTTAACCTAATTATGTTAATTATTTAGATAACTGATTGAAAGAAGAGTATGGCTGGCATCTGTGAAGCAGAGGAAGGAGACAGATGAAAAGCCTGTTTGCCCCTGTGGGACAGGGAGAAAAGAGAGAGGCAATTACTGACTGCAACACAGGACCACATCTGCTAGGAGAAAGACTAAGTGAAATTGCATGTGCCCAAACCAAACATTTCTACTAGGTCATTGAATTTTAGGCTTGTCTTTTGAAGGCATTTTACAGCAAAAAATCTTACAGCATTTTAGGTCAAATGGAGTTTAAGGTATCTGCCAGTAAGGTAGCTCTGTGTTATTTAACTGACTCAAAAACCAGTACAGCAATTATCTGTCAGTTGAGAGGGCTGCTAATTCCCTGTTCCAGAATGAACTCTGAGGGCCCAATGCATGTGGATATGACATAATCTCTCTGTATTTTCAATCAGACCTTTATTATGACAAGAGGCTTGAGAAAAAAGAAAAAACAAACAAACAAACAAAAAAACCAACAACAAAACAACCAACCTGGTTCCTCGGTTTTATTCAAAACCTAGTCCCTCTGCAAAAAATTTTCAGAAGTGTTATCAACTTTCATCTGCCATTAACGCTCCCTTCTTTGTGACTTAAAAAATAACTGAGTAGGTGTGAAGTGTCTATCCAAGTGGTCCAGTAATTCCACAGTTTTGTTCAGAGGGAGGAATATCTTAGTAACATCTTCTGCTGTATGGCTGTGATGCATAACTTCATAGTTTGATTATTACTGTCCTGCAGTATTGAGGTGCTGTGAGGAAACTTTTCAACATAGTCCCCTAGCACCATGATCTTTCTTCTGTGTCTCTCTGTTCCTCGAGTGCTCCTGATGAAATCAACAACTGGTATTCACAAAATGTTAGAACCATAAAATGGCTTTGGTTGGAAGCAACCTTTAAGACAATCTAGTTCCAACCCACATAACATGGAAAAGAACATCTTTGCCTAGCCACATCAATCTGGCCTTGAACATCCAGGGATGAAGGATCCTCTTGGCAGTCTGTTGCAGTGTCTGCCTACCTTCATTGTGACGTTTCTTCCTGTGTCTAATGTAGATTTACCCTCTTTCAGTGTAAAATCATTGTCACTGAAGGACTTTGTAAAACCCTCTCTTCATCCGCACTACAGAAACTCTTCTGGCCAAAGGAGATGGCCCTGTATCATCTTTTTGTTTTTGCTCCTCTGTTCATGATCCATCCTCTGCTTTACAGTGTGGGTCTCTTTGTCATGTGGCTTTCAGACTTTATGAAGCAATTTTGAATATTTAGGGTCTTCTAGAGCTATTCTGTGCTCCTTTATTGAAAAAAAGAGTGACAATTTCACCATTGAAAAACATTCAACTGTATAACCACTGCCAAAATAGTTTTCCTCAAAACTACACAGCAACCTCATGAATGAGACTGGTACATGATTCTTGTTCTGTTTTTTTCTTGTTTGTTTGTTTGGGGTTTTTTCTGTTCTGGGTTATAGCCACTCATGAAAAGTTAATTTTCTAGCAGATCTGAGTACAGAAGCGAACGTCAAAGAAAAATTTTGTCCTTTAGGACTTGTGTGACAGTTAAGATCAATCACAGCATACACCTCTGAATGCATTAGTATTCAAGTATTTGTACACATACAAAACAAAGTGAGGAATGTGTGCATATCTCTCAAAAGTTCACTAAAAATAATTCTTCTACTTGTAATTTAGCATCATTCTCTGGTTCCTCTTGGCTGGCACCGCAGGGCTGTTTGCACCTTATAAGTGACTTATATCTCACAACTTCTCCTTTTCACAGGTCACTAATCTTTGTGCTAAGAATCAAGAGTCTTTGAGAAACACACACGTCTATTACATGCACTATAACCACAATCTGTGATAGAGAACATTGTCATATGTTGTTAGATCCTTCCAGGGCTTAACAGGTGCACCATCATTGACAGCCCAATGCAGGACCCTGAAAAGGGTTTTCTAATCTAGGATAAGCTTATGATGAAATTTGAAATCAAAACTTTAATATTCTTTATATACACATACAGAAAAATACACCACTAGTATTTCTATATATATAAATATATTTATTTAGAACATTAAACCAGGAAAATGCATTTCAAATTGATACCCTGATTCTACAAAATATTGAAGTTCTGAATTGTTCATTCTGAACTATTTCCCTTCAATCTGAAATGAACTTTTTCACATATGTTTTAAGAAGTCTAAACCTTCCTGTCACTCTAATGATGTCCTCTTCTAAAACTCACAGTACCATAACATTACATAGGCTGTCCCCTCCTTCTTCTAGAAACTTCCAGTAAAACTCTACATCAGTTCTTTCATGTTCTAACCTATATTCAGAGCCCTGGCTGAGAAGGCATTTTGTCCTGCAATTTAGTATTAGCAGGTGCACCAACTGCATGTGTAGTATTTGCAGGTGAAATTTCTTCCCACACAGTCAGCACTAGGCCAGGTCTGATGGCAGCACGCACCAATTGAACTGCAGTCAATGGGCAGGAGCTATTCATTTAAACTGACAGAAGCAGTTTTTGGAAGCCACTTAGCAAGATTCTGGCCCCAGTGGTGTCCTGATTGCCACAACTTTGCTTATTAGCTGCACAAGGGCAGTAATAATGTTAAATCTGCAGCATAATATATCTAAGTCTGTATCCCTTTACAATTTGGCAATAACCCTCATTTTATGGGTCACAGTGCAAAATGACATCAGAAACTTTCAGAAAGCAGCAGGTTCTACCCATTTTTCCCTGTGACAGCATAGATATTATTTGGGTTTGACCCTTGAGACTTCTACAAAGGTGCAGAATAATGTAACAGCACTATGGAGTCTGAACGTGCCTTTCACTTCAGCTGTCAGTTCAGTGAGACAGGAGCAGTGTCAGATAGCTAGAGCTAATTAATTTGATTCTTTTGGAAGGCTCTCACCTTGCTTATGAAACTGTATTGGAGGCAATTTTCAGGGATGATATTGCTTTTAAATGGTGCATATTACAGCACTATTTCTTGAAAAGCTGTTAACCAATTCCCTGTTAAACAAAGGCTGTATTTTCAAAAGTTAAAGGAATGAATCTTCAGGGCTATACTATGTATGCCTTAGAACTGCACTTAAAATATACTTTGTAAGCAGGATATTTCATGATACTGAGGAGGAGAACATGGTGGCTGATTTGAGTACAGATCAGAATTCCACCCCTAATATGATGGGGGAATCTATACATTCTGAAGGACTGTTGTCATTGCTATTGCTATTTAGAGGACATTACTCTTTAGTTTTGTTACAAAACATGCTGTGTGATCTAAATAAATATCTGTGCATGCTTATGCTTAGTCTGTTAATGATGCAGAAGAAACGAAGTCAACTGGATTTTCTCCCATGAATACTATGTCAGTAGTTTGAGGACTATTGAGAAGACATTATAGATAAAAGTCTGGCAAGGAGGCTACACAAACCATTTCTAGCATGTATTTTTCTTAGAAGCTCAAACATTATAGTTGTTGTGCCACACCATTGATCAGCTAAACTGCATGGGCAGGAGATAAAGTGTTATTTAAAAGATCAGTAGGGGGAAAAATTTCCTCTCAATGTCATCTTGAAGTAGAGAGGATAAACTCAACACCCTCCTAGTACTTCAGAGCAGAGATCAACAGGACATAAAATCAGTGGCCTGCTAAAATGGAAACAATGTTTCAGAGGCAGCAGCAGGAACAAGAGAATAATCTTGAATATGTAGATAACGTAAAGGTCCCTTTAAATTGAGCTAAATAGCTGGGCAGACTTGGAAAGAGAGAGCATGCTCCAGTTCAAAAAGGCTGAACACAAGTAGAACATTCTTGCTTTTCAAACCCTAAAAACCAGGAGTAAACAAATGTTTCCAGTACAAAGGTGTCTCTTGTCTCTGCTTCTCTAGCACTGCAAACAACCTCTAGAGGAGTAACAGAAGCATCCAGACCTGCTATCGTCTGCTCTAGATGACAGGACATCTCCAGCCCAAACTCAGGATTTCCCAAGCCAAAGACACAGGCAACTATCTGCCTCTTGAAACCATTAACAATATCTGCTTTCCTAATTTCTCTCTGTTTACAAATAAGTAACTCTGGTGAGTAAATAAAAAGTAAAACATGAGTGAAAAACAATTAATTCTATCCCACAAATGAGAAAAAAGTTTAAAATGAGAAAATTAAATGTAAAAAGGGCAAATAACTTCATTTACTCTTCATAAAATTCTTTTTTTGGTCACAGGGCTCCACTAAAACATGATGTGAATGAGGAGGGAGAAGAAAGGGAAGAAGAAATGCTGCAAAATACAAACAAACTGGAAGGAGTGAAGAAAGAATAGACAGAAAAAGTCATAAGGAGGCCCAGGTAAATGAATGGGGAACAAATAATTACAAGAGAAACAGGAGCGGGTTCATTCCAAAGCCCATCAAAAGTCATGGAATGGTCACAAACAAAGCATCATCATTCACAGCACTTCAGTGAGTATCTGACAGAAGCATCACCTATTTATCCACAGTAGAAATCAGTAAGACATCATAGAAATGAGAAGGGAAACAGTAAAGATTTACACTAGGCTCAGAGGCTGGAGGAGTGTAACATAACCTTGTCTCTCCAGGTGAGGGATGCCAATGAAAACCAATGGTGTAAGAAGTCACATTTTTCTCTGATCTCCCCCAGGCTTTATGCTATCAGAAGAATTGAAAATTAGGTATTATCTGTACTCAGGCACCTGCCTTAAGCTTCACTGGAAAGCAATTCCACAGGAAAGACTTAATCAAAATCTTCACTGTCCCCATGACTTAGGTATAATTCAAGATCCAGTGGAGAGACATCTGTGCCCTTGCTATTCCAGGCCCACTCCCAGGCCTTGCTGCATCGCTGTATCTCTCCAACAACCATTCTGCCATGCAAAAAATTTTTGAAGATTTTCCTTTCTGTGGGAGAATCCTCAAGGAAGCCTTCTTTTTCATTTTGGGTGCCTAGGTAGCCAGGCCAAGGGACCAGGGCAAATCCCCTGCACATCCCAGCCAGGTCGCTATTCATGCAGCAGCGCAGGCTACAGACAGACCTTGCCCTCACACAGCACCCCTGGGCTGCAGGTTTAAAGTTGAGGTCCCATTTGTCTCACTGCACGTTCACAAAGAACACCTGGCTGGGGACAATCATCTGGTCAATAGCGATGAGCAATAAATGTGACCCATGATTTCATTCACTGGAGCTCAAAGGCAAAGAGGAGACACTGAGAGACTTTATAGCAAAACAAACCATTTTGCTTCAGGGTCACCGGAGTGCAGTGATGCAAGACAGTAAAAGCCCAGTGCACCTTCCACATGGTAGCTGTCTGATGATGTGTTACTCATGTAACAATGTTTTCTTTATTCTTGATAATGAAAGAAAATTTAATTCACACCTGGCAGCCCTGCTGGAAATCTCACTGGAGAGAGCAGAAATTAGACGGGTGTACAAGGTCAAAACTGTATTTTTCCTTGCAAAGATGATCTTTCTGCACTGGAAGGCAAGGAGCGCAGCAAAAATATATAAGGATTGAGAAAAACTGTGCAGGTGCACTTATGTGGCATCAAAAATTTCAGCTTGATTATTCCTGGGGGTTTTTTTATGATGAACATAATTGCAGATACAGAAAAAACCCCTATGTTTACACCAGAAGTTCTGCTGGCATAAACTGGCTTAGCTCCATTTAAAGGAAAAGGATTTTGCTGCTAACAGTGTCTAGCTCTCTACATTTTATCAATGGCCTCTGAGAACATCTTTGTTTCTTTCTCATTCACGTAAGATACCTTCAACATACTTAGACATGTTCAATTTTATCTTTGTTACTTAAGAAAACAGCGTTCTTTTGAAAGCCATTCAGAAGTAAAAACAGAAGGAAGGCCTGTCAGAGGAGCTAAAATCTGCCAGCATCATTACTAATCATTAAATGTCCAGTTTCTTCAGCAGCATGGGGTTATAAACAGGATTAAGACCACAATGAGAAGACATGGTAAGAACACAAATGATAGTTCTAAACTGGGGCATGATATACATGTGTGGGAAGCCGGGGAAAGATGGAATCAAATGCAAAGTCTTACCCCATTAAAATGTGACAATAAATTGCATGTATTTAAGGAAAGGAAAAAGATTTTTCAAAAATATCCATGAAATTGGGTGGAGGGAAGATTTATTCCTCCTACACTGTCTTCATCCTTCCATAAAAACAATAAATAGTTCTATGTTCAGGGCACTTGCCCAGGATGGAGAAAACTACAGTGCAATCTTCCATTCTGATTAATTCTACACAGGGCTTTGACAGCATCTCCCACATCCCAAGAGAGCACCTTATCACCTGATTAATTTTATATATGGTCAAACCACCCTTTGATTTGCAAGAGAAACTGCAGCTTGTATTTTCTGGGAAAAATACCCACAGTTTCAGCAATGAGATCTTCTTCTCATTCCAAAATACCCATACTGGGAAATTCCTGATCAGTTTTAATTAATTTCCCAAAGTAACAAACATGAAAGAAAATCTGCATGAAAACTATAATAAAGTCTTTTGAATTAAGTCCAAAGGAGGGTGAATTCTTCCAGGCAGAGACTGACCCTGGACTAAACAATTGCTAAGGCAGCAAAGACTTCATGCATTATATGTAGAATTTCTTCTAATCATAAATAACAATTTTAGATCTAAGGCCATAAAGTGATTAATAGCAGAAGTCAAAATATATTCTCCTATTCAAGTATTTGTTGATCTTAAAAACCCATCATCAAAATTACCTATATTACATAAAAAACTGAATAAGCTGTACTTAATTTCTGAAGCAAGTTTGTGCACTGAGGAATGCAAAAAAAGTTAATTCTGGGTTATCTAGGCCTACATCCTCTTCATGAAACTGCATTTCAGATGCCAATGTCTAAGAACAAATAAGGATCACAAGGGTGAACTGCAGACACAAAAAGCAGTTTCATGCTCCTCAGATGAGGTGTAAATTTTTCTGTCTTCCCATTTCTGAGCCAAGACTCACAGACTTTCTCTAGGTCAGTAAGCCTTAGAATGACCCACTGCTCATGACATGTTTTATCCATCAGATTCTGATTCAGATGCAACAAAGGAATTACACAATTTTTGGTACTGTTCTGCACTCCAGTCCCTCACAGTATGTACTGATAATGCAACAAGATATAAAGTCCATTTAATGGTATCCTTATCAGATATGATTTGACCTTTTTCATATAAGCTAACATTGTTTAGCTACCTGCTGTTTCTACTCAGAGTTCAGATATTGTGGGGTTTACAGTGGAAAGGAATGAAATTGCCAGGTGCCTAGCAATAATTGCTGTTGCCATTGATAATTTTGTAAAGGTGACATTTTAATTGTTCCTACTGCTTGCAGAGCAGTTTTCTTCAGACTTTAGCCATATACACTCTGCACAGATAGGTAAGACCAAAGACTGAATAATGGATAACTGTCAAGTAAATCCTTCTCTTTTGCTGTCTCTTTCTTTGCCACTTCTTCATACTTCAAGCCATGTGGTTTGTGATGGGATTTTGTATAACTCTGCCTGAAAAGTTTAGGTAAAGCAAGAGTAGAAGGAAATTCAAGCTACACCACTTAGATGAATGCAGTTCAGTCTGATTTATCAGACAGGACTGTTGAAACACCTAGTGGCTCAGTCCTCATGTATTTTATAGGAATATCAGTATAACAAATTGACTTACTGAGTTTCCTTATATGACAACTCATTCAATCAAATCCTTCAGACAAAGACATCTGCAAAGATAAGCATACTACATCAAACTGTGTATTCCACAAACCACAGATAGAAACATCTGCAAATACATTTACAAGTGCACAACTCTACAGCCTGATGCTGCCAGAACAGGAGAGATGTTAAAAAATATCAGATATTAANAAAAAATATCAGATATTAAATAAATACATATGCACAGCTAGTGCCTTTGCAATCAAAATCTTTCTTATAGTCAGGTAGATTCTGTTGATTTCCTGTACAGGTCGAAGAGTTACAGTAACCATACATTACTGGCCTTCAAGTCTTATGATCAGGAAGCACTTTGCTTGTCAAGCTAGGTAATACATTTTTAATTTACACCTTCATTTACAAAAGAAAGGCAACATGATATATATTCTAAAAATTACTATCAATATCAACAGAAATCTATCAGTTTTGTAAGACTCTTTGCAGTTATTCCTTTAAACACACACACACACACACACACACACACACACACAATTACTACCTTTATACCGGATCATTCTCTTGTCACTGAAGCTTGGAGAGAGGCAGTGTCAGTAAGGGACTCTGATTTTTATGTCCAGTAAGACAAAAATTAATGTTTACTGTTGATTTGCTTTAATTTGTTGGAGCTCTATGTCTAATCATTTGTACAGAAATCATTTAGGCTTTAGGCTTCCTCAAGCAGAGACTGCTTCTTTACCTTTCTTTACAACTTCCAATTGGAGTTGTATTGCAATAAACGTTAATGCTGAATGGACAAGATACTAGGAAAAGTTTTGACTAATTCATTTTTCTGTGCATCAGTTACACAGTAAATATTGGTTGAAATTATTGTGTACAAGGGAAAGAAGTTACTGTTTTTAAGCTAAGTGCATTCTTAATCAGACAGGCTGCCTTTAGGACTTGAATTTATTCATAAAGAACAAAATTCTCACTGAACACCAAAAACCTGCATTAGAACAGCAGCAACACAGAATTTTGAATAAAAACTTGCATGCACACTAGTATGAAGAAAATACATAGGAACAAAGGCCTTCATACTCATACATGAACAGAGCACCACAGAACAAAGCCCTTTTCTTTACAGACCCTCAAATGCATTTTAAGAAATGTTCTGTAAGTTAGAAAAAAAAACACTGGACTTCAAAAAATAATTGAATCATAGAAATCCCCGGCTTCTGTATCCAGGAGATTTTATGGCTAGGACATCACAACATTACACATGTCAAGTATTTGGGAAAACAAATAGACAACTCAATTGAAAAACACACTACTGACCCAGGAACAGTTTCTATTGAGATAATAATAAATGCCAGGAGTTATATTTCATATTAAAATGCCAACACATCAATAAGGAAGCCACGACTGATGGCATGATTTCAGGATTGCTAGGTGGATTGCCAGACCTTTGGCACCCTACAGACACTCAGCAGTGAGTGATGGAGAGGGTCTGAAGTTCCCTCCCTGTCACAAACACTGAAGGTAAGAGACGGATTGTCATGGTTCCTGGGAGAACTGGCATCTTATCATCCATGTTGCCTGGATCTCTGAATTCAGAGCCCTCGGGCTCATTCTGGACCCAGAAATGCCTTTGTCCTTCGTAAAAGGTCAGGAAAATGAGGTAATTTCTGATGCCCAAAGACAAGAGGTAAGTTTTCCATACAGTGACAGTGTACCTCTCTGGTTCTGTACTCCTGAAACCATATTCTCTGCATAAGATTTATCTGCTTTATTGAGGATGAGGACCCAATAAAGCCTTCATAAAGCAGTCATGAAGGAAGAGGTCTTTAAGGCATCTATAATAAAACACACTTGTCATGGTTGTTTGCCTGTATACTCCAATAACTTGAGGACCGGGAAGGACTTTTTTTCCCCACATTTTCTTTCTTTTTTCATTAAAAGCTCTCACATTTCACCTTTAAGACATTGCAAATTTTATCTTGTTAATTGACTGCTCATATGGCAATAATTTTACACCACATTAAGTAATGTTCTAATTTGTTTTAATGCCTTCACTTAATGGGAACAAAATGTAGCACATATAGGAGTTAACTCGTTTACATATCCAAATATGCATAGCTGTCCTCTGGTTTAGGTAAGAAGGGCCTGTTTACAGGAGAGAGAAATACAGGAGTATATATGTGCAGGAATGGATGAGAAGGACAACATAATAAACTGTCAAACTGAAAAGAATGGTGAGACATCAATCCAGCAGGCATCAATTCCAAATTGTTATGTACATCATGGATGCTTTCTGCTGCTTCAGTTGGGCTAAAAAATAGCAAGATAGAAGTAAGAACCTGTTTAAACACACAACTAAATATATCAGAGATGACAGATTCAATGAATGTGTTTCTTTTACTATTTTGATAAGGTGTTTTGGTTTAGCTTGGCAAAATGCCAAGTACCCAACACAGAGAGTCAGAGTCCACCCCCAGGGGAAAGGGAGGGAGGGAGGGAGGGGAAAAAAAAAACAACTAGAAGTAAAACTTAAAATGACATGGTTTCAATATTTACACGGAGAAGGAAAACTTAAAACAGAATATGATATAACACATATATACGCAAATCTGAAAAGAAATAAAAACAGCTCTACCGAGTCGCCATCCAAGTAAGAGATTCTAACCACCTAGATCCACAAAAACACCCCAAAAGACTCTTCCGGAGAAAACTCCCAGCAAGAGAGGAGAGAAAAAAACAATAATAAGATGTTTACTTCCCTAGATAACACAGCAGTGGAGTAGCAGTGAGACCTAATTTCAGTGAGAGCAGCAGCAGCACATCCTCCCAGGGCTGGAGCGATGAGCAAAAAGAGACAGAAGCTCCATCTCCCTCTCTTTTTATACTTGAGATATGTCAGAATATGGTATGGAATACCACTGGCCAGCAGAGTTAGCTCTCAGGTGGCCTGACCCACCGTGAGTCAGCTGATAATTCAAAGCCTACTCTAAAACTAAAGCCTAAATTTAGGCCTACACCTACTTAAGCCCAGGACATAGGGGAAGCATCTTTAGTTTGTGTGTATGAGTAGTAAAGAATCAGGAGTGGTAGAAAAGAAACTGTTAGAGCTGCATCCCCATGCAGCACAGCACAGCACAGCACAGCACAGGGACTCCCTCCCTCATCCGCGAAATCCATGCGGCACTGGAGCAAAGGGCATTCCCTCTCTCTGACACATTTCTTCTGGTTTTGTAGGGATCTCAATCCATGCTTGGCTCCATTATAGTTCATTAAACTGTAAGTTAAGAATAAAAAAGCAATAAAGCACCCACATCATGAATATTCAGTGTTTTCTGTGAAATCTCAGAGGTTTGGAATGTTTTTGTATTTATTTTCTAAGAAAAACATGAGCTTGGGCCTTTATATATAATATTCCCCTATAAACACCATAATAATAAGAGTATGTCTCCTTATTTGTCCTACTCTTATACACTAAACCATATTAATGACTGGAAATTGAATGGCATAAATTGAACTCCCAGCTGTTTGTATTCTTCTTGGTGGCTCTCAATATTCCCACAGCTACCATTTGCAAACTAATAGTTTTCTGTCTCCTCCAGAAGGTCTAATGAATCGTATAGGTCAGCTTTCTGTCCTTGAATTAGAAAGAAGATCTAACACCTTTTCATGACCTGATGTGACCCTTACTGTTGTAACAACTTAACTACACACTTCATGATATTGGATTTTGAGATGATTGTGTACATCACTGAGGACTCAAAATACTGTGGAAGGACTGAGATAAGCAAAAGAGATGAAAGAGATGAATTATATTTTTTCTAAATCTGCAGATTTACATATGTGTAGATATAACAATTAAAAACTTTGCAAACAATAGTACCAATAACACTAAATATTCTCACCATTTTTCAATCAATCAAACAGTAAGATGATAATACTATCACCTCCCTAGTTATCTCTATTCAAAGGTAATTGCATGACTGTGATCTTGAAAACTTTACATCAGATAACTAACACAAAATTCCCATAGTTATTTTAAATCAGATGCATTGAACAGACTGGCCAAAATTCAAGACTTGTGAGGCCTATCAATTTTCATTGCACTCCCTATACACAAACCTTACTCCAGCATAACTGGGCAGGTCAAATGCTGTATTGACCTCTTTGACTTATAACAAACAGAACCTGCACTTTTGATTTGAATTTTTACAGTGAAAATGGCAGTACTTATTGACATATATAAACCTAGATATGTGAATACATATACATACAAATTCATAAGCACTACTAAATTCCTGCAATGTTTACACAAGATATTTTCAGCCTAACTAGTGACCTTCACTCCTCCTAAAAGTTAATTTTTTTCACAACAATCTCAATGAAAAGATTTTTTAAAAATCACAGTTAAGTAATTATATTTTCCCTATGGACTGCCAATAACTCAATGCAAATCTGAGCATGATGCTTTTAAGCATTCTTTTATTTACAAAAAAAAAAGAAAAAAGGAAATCTTTAATTTCAAGAGGAAAAAAATCTACTTGTAAATGTTCTTCCAATTTTTTCTTGCCTTTAATAGAAGTTGTGATAGGTCTAAGACAGCAGATTGAATCTGTGCTTACATGGCAATGACCTGGCAGTCATAGTTGGTTTTACAAAAGGCACCAGCTTTTCAAACCACACTAACTTTTAGCTGCTGAAGACAAGCCTTTTCTGTTCCAATTTTTAGAGAGCATAGGTTTTCTTCTTTCCCCCAGCTATGGATAGCCACGTGGTTCCCATGTTGTGTACAATTAACAATATTTTTTGATACTTCCAGTATCTTGTTACTAACCGAGCAGTTACTAACTACCACATTTCCACTGATAATTTGGTCTTCAGCTACCATCATACAGGTTAGTATCCACACAACAAGAACTGATCAAGCTTGATGAAAGATGGGTTTGCATTAGCTGCAGTTCACTGGTTTCCCTCAATATATATATCTCCCAACTGCTTCACAATTACAAATTATTTCTTTATTCAACCATGATGCATATACAGCCCTAGTCCCAGTGTTACTAGTACAAAGAATGCCACAATGTAGAAAACTCTTCTGACTCACTTGTTTCTCTTTTCATGGTCATTCTGGGGCCATATGTTCTCATTTTCCCTATGAGGAGAAAGAGGGCAACAACTTGTTTCTTGCATGAACCTCTCAAGGATAAAACTCTGGTTTTTATCACACTCACAGTTAAATAAAACTGGTTAAGGAAGTTAGCAATTAATCTTCTCAGCATCCTTCAAGCATGATGTCAACTAGTACACACTGTAGGAATATAAAAGCAGCAGCACTGCAGAGAAGGACCTGGGGATCAGGGACAACAAACGGTCCATGAGTCAGCAGAGTGTCCTTGTGGCCAAGAAGGCCAACAGAATCCTGGGATGCACTGGAAAGGGCACTACTAGAAGATTGAGGGAGTTGGTCCTGCCCCTCTACTCAGCTCTGGTGATGCCACATTTGGAGTGCTGTGTGCAGTTCTGGGCTCCACAGTACAAGAGGGACATGAAGCTCCTGGAAAAGGTCCAGCAGAAGCTTTTAAGTTGGTCAAGGGATAGGAGCATCTCTCTTATAAGTGTCCTAGTTCAGCAGGTGGGACCAGTTGTCACTGTGTGGGGGTGATCAAAGCTGTGTATTCTACCCCCTCTATTCATTCCCAAGGTCAATGGCCCATTTGCAGCAGCTTCCCAGGGAGTCGTTAGCACCTCCACTCCCAGCCTGAGGAGGCGTAGCTGCTAATGGGCCATCAACAGTTCAAAAATACCCCATGACTCACAGAGTTAATCACCCACTGTGTGAGTCCCCGCCCTGGGGGAGGGACTGGGTGCTCCCTGAGGGTACAAAAGGTGTGGGTAAGAAGACCTCGGGAACCTTTTGTCGGATCCAGAGGAGCAGCAGGACCTTGACAGGAGGAGACCACCACTCTCGACCGGACTACAGCCATCACCTGTACCAACAGGTTTTTCACTTCCTTTTGCTTTGGATTTGGGGGAACCATGCGTGTCTCAGCACAAGGGCTAACAAATCCCTTTGGGTTTGTACCCCAGGGCACTGGGTTATACTGCTGGGTTTTGGGAGTTGAAAGCAATTTCCCTTTGTGTCAGTGTATTTACTGTATTATTATTATTAAATTGTACCTCTGACTTATAATCTCTCGCACGTTGAGCTCATTTCTCCTGCTGGTTTACCTCTAAACCAGCACATAAGGAAAGGCTGAGAGTTGTGCTTGTTCAGCTTCAAGAAGAGTTGACTGAGAGGGAACCTCATTAATGTGTGTAAGTATCTAAAGAAGCATTAAGAGGATGGAGCCAGGCTCTCCTCTCAGTTGTGCTAACCAATAGAATGAGAGGCAATGGGCAGAAACTGATGCCCAGGAAGCTCCAACTGAACATGAGGGAGAACTGACTGAGCACTGAGACAGACTGCCCAGAGAGGCTGGGGAGTCTCCCTCACTGGAGATACTAAAGAACCATCTGGATGCAATCCCGTGCAATGTGCTCTAGGATGACCCATTCTGGCCCCTTCCAACCTTACCCATTCTGTAATAGAACAGTCCAGAAACTTGAACCTGAATATACAAGTCACACAAGTCATATACTCTAGGTCCAAATAACACTTAATTTTTCTGTTAAGTACTCTCTGCAAGTTTAAAAGATACTCAAACCAAGACTAGAATTTTTTCATTCCCTTTGTCTCATATTTGTCTTACTCAGCCAGTAAGAACTTCTCCTCATTACACACAGCAAAAAGGTCCTAGGAGGAATGTATTCTGCTCAAGGACAGTCTACACATTATCTATTTCTCTAAGGAGAGGAGGTTCCCATGCAGCAACTTAAATTAAAAATCTATTCAAAGGGGACCTGCTTCTAAATACTGTACCATTTGATACTAGAAACAATTATTCTCTTCTTCTGCATCGTGATATCCCTAGGGCTGGAGGTCTCCATTTCCTCAACAAGCTGCTGTTTTCAGAACAGGTCCATAACAGTTTTCATTCCTCCTCAAAAATAGCAAAAATACCATGGCAGCAAATGAGAATTTGTTATACTTTTCCCTTCTCATAGTGACTTGCAACATAGACCTTTCAGAAAAATATGTAAGTTCTAAGCACCAGAGACAAGGTAATGCTAAGGAAAATTTGCTAAAAACAGCTGTCAAGTGGAGTAGTTGGAGGTGCTGGCAGAAAAATCTTTTCTCAACATTCTCCAAAATGCCAGGTTATAATTATTGGTTTCATTAAAGAAGTTTTTCTTACTTGAGATACTGTAAAGTTTTACTTTGCAGAGGATTTGGATTGTGTCCAAAATTTCAAAAACTCAAGTCTGGAACAGACAGCACACAAATTGTTCTGAAATTTCAGTTGCTATATTTTAAAATTTCTGTAACTATTGTTAGTGCAGAGCATGTCCATCCTGTAGCTTGTATTTGACAGAAGATTGTATCAAAACTCTTGACAGAGACCTCAGGCAGAGCTGAATACCTTTTGGCAGCAGATGAAGATGGATCAGAAAGCAGACAGCAGAACATAAAGGCAGTTCAATTTAAACCTGTAAAAATTAAGAAACTGGGATTTCTGGAAACCTATTTCACACAGTGTAGCCTTGTTAAAAATTGCTTTTCTTTTTCACCCCAGCACAAAGTACAAAATGACAGCTTATTCCTGAAAAGCCTAATACACCTACTTATAAGGAGATGCCACTGTCAGCAGCAGTCCACTACTTGTTGTAGCATCTTATGAAGGGTTTCAATTTATTTTAACTGGAGTAGAAAAATGTAACTCTATTTATGCCTACAGATTTAATGTAGAATGGAAAAGAACCTCCCTGTCCAGCTTACTTTGCACTTTATCAGCTCCCAATAAAATGCATTAAATAGCTCAAATAACGGTGCACACTTAATCTGCATGGTACCTCAGCATTTCTAATTATCTCCAATTTGTATCTAAATATGAAGCACAGCCTAATTACCAAACTACTAACTTGAAGTCTTTGGAGTAGGGAAAAAAAAAAGCAGCATATTAATTAGTTCCAACAATAAGTTTTATAAACTTCAGAAAGTTCAGCATGATATTAACATCAGAGTATGTGCTATGGTTTGTTTAAGTTTAAAAGTTATTTTAAATTTGAAAGTTATTTGCACTGCAATCTTCCATTTAGAATAATTGGGACTGGCTATACTATGAATTGTGGGTCCACACAGTTTTGCTATAACTGCTTCATGCATTTCTCTTCTTTTGTACCCACAGAAATCTCTAATTTTCCAAAGTACATATACTCTTTTTCACTGGAGATGCTAACAGCAAACCTCTGCACAGCCACCACAAATTATGGAGTGTCTATTATTATTCTGGTAGTTTTTGATGTATCTTCTCTCAGACTTTGGAATTTTGATCAAATTCCCACAATCTCTCTACTGTTATGCCTTTACCCATCAAAAGTCAGTGTCACTGTCATTTTTAAACTGCTGTTGAGTAGTATGGTCTCAGCACTAAATGCTCTATTCCTGATGGACCTTTATACAAGTGACACAAGTCAGCAGTGACAGAGGCTGGCACCTTTTGATGCTTCACAAGGGAGCACATAGGGACTGTGGAGGGGATGCAGCAGCCATGGAGGTGAATTCCCATGAGTGTGGTTCCATTGCCTGCTGTCCCCAGCATTTTCCAAACTCTCATCAAATTCCTTCACTTTCTGGTAGAATAGGGATATGCCAAAATCATGATGACTTCACACATTTTCACACACTGTCTCTCAACAGCTGGAACAAAAGACAGCAAGGAAGTCCTAGACTTCAGCATAAAACAAGCTAAAACAATGGCTGTTTTGCAACTGGTATGTGATGATGTCATGCACGAGGGTCTTTCACAACCTAGAATCAAAAGAAACTGTTCCCATATACAGAAGAGGTGAAACCAGTGAAGCAAGCCCTGATCTGAAGAAGAGCGGTAAATAAATAAAACGCTAATATCACCAGAAGCAAGACAGCGGTTTTGAAATGGGGATGCATCTACATCTAGCTTACAGAACAATTTCTTCCAAATTTGAGTATTTGTTTCAGGAAAGGTACAATAAAAATGCAAACAGAAGAACATTTAAATAAGCAATTCGTATTCAACTGCACTGCAACTTCCAGTTATTTTTCCCAATTATTTTGCAACTTAACCTTCCTTGCTCCTACATATTTATTCCTCAAATAAGTCCTTATCAAAAATATTCCTATGATCACTTTAAGATGTGAATAGTGATAAAAAAATAAAACAGTTCCTTTTTTCAACAAATTAGGAGAATTTTCTACTGGCCGTAAAGTTGAAGCAGAATACCCTCTCTAACAAATCAACTAGTGAAGCTTACATGAAGACGCATCCTGTATTTAAAACACACTCCAGACTGCCTTTAGCTTTGTGACGATAACACTGCCAAATATAGATGAAAAATTAGTAATACGACTTTTCTTACATTTGTAATTCAAGTAAACTGTGTCTATTCTAAACTGACTGGCCCATCTGTGTTTGAAAGTGATGGTGTTAAAAAGCTAGACAGAGTTGACAAGAGCACTAGCTTTCTCAAATATAACATATAAATGCCACTTCAGCGTGCAGGCAGGAAGGGAAAAAAGCTAAACTGCAGAAAGGGATATGAATTTATAGCAGAAACAGTCTCATTTGGGAGCATGAATTACATTTGCTTCTTCTCAAATGTGATGGATTGGTTTGTGATTGGGGTGAGTGAGTAAGGGTGGAAATTTAGTAAACTTCATAGATAGGTACATAAATATCATCTTATTGAACACTCAGCAGTTCTCCCATTCACACTCAGATCTTTGAGGGAGACACAGATAAGCAAACGGGAAAGATAAAATTAAGTGATTGCACAGATAGCACGATAAAGTTTAATTATTGAATTGATCAGATGTGCCCATCAGTGAAAACACAAGGTACCTGAAAAGTCCTGGGAAAAATCCTGGTGCTCGGGCAATTAATCAAATAACAATGAGAAATCACCTTCCTCATCATTCATATGTGGCACGATAGGCAAATACAAACCCAAACACTTTGTGCTCATGTGAAAGAATGCTGACTGTAGCATCTAACCAACAGCCAGGAGGTGTCATTTATCTCACTCTCCCTCACAGCCAGAGAGGCATTTAAAACCTAGGGTTATGGGAATAGCTCAGTCCCGAAAGGTATCAAGCAGGTACTCATGCTAAGCATCTCAACCACCAAAAATCAATGACTGTTGATAATGAAGTCAGTGAAAATTCTTCTTAAAAACTGGGAAGCGAAATCACACCAGGTGCTCTGCAGCAAGTGGAAGAAATGTATTGTCCTCAAAGGCAGAAGTCTGTATTTTATATTACATTTGCTTTTTATGGTAAGTATGATGGGTATAATAGATAAGATGTGCTTGATCTGCTAAAGAACTATTCATTGATACAAAAAAACACTCTACATAAAACTGTCCAAAACAAATAATTGAGTCCTCTTCTGGATTAATATATTTTTTATTTCTATCACCAAGGTTGCACTGAAATAATTTGGGTCAAACTCCTGCGAAGTTCCTGGTGCTAAAATCTATTTTCTAATTCATCTAACAAAAATTTATAGTGATTCTTAGACAGTTTGTCACCCATTTTTAAAAAGTCACCTTGAATGTCACAGAGAAGCCAATCAGATTTCCTTGACTCACCAATAGTTCCCAGTGGCATTAACAGCCCAGAAATTTAGGCTGGAAAAAACCACCAGAGATAAAGATTTGCAACAATTCAAAGTGGAAAACTCAAAACCACTCTGAGAATCCTCCTTTTTAAACCTGTTCTGCCATTTGACCAGGGTGAGATAGCCATTTAATATCTCCTCTAGCTGCATCTTCTGGTTTTTTATGCCCTCCACTACTGGACCGCATTGAAATTTTGTCTTAATTCCACAGGATTTTCTCACCTACACAAAACCCAGAATAAATCAAAGAATCACATCTAAATATTCCTAAAATTAAACTACATTACTCTTGACAGACCACAGAAAAGATATGTGCTCTTGCAACCTCATTTGTTGATATTTCTATTTAAAATAATAGAAAATTAACCTGAAGTGCAAACTCAAAATATAGCCACAAAGATGATAATTAGGTCTGCTTTAGAGGAGAAAAAGTAATTTTATACAGTCAAATTAGCATGGGTGATTGTGGAAAAGGTAATTACATTACCAATATCTGCCAAGCTCCCAATAACGTTAATTTCATATAGGTTATTCAACAATCAGCTTCCTCTGTGCTTGTAAAGAATGATTTTAAATCTCCTTTGGTCATTTCCATGTCCCATAGGAATAAATTCCTTAAAAGGTCCAGGATAGTTCATGCTAGGACCTCAGATATTAAAGGTCTTGTCCAACGCCTTTGGTGGAATTACTACTGCGAGAACAGCTGTGACGTTTCAGTAAAAAATACATGATGGGAAAGGAAACAATTGAAAAAGTAAAAATAACAGAGATTTTTGAAAAGATTAAATATTCTTGGACAGATGTATCCTATTTCACAACAGCACATGATCCATGGGCTACATTTATTCCGTCTTCAGGAAGGCACAAATCAAGCTCTGCTGCCTCATTCAGCTCATTTGATAAATCCTAAGCGAGGTCTCCAGACTGTTTTCTAATATAGCTTGCAGTTTCTTTTGACACCTCTGCAGAAAGTTGCTGATGAATAAAGCCAGGGGGGCAGGGGGAAGGTGAGTCTCAAGCCTCACTCTCTCCAAGCAGGCTGTTGTAGGACTGACTGGCAATGCAAGACAACTGTTGACTCTGGTAATATACTCTTCTCGGGCTCTGTGACAAAACATGCAGGCAGGCAGTGCCAGCAGGCTGCAGCTGTTGAGATAACCCCACTTTCGTTGATGAACCCAGTACAACAGTGAAAGAGTAGCTGAGTAACTATGCCACTGGATCACGAAAATGAAAGGCTCTTGGAGTTCCTTTGTTCAGCAGCCTCCACTCTCCAGCATGAGTGAGAAGCCAAGAGCCTGCTGCTGTGCAAGGGAGGGGGATTCAAACCATTTTCACGAATGTGGAGTGCAAAGGAATGAAAAGCTCTGTTACAAAGGAAGAGTATGAGGATTGCATGGATAGCTCACACTCAGTGGAGGCTTCTGTCACCTCTGCAATGGATTTTGTCACCTCTACAACGGATTTTATTAACTGCACAGTATGTCAGGCCTGAGAACCAGAGCTAGATTGTATGAGTGCCTCAATCAGAACAGCAGGAACTAAGTTGATACTGCTAATACTATATTTACCAGATTTACAGGTAAAACTCCTCATATCCCCAGAGAGATTTGTCTTCTTCTTGATGGTATAAGGAATAAGGTGAGCCATCATCTCTTCCTATACCTAAAAAGCCAAACATAACCAAGTGTTTTATCGTTAATATGCCCAGCAAACATGAAACATGTAACTCAAGTGCAGAGGAATTGGTTTTCCCAATCTGCTGACTGGTAGCTTCTGCTTGCTTATACAATGGACAGAACAAAGTTGGTTGTTCTGCATTTGTTTATCTAAAGCAGAATGCGTGCCAAGGCATGAATGAATATTGCCATGTACCTTCCAGGAGGGAAAGGGGTTTCTAATGAGACAGACAGCTGAATTTCATATGAAGAAAAGATGAAATCCCTGAATTTAAAAAGACTTGGTGGACTGGGGTTTGTTTAAGCGTCTTCAAACTTACATGAAGTCCTAGCCAAAATAATCATCAGTGATTTAAGTCAGGAATATCAGAGAAAAAATGTTTCTATTTACTCTACTTACAACATTAGGCATTTTTCATTACTTCTCAGCAAATACAAAGCAGGTCCCATTGGGGTGGGGGGTTTTCTGCCTTGCCAAAATGATGTAACTTTCAATCCACAGATAGAATTCAGTTTATAACTGCATAATTCCTCAGAAATTAGGTGAGATATCCTCATTTATACTCGCATTGGTATATGTTTCTAAAAGGATTTTTCCAAATAATTTTTATTCTGATTTATTCTGAAATTGGGGCAGTGCACTGCTTCTTTCTCATGTCTGAAAGAAAAACTGCCTATATAGCCCAGAATAATTTTGCTGCTTGCTTGCTTGGTTTAGGACTGTTTTAAATATTTAACCTTCTTTAGAAATAAAGGAAAACAATGTCTGAAACCATGAGTTCATTAAGCAAACAGACCAGAACCATACACAGCTCAGAAGATATTAAAATACCCCACCTGTCACTAGGTTTGAGAATACCATAAAACATAACATTGAGCTTAGAGAAATGTAATTCAAAAAACTCCATTAGTATAATAATAGGTTTGTCTACTGGCTCTGTTTCCCAGCTACAGTGCATTAAATGTCAACTAACTGTTCCAATAAATTCAGGCTCATAGGTATGCAGGAGAATGGAATATACTGGTATAATAGATGGATCAATAGACAACACACAGATGTAATGAACAGTTAATGTGTTGAGGATGGAACCAATATGAAAAATCATTATTAAGTTAATTGTTTTGAAATTCTAGCATTCAAAAAAATGATCCTCTGAATTAGTAGTTAATTTATTGTATGCTTCTACAGATCTGTTAAATTTGAAATGAGTTACTGCTACAACTTATTTAGCAAGAGGAATGAAACATTTACAAACACAAAGTTGTTCCTGCCAGATGTAAACTTGTAACAAGATCATTAGTGCTGTGCTTTAAAGACAAACGGAATATTTCCTGGGCTTTTCTGGTTTCCCTGAAACAACAGAGCACAGCAAGAAAATGCCTTGTGTACCATCAATGTCAATATAGCACGGAGAATTTATCAAGAGATTTATATTTTCACAGCTCACTTTCCTACAAATAAATATTTCCAAATTAAATGGTTTTTGTTGTGTAGTTCAATTTTTTTTTTGGACCAGCTAAGCCTGTTAAAAGAAGAATTACCTTCAGCCACAGTGTCTGTAGGCAAACTCAGCACACAAACACCATCCAGGGCACCTACAGACGCAGCACCCAGAGCTCCCTTGCTGGCTGGCGCAGCCTTCAACAGCATGTGGCACAACACCTTCACCAGCAGGGTATTGTCACATGTCACACCATTCATCTTCACAGCTTCTGCTGTTGAAGGAACAGACACTGCATGATGGTTTTAAACCTGCTCTACCACACTGCTGCCTAGTCTGTGTTTTTAAGCCTCCTTACAGACTTCCCTGACAAAGTAAGAATTACCTACTATTTTTTAGATGAGGGCAAAATCAAACCTCAGAGAAATTTATTAAAAGTCAAATAAAACATTCAGTTACCTTCATCAGAACAAGGCACAGAGCTCCTCAAGGCAGAGGCATTGCTCTTGAGAAAGATGATCTTACTCAAAAATCTAATCACACACCCCGCTAAAGGCAGGTATCAAACAGGCACATGGGCATACTGAAAACCCTGTCCATTTATTTCTACTTTATTTCTGAAAGACTGTACAGCAAGAAGAGAGATGAGAATGACAAGAAACTGGAAATGAAAAACAGTTCCCAGGTACCAAGTCCTTAGGCCTGCATTGGAGAAGAATGCTGGTTCAGGTAGCAGTGCCTTCTTTCTACAGCTGATGCAAGGTGCTGCTGTTACATCTCCCATACTGGGACAACAATTATGTACCCTGAAAACCATTGTGCAAGAGGTTTCTTATGTCCTACAATGACAACTGTAAAGCCAAGAATCTTGCACATCTTGTTCACTGACGCAGACTGGGAACACAACCACACTGCAGAGGCTGCTCTGCTTCCGTCCCCATAGATGGACAGGTTTGGATGTAACCTGCCCCACAACTTTCCCAGCTACAGGGCTATGCTTGTGTTACTATTCCTGATCATGCTATCTTCATTGTCAGTGAAGGAATCACTAAGGCCATGAATAATCCTTTCCACACATCTTTAGCCCCTCCCAAGCCAGGCTTTTAACATTCTGCTGTAAATTTCCAAGAGAGAACTGAACTTTGCATCTAAAAAATCCACAAAAACTGTGGAAGATTTGTATAGTTGAAAATTAGGGAAAACTACCTAGACAAAGCACCACAAGCACAAACATAGGCTGGGTGGAGAATGAATTGAGAGCAGTCTCGAGGAGAAGGACTTGGGGATCTCAGTGGAAGAGAAGCCTGACATGACCTGGCACCACGCGCTTGCAGCCCAGAAGGCCAACTGGACCTTGGGACACATCACAAGAAGCATGGCCAGCTAGTCAAGGGAGAAGATTCTCCCTCTCTACTCAGCTTCCATGAGACCACACCTGGAGTGCTGCATCCATCTCTGCGGCTCCCAAAATAAGACAGACATGGACGTTATGCAGCGAATGGCCACAAAAATGATCAGAGGGCTGAAGCACCTTTCCTATGAAGACAGGTTGAGACAGCTGAGGGGTCACTCATNGCTTGCAGCCCAGAAGGCCAACTGGACCTTGGGACACATCACAAGAAGCATGGCCAGCTAGTCAAGGGAGAAGATTCTCCCTCTCTACTCAGCTTCCATGAGACCACACCTGGAGTGCTGCATCCATCTCTGCGGCTCCCAAAATAAGACAGACATGGACGTTATGCAGCGAATGGCCACAAAAATGATCAGAGGGCTGAAGCACCTTTCCTATGAAGACAGGTTGAGACAGCTGAGGGGTCACTCATCCTAGAGAAGAGAAGGTTCCAGGGAAACCTTACGGCAGCCATTCAGTACCTAAGGTGGCCCTACAGAACAGCTGGAGAAGGATTTTTTACAGGGGCATGTAGTGACAGGACCAGGGGCAATGGCCTTAAACTGAAAGAGAGTAGATTGAGATTAGATACCACAAAGAAATTCTTTGCTCAGTGAGGGGTGAGGCACTGGAACAGGTTGCCCAGAGAAGTTGTGGATCCCTACCCCTTTAAGTGTTCAGTGCCAAGGTAGATGGGGATTTGAGAAACTTGGTTTTCTGGAAGGAGGTCCTGCCCATGGCAGGAGGATTGTGGTAATATGATCTTTAAGGTTCCTTCCAACCCAAACCATTTATCATTCTATAACTTTTTTTTTTTCCAAAGAGAACTGCTCATTAATTTCATGGACTCCCTATTTATGCATATGATATAAACCCTGGAAAAGAGAAGCCGGTCTCTTCATTATTTGCATGTTCATTTGCAGTTTGATTAGCAAAGTGAGATACTGACTTTTACAAGTTCCTAAATATCACTACAAAAATTAAAATACCAATAGCAGTAATACACCTTCTCAGTGGCATCAGCTTTTGTGGTTAACACTTGGCTTTGGGGAATCTACAGTAGGAAAATGATAACAAAAATGTCCTGGCTTCTCCATTATGGCTAAATACTTTTCTCAGTCAGAACTATAAATCTGTGAACTAGGTTATTATTTCAGGAAGGTCTTTTTTCTTAACACATTTGTTCTGTAAATGAACAACATTGAAATAAGTAGGTTTGAGATTAATTATTTTTCTCAGGAGCCCCAGCAGGATTCAGTGGGAGGTCTGTTGCAGTGATTTTATTAACTGCTTTGAGGATTTGTGATCTGAATTTACTATCCAGGGTTACCAAAATTATGCAATATAGGTGACCTTCCACCAGTTTTTAACAAAAGAAAGAGAACACATGCAAATTTGGCACAAAAGAAGGGAATGACATACAACTGAGAAGATGCGTTTCCTTGGATTTTTCTTTTGTGGCAGCAGAGGCAAATGAAGTGCCCCCTCTCTGACAGTCACACAGTCACTAATAGTGGATGATTACCACCAAATGTTGGTGAGTGATTTTGCTCTGACTGATTACGCTCTAGCCCCTCAAAGCCAAGGAAGGCTCCCTCTGCACCAAACTGCCCGAGCCCAGAGCGCCGCTCCCAGAAGAGAGGTCCAGACACCAGGAGGCTCGGTGGCAGAATAAGTGAATTTTATTGGGAGGTCTTGCTTCTATGGGTTCAGCAGGGAAGGTTCTGGAACAAGGGGCAGTATTAAGCTTCCCACTGGTCAAAAGGCATGCAAATAGAGGATCAAAAATGGACCAATGGGGTATAGGGGTGGAATATCACAATAAACCAATAGGGAAAAGTGGCAGGAAAGGAACGCTAGGGGATTATGGGAAGAAGAAACTTGTATAGGGAATGACTAAGGGAAAAATACAATGGGGAGAAAATGTTTAAGATGCACTTTAATTAAACTACTGTTAACATATCAACATTAAGGCCAGTAGAATTCAGAGAATTCACATCGTCTTAGACTCAGCCCTTAAAATATTTCTGCCATTTAGTGAATCCTGGGTCTTCTCCCACAAGTCACTACCTGCACTGAGAGGGTTTTATGAATGTTTCTCTATATGTTCCAACACAGGAAGAGAAATTTAAACATGGAAACAGCACATATTTATGGATGCCTTCACTCTTATCACACCATGTAAGCACGTCAGCAGGTGCAGTGTCTCATTTCCACTGGTGAGCACTGTCTTGCCCTTCTCATAAAAATCAGCATATGAAACACTTAACAATTTTCAAAATGCAATCAGATGTGCGGTGTGGCCCAGTATTAGAGCCAAACTTGACTCCCTTTTCTTTCGGGTATGGTTTGGCTAGTTCTGTGTCACCAGGTTTGAATACAGGTTTCGTTACAGTTCTTCCAGGAACCTTGCTGAAATCTGCCTTCTGTCTTAAGAAAAATTACATAAAGCAGCCCAGCAGCAGCTATCAGTATTCATCTAAATTAATTCACTATTGTAATTGCAATTTCCTCAGACTCTGCTACCTGACTGGAATATGCTCCTCATTTAACTAAACACAGTGAAGCATCAGTCCAGAAATTTAACATGTTGCTCCACTTTTCCATTCTTTTAACAGAAGGGTGAAAGTAAACAACAAAAAAATCAATCAACAACCAATAAAGCAAGTCTCTTTCTTCTTGGAAATACCAACTATAACACAGGCTGCTACACAACCCACAGGAGAGTCATGCTAGAAAAGCATCTGAGAGTATGAGCAAAGATACATCAAGGAGAGGCAATAAAATTAAGTGGAATTGTATAAGAAAGAGGTTAACTTAGCATAAAGGGTATATTTACAAAGTTTCATAGCTCATCTTTATTGTTGAATTCTACCAGGTTTTTATATTTACCTTAGTAAATGCACATTTTTGTATTACTGAGGGCCAACAATGCATCACAAGTCTTTTTACATAAATCACATGAAGTAAACTTGGCTTAATCCTTCATTCAGATACAGCACATAAAATTCAGGTTCCATCATGGTGCACTCCTCTATGCTATCTTAAAAGTCTAAGACCTAGAAACCTAGGGTTTTATCACATCTGAAGCTACTGAATGATTTTGTGCTTTCTTAAAACATAGTCAAATACGTCCACAGAGGCCAAAGCTTTTGACAAAGACAATTGGGCAATAAGACTGTATTTCACATAACCCTGTAGAAAGTCGGTTAGCAGCTGTTGGTTTTTATTTGAAGGAACATAAGCAGAAAGCATCTCCTTTTTAGTGAAAGTAGTTTTTCCTATCCATGAGATTCCCACTGGTGAGACCTAATTTTTCACTCTTGAGCTGTTAATAATTAATAAGAATTCTCATTAAATTTCTGATATACACACCCTTGGGCACTTTCCTAAGTAGACAGAAACTACTGTATTACATCACAATTATGAAAAAACCCCCACCACAATACTATTTAAGTGTAATTTCTGTTTCAATAACAATATAGCTGAACAGCAGATTTTTCTGAACTTTTTATGAGGTAAGTAAAGCTTAGTGTTAAATAAAAACTATTACTCATTTATAAATCTCTGATGTGATTTCAATAAAGTGAATTCCCAGAGTGATTTACTATATCACTAACGCAATGTAAAAATTTTTGTTCCAAAGGAAAAATTGACTAATGACATATATTTCAACAAAAATTTCCCATCAGCATCCTATATAGACATTGATAGACCTCATGATACTTGTTTATGTTTCCACTCTAGGTTTCAAAAAAAATACATACAACAGACATTTTACCATTAGTTACAGCACTTCATCATGCAAAAAGTTCCTCAATATTTTCTGATGGAACAGCCAATGCCCTCAAAGAACATCGTGAAGCTCATTGAAGGGATCTTCTTAAAACAGCAAAAGTTGATTAAGCTCCTCTGAGCAGTGAAACAGAAATTCAATTTTTATTCAGTGGGCTGGTCCAAGGTCAGACTTTCTTGATGTACAGTTTATCTTCTACAAATGTTCGACTGTTATTTCAAGTCCATTAAAAGGAAAACAGTATATGTTTCCTGGGCAAATTGCAAATTCCTCTAAAGTACAGCAGAAAGAATATGCTGATGTGCCAGCTTTTTCATTACAAGAGTGTGTGAAGAAAAACTGTTATGAAGTAAGATAAAAGTAGAGGATTCTTCTTTATTAAATACCAACAGTTTCAAGAGAGTTGCAAATTGCTTAAAGATGGCAATACAAAGATGACCATTGCATAGATAATTTCACAGATATTATAGAATATGCTGCTCACTATTTAAAGTGAAGTGACATATAACTGCATACTTTCAAGTGTACAGTGCAAAAACAACCCTTTGACAATGACAAAAATATTTCATTTTCACATATGAGGAAAGGGAAACTTGTCAAAAGTATCATACCTTTACTACATTACATTAGAAAAATACTGGTTTGTAGCTCACTGAAAAAGTATATACATTAAAGACAAGATTATACCAATCACCAGGTTCTCAAAACTATCTCCTCTCAACTGTCAGTGAAAGCGAAAATGTATGTGCATCTACAGATTCCTCCATGGTAGTTACTCCCAGATACACACAAAATTCAAACAGAAGAACAAGCAGTCCAGAGCTGCAATGTCTTCAGGGGTGGGGTGGGGGGGGTGGGGGTGTTCATTCACCCTTGCAATTTTCTTGGTACAAGAAGGCTCCAAAACCTTGTCTCACCTGAATCTGCAGTAAATTCACTTTCAGTAAGAGTGATACTACTATGGCAGTCTCATGGTGTAAAGGAGAGCACTCTGGACTCTGAATCCCAAGGACCTGAGTTCCAGTCTCAGTGGGGACCGTCCCTTGGGCAGTTCAATGCCTCCCTGCCATCCCATCCCGTCACATCTCGGATGCTAAGCAGGGTCAGCCCCGGTTAGTATCAGGTGCTGTAGACAGTCCTGAGGACTTCACTGCCACTGTCCAAGCCATGGCAAATGGACCTTAGGATTTAAACGGTGGGGTCAGTTCTGTGCACGCTGTGCCTCACCTAAAAAATCCACTGCGCAGGCTGGAAGGGCACACCCACATGGGGAGAGCCCCTCCCAAATCTTCGTTTGCGAAGTCTGGCCATACATACATACTGTGGCTGAGAAGACCTAGATAATGCTGTCAGTAACATCAAATTTAAAGGATGTAGTAAAACTGAGATTAGCATGGGAAAATAATTAGGGACAGGTTTTTTATTTGGGAAGAAAGCAAGAGCAGACACTGAAACCAAAATGTATGGGAGGAAAGAACAAGCACAGAAAAAAAGGCGAGAAAGGGAGCTAAAAGGCCCAGTCAAGTATAATCAAGCTACTGGACAGTACAGTTGTCTTGCCAAGTCCAGCATCTGATCACTAGTTTACCCTGCCTTATTAAACTCTACACCTGTTTTCTCCATAACTACGTCTAAATGTGCTTTCTGTTCTGTGCACAAATGCGTGTGTGAGATGTTAGCAAACTTCATGCTGGACTAACCAATGCATAGGGTAAAAGGTCTGGGAGCCAGCTACCAATAAAAAAAAAACATGGCTGGAAAGCCTGAAAGTGAGCCATTCTCAGGAATGATAGGACTGGAGACACCTGTGTATGTGTGTGTCTTCATGTAAGGATGTACAAATGTGAAATGTACTAGCATGCTTAGATTCCAATAAGTGAATTGTAAGAACAGGATCAGCAGATTTGTTTATGTGGTGTGAGCATAAACCTACAAGTAAGGTGCCAGCCTGAGCACAGTTCTCTTCTGGGTGCAACTCTGCTCGTGGCCAGCTATGACTGTGCATAAGGAACACACTCTCAGCCTTTCTACTGCTGGGACCAAGGAGCATGGGACTGCGGCAATCTGGATCTATTTGATTGAACAGGAAAAATCCAGCAAATCCTGAAGTCCATAAAATTGATCTTCCCTCAACAGCTCCAAGTGACAGCATAAAAGTTACTTCCTGGCTTTTTCTGTAGCAAATTATCACAAGATATCTTACAAGAAAAAAAGTAGGCAAATAAATTGTGATATTTCCCATGCTACGTTAACTTTTAGCCAAGGACAGGGTGGGAGGCCTTTTGTGATCAATGGCTAAACCATAGAGCTGTGTTGTATTTTTGTTACCTGAAAATTAAAAAAGAAAATTGCTTTCAATAGCCAAAGAGAAGATACATCTTTCTAATCCTAGGGACTAAAGGTACGAGGAAGTGATACCTTCTTCAACACATCCCAGGAAGAACTGTGTTCTTTAACATATCCCAGCTTACCACCATTTTTTTTTCATTTTCCTCCCACATCTCAACTCTCAAGCTTTAAAAACACCAAAAACATCCTAGATAACTACATTTTTTACTCTGTGAGACAAAGAGATGTATCTCCCATTTTTAGACCATTCACATCTGAATCTAAAGGAAAAAAAGTTGTTTTCCAAACTCAGGTAAAACTTCTTGCGGAACTTCTCCTCTGATCACTCTGATCTCAATGCTCACTCACTCCTTCTCATGGTGCTCCACTCACCCCTTTCAGTGTCCCTTAAAGCCTTGCTTTGTACCTGTTGTTTAATAGTCACTTTCTTATGAACTATGTTGTGATACTCTGTATGAATGCCGCTATATGATATAAATGATCTTGTTTTCACTTGCTGGAGCTCCAGAATAAGAGCTCCAAAGTAAGAGTTCCAAATAATCACGCAAACATGTGTATCACTAAACACTTCCCTTTAAAAAAATCATTTTATTAGAATATTCTCTTTCTTAGAATTGCAGCTCTGGATGCACAATTGCAACTGTGACAGAATGCAAAATTAAAGCATTTCAATCAATACAGAAACATAAACACTAAGCTCTGGGCAATAGGGTAGCCTATCCTATTCCATCAATTATTACAGTGTCAGAGGATACTTTTTCCTGTTTTATGTAACTTTCCCTGAAGCTTTGTGTCTCTCAATTACAAGCTACAGTCTTCTCCAAGTCAGCCATAAAGTTGCATCCAGAATTTGTAGCATGCAAGTATATGAAGGAGAAAAAAATTATTCATTTCAATATCACCTGACAATTCTCTACTCAGAAACACTGAATTAAGTGAGAAGAAAAAAAGAATAAACTGTAAGTGCCAACATTCCATCACAAGCTACATGCTGGTTTATTCAAAATACTGCTTGCAAAAGTGTATGTATTATAATGAAGACATCAGTTATTCAACAAATGTCACTGTATTACTGTATTCTCTTTTTTTTTCCAAACAGTAATGCACATTTGTCAAACCAGAAGCTGATACAGGAACACTGAAAGGAACTTTATGGGTCATCATATCCAGTCTGTTGCTAGCGCACTTGTTCTCTCACAGCTTACAGACATTTTTTAGCAAATGATAAAATAATATCTTTCTCTTCCTCTGCTATTTTCAATGGAGTAGCTAAATGTTAAGAGTAGTAAATCCCAATACCAGTCCCTAAGTACAAGGTCTTGCACTTTGTACTGTTTAATTTCAGCCCATTTCTTTCCATTCAGTCACCCTGTCTTTGATTTGACAATGCCTTCTGGCTTCAACAATTACCAAATTTCACAAGTGCTAGTTCTTGTGCAAGGTTATCAGCACAGATGCTAATACTGGCTCCAAAACCACTCTTCAAGGCACCAGACTGGTATCCTTGCTCTAGAATGACAATGCCACAGCCAAAAAAAACCAGCTGCCACCCTCTATCACTAGTTTCTACTAAACACACAGTACTTAGGCCTCTGAGAAAAAAGAAATCCTACGTAGAATCTTTGGGGCTTTAACTTTAGGATGATTTCCATATTCTTCAAAAGAATAACAATCCACCCAAACTCTCAGCCTATTTTATATGCTTTGGTATTAATTTTTGCTTATTCTATGTTGTGAATATACAAGCCTGAAGTAGCATAATTACACAGACAGATTATATCCACATAACCTGAAGCAGAAGTCAGGCTTGAAAAGTTGACATAAGTTTATAATTTTTTCACCCCAGCAAATATTTCAATCAGAACCCCATTCAAAATTACACTATTCACATACTTTTCAGTATATGTTTTATCTTTCTTGTAATTAGATGTTATTATATCTCTATGGTATAAGTTATTTTAATGAAGAAGCACCTAAACCAATAGGGGTTCCCACACTGAAGTCACTATGGAAGCAAACAGCAATGATATAGTACCAGCTCCAAGAAGTTTACGAAGATAACATACATGTATGTATATATACATATAAATAACAACTGGGAAAAGGAAGGTCTGAAGAGAAATAATGGTTTTCGGCACTAGTCAGTGAAAACAATGCAGATTTTAAATCACCTGCCTTTACAATGCATATGGAAGATGGGAGTCAGCATTGCATTTGTTTAGTTCCCAAGCAAACTAGAGTGAATTAGTAACAAATGAGAGCGAAAGCCATCCATTTGGTTTTACTCAGTTAGGGACCCATCACTGTTGAGCACATTAAATGAGAAATCCTGAAAAAGAACCACAGTTTTGCAACACTATTATCTGCAATTAAATTGCAAGATCCCTGTAGCAAAAGGTTCACTTGGGTATTTTGAAACATAGTGAGTTCCTTCCAAATACCTAATTTATTTTTTGGTACAAAACATATTAAAAAAACATGAAGCAGGGGTTGAGTTGGCTGGAAATTAGACCTGCACAAATAGGCTATATTTCAAGACTCTTGTGATAACCTTAGCAAATTAGAAGGGAAAAGATCTACTTACATTAGCAAGCATGATATGGCCAGTTTTATTCTGCTGAGACAGAGATAATTCAGCACTTCAACACATTTCATTTTAATCATCACAGAATTAGTCGTCAACGATTACAGCTGCTTTCAAAGGAAATGTTAAATCAACAACTGGAAAAAATGTATCTGAATACATTTTCCCAACCAATACTAATTCACTTTTATTATCAAGCTTTAGCCTGTGGCATCCTTAATATGCATCAAAGCTATGACTATGCAGAAATTAATCTACTTCAAGGCCTGATTTCCAGTTTATAACCTTGCTGGGAGGATTTCCTGTATTCTACTTGCTGTGTCCTTTCCTTCATCTCTCCCTGAAAGACCCATCAGCAACTTATTGTTCCTGTCCTTGTAGCAAGCACAGTGTTGCCCTAGTAGCACGACCAAGACCACCAGCCACAGGCTATTGCTTTTCTAGCGACTCTAACACACTGCAGATTGGAGGGGGGAGAAGTTCAAGAAAAAAGTGTGAGACTTCTACAGAACAGCAGGTTGACTGCAATCCAAAGCCAGGGAGGCTCTGATGAAAACACTGACAGACCCAAACATACTGTCAGGAAACCAAATGGGGAAAATTTTGAGGTAGATACCCATATTTTTCAGTATCTCTTGTACTGTGTGGATGATACAGTGTGTATGGCTTAAACTGCCATAAGACCCTTCCAAGGCGAAATAATTATTCAGCACATCCATGAGCACAGAGCTCTGGAGGGGTATTTGTATCCTCTATACAGAAGAACTGAGCTCCACACCACAAGCGCAGTATTCCTTAGACACAAGGACAGTTTCCAAATACTCCTCAGATTCAGTTATCTTGAAAATCAGCCCAATACACAGCCTGGTGAGCCTCCACAAGTAGAAAACAAGCAGAGACATGACTGCAACAAAGACTTTATAACTGTCTTATGTAAATAACCTGATTTCATATTCAAGCAGTTCTCTGAGAAACAAAAATGCAATGTAAGATTGACAGATTGCAATGTATTCTTAAAGACTGAAGTACTACATGATATTAGAGTAGAAACTAAAATTACAAGACTAAAACACAGAATAAGCACATGAGAAGAACAAAAGCAGCTTGGCTTTTACTTTATAGTGTCTGACAGAACAGAAACCTGAGTATGCCATCCTCTGAATTAAGTCCATAAATACTGCCATAATCTCTGACCTCATCCATGTACACAAGAAAAGCTCCATTAACCTGAAAAAACCCCAATGAGTGAAGTCAACTGATCTGCGCTTCCTTGTTGAATGGAACCACCCCAAGACCAGCAAATCATAGAAGATTCCTGTCAAGGAGCAAATTACAAAAACTGTTTCCTCAGTTTCTGCTTTTATGTATATATATACACACACACATAAATACTGGAAGCTTTCAAACACCTGCAGGTAGCTGTTCATTGCACATCAGGGCAGGAATAGAAGATGGCAGTGAACTGCTATGGTCATGCCACAAGTGCCCGTGTCATTCTCCTGGCACAAACTGTGGGCAATGTAACCAGAACTGAAACTGCAATACAAAAAGCAGATGCACAATCAAAACCTCTTGAAGAACAAACATCCAAATGGGCAGTGTTGAGTTCCAAAACATCAGACTTAGGCAAGCAAAGGAATAAATATATAATGAGCGAGGCATAAACTGTAAAGGGATAACACTCCAGTTCATCAGTTGATCATTGTGTCCTCATTAAAATGTTTTCAAGGTTTTTTTTCTAATGTCTAAAAGTTCCTAGTCCTTGTGAGAAGAAAACAAGTGAAAATTAGACGTACATTTTTAAAAAGTGTCTTGGTTACTGCACAGCAGTTTTTCTTACTTTTAGAAGCAGACAAAGTATCTATCAGAAAATATGACTGTTATCTTAGATATTGCATTTGCTAACAGGTACATTTGTAGGGACAGGAAAAGAACTTCAACGCACAGTAAAGAAAATCCAGCAGATTTGACATAATCTTTAAGGAAAAGAACCGCTTTTCTTATTCCTTATTTAATCCACAGTAGTATGTACTGGTATTTCATGGAATATTTGCTGAAGTACCAAAATGTTATTACTGTCAATTTTGAAAAAATATGCCATAGTGATAGTGTAACTACCAAACAGAGTCACAGTGTAAGCAGCAAACAGCAGAAAGACCTGTACACTCAGAATGCTTGTTCAACTTCTAAACAGTCTTTTCTCTGAACCCCCAACCCAGGAAATTCATATATTTTTCCTGCCCCCGCAGGTTCTTCCACACTCTCTTAAGCAGATCACAGAATCAACACAATATGCCGAGTTGGAAGGAACCCACACAGATCCTCAAGTCCAACCCTTAGCCCTGCACAGGACCATCTCCAAGAGTCACACCATGTGCCTGAGAGTATCATCCAAATACTTCTTGAACTCTGTCAGACTTGGTACTGTGACCACTTCCCTGGGGAGTCTGTTCCAGGGCCCAACCCCCCTTTTTTTTGAAGACAACATTGGCAGACTAAATCTTTAAGAAAAAGCCTTAAATTGGAGACTTTGAGTAGGAAAGTGCAAACATTACTCATAATTACTACATACACCTTTGTTATGTACTCTCATTACTAAATGAAACCCCAAAAGGGATATTTTATGCAATGCCATACCTGTGATCTGTGTGTTTGTGTTCATTCAAGACTACACAGCAGAGAGAACCTGTGGCTTCTCAACAACAGACAGTACAAGACAAGCAGGCTTCTCAGAAAGAGACTCACAAACACTATTCTGCTACATTTGAAATATTTTCAAAATATGACGAGGACATTTTCATCACTTAGTTTTTTTCCTTCAGTAGAGGAATTCTGTCTAAACCAGACTCTTCCTGTAGAAAGGTGTGCTTGTGGGAGTGGGACTGTCAAACCTACTTTTTTCAGAAGAAATATTTTCCCAGAAAATGTCTTAGTATCCCTAACCATATAGCACCACATCAACTGTGATTAGTCTCACAAAAAATAGCAAATAGGGAGAGTGCCTTACTAGAAACTGTGCCTCAGAGTGCTCCATCCCTCCTTACACCACCTACTCCATGTGTAGGACATGGAAAACCAACCCACACCACTTTTGACATAGGATGTGCTGAGCTTCCTTCCTTTCTGTACCAACAGGGTACTGATTCCATCAGGATATGCTAAAAAGAGTCACATCCCTTTTTTGCAATGTACAAACAAAACATTGTCCAGATTTCTTTGACCCCAGTGGATATGCCTAAAGATTAGTCACAACCAAATGAGATGGTACCATATCTCACATAGCACAGCTCACAGTCATAAATTTCCGCTTCATTTAACTCAGACAGCACACCCGAGCACAACTGTGGTATGTCTAGCTGTGCTTCTGTTAACATTAATATCATTTAGCTCATACAAGCCCAGGATTTAGTTACTACATGCATTATAGTGATACAGTATTAAAGATACAATAGTAGGATCAATGTTTAAACACTGACTCACGAGAAAGGAATACAAAGATTTCTAAAATAGAATCTATAGAAAATCTGTAACAGATTGTTCCACATTTCACCAATTATCAATTTCTCATTAATAAATTCATATGGGAATGATGAGCTTTCCCTTTTGCTAGAGCAGACTGAAGTAACTTACTGTGAGAAAAACTGCTTTAAGCCGGCATCAGGTAGTAAATGAGATTTCAGTTCTGACTACACTACTTCTGGATCTTCCAGGAAAAAAATCCCTACATAGCAAAATTTTATTTTGGATAGGATACAGTTATGAATTAGAATACATCTGGTTACTTTTGGACATGCATATGAAAGAGAAAGCCATCACCATAACCCTAGTTTTGCTTTAATTATTCCTGGGATTCCATAGACAACAGATGAGTGAGGGGTTGGAAGAAAAAAAAAATCAGAGTGTGGTTGTAAAACTCAATTTTGCAAGCTGAATTTTAACTAAGGAGTGCTTCAGATCATCTGTGCTGAACCATTTTCCAGTAGTAGAAAACTGACTGATGAACTGACTAATTTTTTTATCACAGAATGGTTTGGGTTGGAAGGGACCTTTAAAAACCATGTAGTCCAGCCCTCCTGCAGGAACATCTTCAACTACATCAGGTTGCTCAGATCCCCATCAAACCTGACCTAGAATGTTTCCAGGGATGGGACATCCACAGCCTCTCTGGGCAGCCTGTGTCAGCGCTTCACCACCCTTACTGTAAAAAAATTTCCTCCTTGTATCTAGTCTGAATTTGCCCCCTTTTAGTTTAAAATCATTATCCCTTGTCCTATCACAATAAACTCTGCTAAGACACCTGCCCACTGTCTTTAAGTACTAAAAAGCTGCAATAAGGTCTTCCTGGAGTCTCCTCTTTTCCAGGCTGAACTACCCTCTCTCAGTCTTTCCTCACAGGAGAGGTGTGCCATCCCTTGGAACATTTTTGTGGCTTTACTCTGGACCCACTCCAACAGGTTCATGTCTTTTTTGTACTTTTTCTGTGTGTTTGATTTATTGTCGTGTAAACTGAAAACCAGAACCTGTAATAACAGCTAGGTAAATGAACCTTGCTTAGATCAAAACACGTAGCTGTGCCAATTAGTGACTAAGTAAACAGCAGCATGAAAAATGGTAATCCTTAATTACAGCCACAAGTGTAGTGCTGGACATTCTGTATTTTCTATTTATCTAAAATGAACAGTAAGTAGCTTGCCACATGTTTCTTATGTCTCCAAGGACTAATTAAAACTGGCCATCCCTGTTACCAACCACCTGAGTACCGATTAAATCTCCCTGGGTAAACATTGCTTCCAGCCTTCATTCATTGATGCTTTCTCTGTGACCCTTTGCTTCTTTTGTGTAGTAGTTCACTATTAAATTTTGCCTGCTAATTCAGCGGAACTGTGCTGAACTGCAGCTGTCCCATCTATTTCAGTAAAGCACTAACTTACCTTTATCACTGTGGTTGAAGTTAACATAATGAGTCCTGTTGATAATTTCTCCTGAGTTTCCGATAGCTGCCTCAGCGTGCCTTGGCCTTTAGCTATTGCTGCCGAGTGCACACTCAGTTTGCTGTACAAGAATAGCAAGCTCCAAAATGTTTCCTGAAGGGCCATGCTTCGAATTTGACCTCCCCAACCATCCTGCTGAAAAAATGTCTCCTTTGAGAGAAACTGGCCCTAGAGAAGTACCACGTTAGTGAGAAACCACAAGTATACTAGCACCCATAGCAATTACTGCTACATATCATGACACTTCTAGTTGCAAAGACAAAAGCAAAATGACACAGTCATCTTCAGATTAAAAAAAAAAAATAAGAAAAATAACAATCCAGGTTGTTAGAACTATCTAATTGTGTGGAAACAAATAATTTGTATCCAAGGCATTTCAAATTATCCCCTTCCAGTGTGCATTGCTTTACATGTATTTATAATGAATTACTCAGGGTTTCATGACACTGACTTCCTTTCACTCTTCCCCAAGTCTGAATTAAAAAGCCTAAATGATTTGCTGCCTCTAAATGTGCCAATGATTGCTAGTCTCTCTCTTCTACCAGCCTACTGGCAAATGTTTACAGCAGCACCTCCTCCAAAGGAGGAATCCCCTGTTACCATATGGCTGTATAAAACACCTTTCAGCAATTCCTTGTATCCTAAATTTAGTAATCAGATAAATAGCATTGCTAGTAACTATTTCCTCCTAGCTGACTTTAATGCTATTGCACAAAAAAACAGGGCACCTAAAGTGCAATGCATTTTAATAGTCCCAGATGAAGGCAAGAAACTAAAAAAAGTTATCAATTTAAATAGCATGTAGAAACATAAGTAACAAGTGTCAAAGTAAAATTAGTAAGTTATTTTCACGTATATGTATACTTTATGTCCATGATAAAGAGGAAGTCAACATCCTACAAGTGGTTTTCTTTGAGGGACACAAAATCTGGACCATGATGCAAGTTTCACTCATCCCTTTTTACAACAGAAGACAAGGTATTACAGGTGGCATTGGAAGGTTTTTCTTCCTAGTGAGCTAGAATGCAGGATTTTATACAAGTCAGAGGAGTTCCTCTTTTCAAGATAGTAACCAATCAACTGAGTTCCCCTCACAATGTGGTTAGCTTTGGCATGCAAGTCTTCATGGATGCTTTTCTTTGGGACCTTGGTGAGATAAGATTAACTGCCACATTTGAAAACCTAAGGAGTTTGACCCTTGGGGATTCATATAAAGGAAGATCTTCACATCATAGCAAGAAATTCAACAGCTGGGGGTAGATACCTTCTTGGAAGGGGCCAGTATAGAGCCATGACTAATAAAATAACTGCTGCTCTGAAAGGGGACTCCCTTCTGTTTCTGCAGTGAAAACTTATGGAGAATTGTATCTGGACAGCCTAACTTTGAAAGAAGTAAAAATACCTTTTTTGAAGAGAATAAATGGGTTGATAAATGGTATGCTTTGAAAGGAAGCTGCTTCCCTTTCCATGCTGGAATGGGATGAATGATAGGAAAGGATGAAGCTCAAAAGGCTGCGTTAAGAGTCTGAAAGGCTTTACTGTGAGACACTTCACTGAGGATGCCACATAGAAAACTGTGCTGGTTTAAAGGTAAATTAGCAGGAGAAATGAACCCAACACAAAAGAGATTATAAATCAGAATTACAACTTAATAACAATATTACTATAAATGCAATGGCACATAGAGAAATTGGTTTTAACCCACAAAATCCAGACGTATAACCCAGCACCCTGGGGCACAAACACAAGGGTGTTTGTTAGCCCCTGTGCTGAGCCCCACATGGTTCCCCCGAGTCCAAAGTAAAAGGAACTGAAGAACCTGTTAGTCCAGATGACAGTTGCAGTCCAGTGAAGAGTGGTGGTCACAGTCCTGTTGAGGTTCTGCTCCTCCTCTGGATCCAACAAGTCGTTCGCCCAAGTCCCAAACCCCCTCAAGATTATATCCCCTCAGGTCCAGGTGGGACCGCCCAGTACCTCCCCCAGGGCAGGGAGTTCCAGAATGGGTGATCTAACTCTGTGAGTCATGGGGTATTTTGGAATCATTGATCACCCATTAGCAGACATGACCCCTCAGGCTGGGTGTGGAGGTGCTAACGACTACCTGGAAGGGAGTTATCACAGCTCTTATCTCACAGGTGTCTTTCACACCCAGCTCACACCCTGTGGGGTCGGGTGTGCCCTGGGCAGCTGTTATAAATGGTCCATTGTTAACAGTTCATAGGAAGTGAATAGAGGGGGTAGAATACACAGCTTTGGTCACACCCACACAGTGATAAACTGGTCCCACCTGCTGAACTAGCACAAAAACAAAAAATACAGAACAGGAAAACCAAAGTTTTATAAATACAACACAATAACATAAAGCCCAGTATGTGTTAATCTTCATTAAATATCGTCCCATATCAAGGTGATTTCGGCTTGTCACTTGATTTGTAACACGTAACATTTATAACCAATTGTGCCATTTATACATTTGCACCATTTATACATAGTTAAATAAAAACAATGAGAAAATCATATGAAAAAGCATGAGCTTTGCAATTAAGTCACTTCAATACATAATCTTGGGCTCCTGCAAAATGTCAAGAGGTTATTGTTATTGTTCTTCTCAGTATCATTATTAAAAAAGAGCCATGGTTAATGCGCCACAAACTAGTAATATCAAACAGCTCTCTTGAACAAAAGGTGCACACATATCAAAAGATAGTGATATGAATGGGACAGCAGACTTTGTCAGCAGTTAGCAAGTTCAGAGAAACACCAATATCTCTCTACACAGGAAACTAAGTTTTGATATCAAGGAAACCTTATTTGTGAGGAGTAATGATAAAATAAAGTTCATTTGATTGAAGTACACTGGAAAGAGTTTCCCAGATTTGAATCATGCCTTGAAGAGTACTGTAGGTTGATGATATCCCACTCAATTCCTCTGGGATGCTGATATGCTTGCATGGTGGCAGAGAACCTCAGTTCATGTCGTCTGGGCCTGTCATGCTCTGATATGAGGCACACAGCTAATCCATCATGAATCCATTTGCTGTGAAACAAGAGTATTTGACAGCTCCCAGCCTCATTGCTCGATCACACTAAAAACCTCTGCTTGACAGAAATATCCAGTCAATTACAGGAGATGGCTGCTAAGAACCAAATCATGGAGCTTTTTTTTCTTCTACAGTTCTCTGCTGGGGTCTAAAGAAAGAAATATCAAATACTCCAAAGAAGTTGACTGTTTGTACAGGGCTTCCCAACAGCCACTTACTGCAGCAACTCACAGCATTTTCACATGTAAAAGATAATTGCCCTTACAGATCATTTAGGAAACAAGCTCGGCACTCAAATTCAAAACTTCAGTTTGTGTCTAACTATACTTAGACATTAAATGCTTTTTCTTGTATGCTGAAAAAACCCAACCCCAAGCTGCATTAAAATTCATATACAATGGTAGTTTAAAAGGTATTAAATATAAGATATAGTTTCAGTCTATAGTGACACTATAACATATGCAAATGTTAAAGATTAATTATTTATTGCTAGATATACTTAAATTTCCTAAGATACATTTTGAAATGTTAACCAAGGCTAAGCTTAACTTGCTTACATACAAATTAAGGGAGGGGAACTTTGAATTTAAGAGTATCCATAGCTTGAGAAGTAATAAGAAATATACTCAAAATCTTTCCTCAGTTTTATGCATCAATTCTTTATATGACACTATTACCTTCTTGTGTATATTTTCTAAAAATATTTGTGAGATCAGGTTTTATTACCTGGTCACATGAAATGAGAATTTCCACTGTATCCATAGAAATGGTGTTTTAAATTGACCTGATCACATATTAGCAGTAAATGCTTACTCTCCTCATATTACATAGAACATTCTCTAACTTGATATTTACAGCACACATACTATTTACTTAACTATTTACAGAAATAAGAATTACAATAATTAACTGGCTTTTATATTTTTCTTAAAAGCAAAATGTAATGTAATGTTAAAATATATTCAATTTTATCTGTTAAAAGCTGTGAAACTCTAGGGAAACTGAGTTTTGTGGCCACCTAAGCAACATTTATTTGATTCATGATGCTTCAGCCTCATTTACCATTTTTGGTTGATTCATAGCTTCATTATTATTTACATGCTGTATTACAATGACAGTCTTCAGAAACATTGGGTGGATCTAGGTGTCACGGAATCACAGAATGGGTCAGGTTGGAAGGGGTCACAATGGGTCGTCTCGTCCAACCTATATGCTCAAGCAGGGTCATCCTAGAGCACGTGGCACAAACCCTTTACTCTCCGTGCATTTCAAATCCAGAGATCAAAAGACAGCAAGATGGAAAACAAAGCTCTTAATCTGTGACCCCAAAGCTGCAAATGCGTTAATATTCTCATCTTTCATGTTTGCAGGGTTATTACAGTAAGGAGCTCCTTACAGTAGATTTCAAAAAGGAACTTAATCTCTGATAGTGGTGGACTTTAAAACAACAGACAGAATTCCCAGATATTTCCTGGGTTTAAAATTAAAGTTGTTATATCCACTATGCTTACAAATACTTGAAAATATTTTATTTTCAGAAAACAAAAAAACCACTTGCCATTATTTGATTTTGTTACATTTAAGATAAATAATGCTAGAACTTTGTGGAATGTATTGTCTTTCTAAAACCATAACATGCATGGTCCAACCAAATTTAACACAAATCTGTTCTTAATCAAACTTCTATAACTTCAAATTTCTAATACAAACTTCATCCTTAATAAATTTACTTCTTCCCACATCCTTTCTGCAACAGTAAATGGGAAATTATAATGTTTCTACTTCAGAAACAAGTTATGATGACAAATGGGCAAAAATCTTTTTTTGCCTTGCTGACAGTTCTAATAAATACATACACCCATTATTATTGCAGATCAATATAAAAACAATTTTGCTCCAGTATTTTACGGAATGAAAAAAAAAACAAAACAGTTTCCTCTTTAGTAATTTTTAACTGTATTAATAAAAGCAAAGACAATTTGAGAACACAGAGCTGGATTAAGTGGCTTTAGATACCATTCACAGAGGACTCCAATTAAAAACATCTCATGTAATAATCTTAATAATTAGGATACTAAATGAACCTAAGAAAACCTGACTAGGAAAGTATCTAGTCAGGGGAGATATGGAGCTTCCCTACATAAGAATTCTTTTCAAAAGTCTCCCTTCTATATCATTTATCATTACGTTACAGTCTGCATGGGCCACTAACATTGATGTTAAGACACTGAAAATTTATCATGTGCTACAGGATCTGCTTCAATTTTTTTTTATATTTATTTTTATTTCAGATTAAACCACCCTGTGAATTTGAATCAATTTATGCAAAGCAATCTATGCTCAAAAATACATATATATGACTCAGGCGGTAAAAAATTAATTTGCTAATGTTTATAAACTGCTGTAAATATTTAAAAGGCATGCTAAATCTAAACAGCACCATTTTTGTAATCTATGTCACTGGGCAAACAAGCTGACTTCTAGATTGACTATACTCAATCAGACTTGGTTTCAGAAGCCAGTATGAAGCTTTTGGATTCTTATCGTGCTATTTTCCCATATATCTCGGAGGGGGGAAAAAAGTGGTTACAATTTACAGGGCATGTTTTTCTGTGCTTTCTTCATTAGAACTATTTAACAGGAGACTGTTTCTTCTTCATATGCTCTGGGTTTTTATTTGCTTTGGGGGTCATTAATAACTTCTTCAGATTTCCTTCTTCTCTTTTTGTTTTTTGAATTTTAAGTGCATCTTGAAAATTTAAAAGCACAGAAACATGCATTTCAGCTGAATGAAAAGTTGTTTATCAAAAAAGTGTGATGTCCCGTGCCACCTGTAATCTTCTCATGGCTCTTCAAAGATCAAACAGTTGACAATTCGTTTAAAAAGAAGTCAGTTCTCAAAAGGTTACAGTACCTGCTACAAAGATAGTAATGATTCCCTGAGAGCATCCTAATAATCAATAAACCTTTGTCTTGAAAAACATCGGCACTTTACTTCAGATAAACCACAGGAATTCAGCCAGACAATAATATACACTGGGATAGCTCAAGTCCATCCACTAGTTATTTAAAAAGCATGTAAAAATAATCTTTAGATCCTTTTAATCTTTCTTAAATGTTCTAAAATATATAGATATCTACATGCAAACTTACTTAATTATGTAGCAAGGAGGAAAAACAAATTTTACACCCAAATCCACATTTTTACCTGATGGTATGTGTGGATCCCATGCCCACTATGAATGATCAAGAAGATAGTCTAGTTTTGTACACAAGGTCTTGGACTATTTAATTCTGTTCGATGTAAATCTGCTTTTATTTTTAGGTCTTATTTTATCCAACCCATAACTGTTTTAAGCTTACATCAGGAAACACAGCTGGAAAGGAGCAAATAATTGTTGCTCCTGCTCTCCACATTCACACTGGTAAGCAAAAAACTTGACATGGAATTTGCTTTTGTATATAAATAAGTATACCATGGACTTCAGAAAAAGCAGTTTAAGTAATATTTTAAGGATTAAGAACTAAGCAGTGGGGGTGTTATACAAGTATGGCTAAGAAAGAAAAGGAAATGTTTATACCACGTCTACACATCCTGGTAGGCAGAGACTAAGTTATAGCTTACACTGAGTTTTCTTAAGCCAAAGTGAGTTTTTGATGTAACAATGCACGGATTTGGGAGGTTGTGAAAGAGGACTCCAGAAATGACAGGTGAAGCATGGGGGGAAAGTACAAAGATAACAGAGGACAGCAGTTCGAAGTACTGCAAAATCACAGGATGGGTCAGGTTGGATGGGACCACATGGCACAGGATTGCATCCTGACAGTTCATGAATATCTCCAGTGAGGGAGACTCCACAGCCTCTCTGGGCAATCTGTTCCAGTGCACAGTCACTCACACACTAAAGTAGTCCTTTCTCAAATTTCTCATATTTTCTTCTCATATCTTCCTCTCATATCATACTCCTCATAACTTGGGAGGAGGTCCCAAGATCAGTCTGGTCAGATAGCGAAGCAAAACAACTCAAAATTCTTCTCTCAGATTCTGAACTAGATTTCATTTCAGTCAAGTTGCACTACCTTTTCATCAGTGCTACAGCGTTTTTGTAAATAAAGGGTTTTTTCTCCCATGAGCACTGTGGAAATATTTAAGGATAAAACTAATTTCCATAAACTAGTTTTATGAACTGTTAATCCTGATATAGGACCTATGATTCCCTAAAGATATGCTGCATTCAAAGTAAACATCTTAAGAATAGGAAACCTGCTAGATCAGCAGTTCTAAGATTACAGACTAAAATGCTGTGAGGATTTGATGCCAAACTCTGAACCTGATAAACTCTGCATTGTTGGGAATAATAAATGACTATTCCCAACTTCAACTGCAGCCATAGTTGTGTCCTTAGATCTCCCTTGGCACTTTAAAATGTAATTTTCTGCTTTATGCCAAATTTTCTTAAAGAGGGAGAAAGTGTTTAATGTCTAGTTCATGCCTAAATCAATTTAAATCCAGAAACTAAGGAGATCTGAAATAACCTAATTTGGGCACATCAGAGTTGTATGCTCACACTGGAGTTTTCACACTTCTTAGCATCACTTTTTCAGAGCAACATCCAGCACTAGATTTTTTTAAAAGCATCCTAGGGAGTTCCCTGTTTTCTTTCCAGTGTAGTGAGAGAACTTGCCTAGGTAATAGAAGACAAGCTCAATTCCTTCTTCAGCACTTGAAAAGTCAAACCCACGACTCTAAACACTAGTCTGCCATCTAATCTGTCTCTGACAGTGAGTGTTTGTATGAATAGAGAAATAAAAATGGATTAGAAGGCGACAGGGAAGGAGGGGTATCGGTTGCATTCAGTTTGCTGGGGACAGAGAACATAAAACTGTATTTCAGAACTTTTAGAGCACACTGTTTGGGCTCTACTCCAGGCTGACTGTTATATTTTGGGCAATTACTAAAATATATAAGCAGACCTGAAAACACATCCAAATCCCTTTTTGGTCTTAACAGACTTATTGTCAAGTGACAGCATAATGTATCTTCATGCAATTCTTGGTACCCCTCCAGCACAGTGAATGTTTCAGTAAAAAGTGACCACTTCAGCCAGTGCAAGAAGAACCTCCCCAGAAAGACTCTGGCAGTGCTGCCCTAACCAGAGCCATCCACTGTCTGAGGAACTGGGAAGGTCAAACAGTGGTTCACGGGAAAAGGAGAAAACAAAGTAGTTCTTTGTCAGTTTTGCATGCCCACTAAGGTTTGATCATCCAGGAAGGAAATAGATGTAATCTCATGTGATTTAGGCAACTGTTCATGTAGCTCTGATCCTAGGCCAACCACTATGAGTGGTTTCCACACAGCCAAGAGCCTGAAATACATCCACATAAATTGGTTAATCACTTATCCTGAATAAAGCATACATATGTAGGAACTGAGATCTCTACGTGCAGAATTTGCCTCCATCAACTCAAAGAAAATATGTCTAATGAGTAACGTTACCAGCTCTATTGCAAACAGCAGGCATCTTCTACACTGCTTACATTAAATTCTCAGGGAGTAAGGTAAATGACATAACTTCTGCTTTAAGTTAGCATTTCCCCATTACAACAAAAAAAAAATCAAAACCTTGTCATTAATCACATCTTTGCTCTTAAGCAGCACCATACCATTACTCCAAGACAGCTTTTCAGTAAGTAATAAAGTACTAACAGGATAATAGCAGTGGAATAGCAAATGAAATCTGTTCTTGCTCACATTTGTTCCACTTCTTTGCACTGATAGTAAAAATACATAAAATGGGATACAGAAGATATCCATATGCAGTGTGTTAGAATGAAGAGGAAAAAAAAAACCACTTTAGTGGATACCACTCTCATGCATCATCAACTACTTTCTGCCAAAGTCATACCAAGCTGCTAAGAAGCAATAAGAAGCTGCTATTGGAGAACTATAGAAGATTTGGGACATAAAAGCAGACACCAGCGTAAAAAATAACAGTTCTCATCCATAGAGACATCCCTATTATCCATCTACTTGTATGTATTTTTCACATCCTCTTGACTGAGAATTCATATTCTATCAGTGTTTGGATGTTCACCCCAAAACATTCCTAACTTCAGTAACCTATGAGTCCAGCAAAATATGTATCTATCCCAGAGCCCAAACCCTGGCCTGCCAGTGTACACTATCACCACAAATCTCAAACCAGCACCTTACTAGTAAGTACAGGCATTTCCCTTGTGATGAAACAATTACTGGTCCTGACCCCAGAAGGAATAAAACTCCAGATAAATCATTTCCATCTCTGACAGCACAAACACCACCTGCAGCCAATTGATCCTTGAAAATATTTTCATGGGTTTCTGCCACATTTAAACCATATTTTCTGACCATCTATTGAGCAAGAGTTAGCAGAAATTTTCTGTGTAGTGCAAGTCATTGGAGAGAAAGAACAGTCAAATCAAAGGTTTATGGAAGGAAGAAAAGCTATCTGTTTTAGCACGTAGCTGTCATGAGTTATTTCATAGGATATATGAAACCTAGCAAATCACGTTCACACCAAAAAAATACTACATCCAACACTGACTGAAATACATCCCCTTGTTGTAGCTGCAACCTGAGAGTCTGACCTTCACATTACATTTAGTAGGAGACTGAAAGATCAAGAGTCACATATAGTAGAGAATAATCTATGAAACCCCTTAAAAATAAATATTTGCAAATTCTAAAGAAAACATTAAGAAATGAGGTGTAAAAACATTGTGTATGAGCTCAAACACACAAATTTTCTTTTTTCATACACTTATAAATTAATCCCTTTGTAGAAAGAAAAGGAAGACTACATGAGCATATATCACACAACACAGAGTTCCAACAATTACTTATTTTTATTTCCATCTATAAATTTGATAATGCAGTTGCCAGCTATTTTGGTGTCCACTGTAATTTTCATTTAGATGCTTGTCTCCAAACAATTAAAGATAAGATAGATTCATTAAGTATGAAGTGGTTTCACTATTTAGCCCGTACAACACATTCAAAATTTATTAATCCCTTTCAACTAAAATACAGTGTTACACTTAAAAAAAGGAAAGCCCCAATAAAATTGGTAAGGCACAATTATTCATAGGTTAAAGATCAGTCTTAGATCTGCTCTTGTATCCATTTAACATCAGCTACATGAATCTCTTGAATTTTGTGCTTGTCAGTCTCCATTAAAAAAAAATCTGGTTTATTTTTGTGTATCTTTTCCCAGTATATCACTTTCATATGCTGAACTTACCCAGAATTAATAGCAGATAATCCAGTGACATCTGAAAATCAAATTTGGACTTGGCACTCCCTATTTTCAAAAATACTGCTCACAAGCTTGTCCTTAAGTATTTGCTAAATGTTTAGGAATTATTGGAGAGAGTTGGAGTAACACAGTCTAAATGTTGCACATGAATAATAAACTTATAAAAAATCTTACATAGGGGAAGACTTTTTATCCCAAAATATTGATTCAACAGCAATAAAACTATTCCATGAGAATCCATTAACTGCCATAATCATATAAAAATAAAACAGGTGGACTTTCCAGAAGCTCAGACCCTCAAATTTCTTGTCCCATTGTTTTTCTTGATTGAC
>VWZD01000141.1:77688-99322 GCA_013396695.1 Sakesphorus luctuosus | reverse complement strand
TGACTGAGCAATTTCTCCAGGATCATTCCTTCCCAAGAGTCAATCACACATGGAGACAGGCAGTAGAAAGCAACCAATATCTATGTTTACACACCAACAAACATGCACACACATATAGAGTAGCTTATTTAGCTTTAGTGGCTGTATTCTAAAATGCTTATATTTTCTTGTTCCACATGTGTATGTGCTTATATTTTTACAGGGATGGCTCAAGTTTCTGTGTAATACAGTTATATCAGACTTCTGAATAAATGAAGATTTTCACATTAGGGGAAAATTTGACTTTTCAGTTTAAAACAGTCTGCATAAAATTCAAACAAAAATAATTTGACACTGCTGTTTAATGCTTCTTGGAAATTTTTGTGCAGCTTTGTCTTATTTCTTCTAGGTGCTCCTCACCTGTACTCTATCTGTCATTGTGCATTAAGACTAGAGATTCATATCATGTGTTGACAGAGAAAAGTATGTCACTTTAATCTAGACATCTGCAGAGAAGACTAAAAGCACATCAACTGATGTCAACTCAGAGAGGCACCACAGTATTATTTCTGAGTAAAGGTGATGTTCTCTGTGAAAAATTTCATACTGAAGGAGCCTATTAAAAAAATCCAACCTTTTGTTTCTTTACTAGTTCTGATTTTCTCAAGTAAAACAATACCATCATGTAGTAGAGCAATATGTAATGTTTGACTCGGAACGGCAACAGCATCAAGTGTTTTATAGTTTGCAGTAAAAAGAAGATTAAAAAGAAAAATATTGAGAGATGTGTTATCAGGAGTTACCAAAAATCCTGCTGCTTTTCTTAGCTGTTAAAACATCTGGTTGAACAATGAACTATCATTAATACTGAGCTCTCCCACATGGAACACATTTTATTGACAGTTAGAAATGCATAAAACATGTAGTTTCTTCCTAAAGCAATGAATTAATGATGATGCTCCACAAGTTAATGACAACGTTTGATCTTTACACCTTACCTTAGCTGATACAGAACCCTCCACTATTTTGCATACCTTATATGTTTATATAGTTCACAAACTCTAATTCTGCAGAAGGCAGAAAACATGAATTTTATATGGATGTGCCTCAGTGTTCTAGCCCCATGGCATCAGATGTTGTTCAAACTAAAAGATTAGGATTTAAGGAGCAAATTTTTAGTTATCTGAAACTGGGCTCTTTTAATTCCTCTGACAGAACAGAACGATCTAAGTTACTGGGATAGTAAGGAAGAGCATATGCATGCATTTATTACTTTGATCACTTTGTGGTTGTTTTTTCACCAGCCAGGAAAGCAACAGAATCACATATGAACTTTTGATTCCAAAGAACCCACAGTTCCAAGTATATTTGACCTGATGCTTGTGACAGTCCTTGAAATGTCATCACTGTTTGTTTTGTAGGACCACAGGGAGTAGATGCTGGGTGACATGCTGACCTTAAAGTCATTAACAAGATGCTGGTCTTTTTTACTTTGTTTGTACAGAACAGAACACATGCTGAAAACAAAGACATAATGACGATAATTAAAAAGAAACTCTTACTAGAAACCAGAAGAACAAGGTAAAACAAGATAAAAGGCCCAGAACCCTTGGAGTTGCTACAATGGGGCAGTTCTGAGGATGGTCCCAAGGTGGTACCAAAGGCAAAAGGTTCTTGGGTTGGATGTATCCACAAGATATGATAATTAAGTAGTGTTATAAATTTTTGAGAACTATAAACTGTGCATGCACATGTGTATACTCTGTGCATCAGAGTATACTCTACTTTACCTATACTAATACTGTCTTGAAAGAGTTTTTTCCTTGATTTTAGGCAACACAATAGGCATAAAAAAATCCTAGAGCCACTAAAGATTGCCAAGCTGCAGATACAATACAGTTTTCATATTGAGTAGACTGTGTGACTTAACTTCTCAAAAATTAGGATGAGGCATTAGGAAAAAAAACACCTATGAAAATGCTAAGTGCCAAGACTTTCCCTTAGGAATTTACAGCAGATCTGAAAGTCTTAGCATATTTGCACCCCATGACACAATGGTATATTGTCAGCAATAATCCTGGCTAAATTCCAGCCAAGGGAAAGATCTTGCCCCTGAACTTTAGAATATAGTTCTGTGAGGATTTACTATCAGATACTCACTCTTCATTATTAATTGTGAGGTTTCAAAAATATTTATTTAGCAGCCTGAGGTGAGGACAAAACAAATAAATGCATGACACTGAAGATTAATTAAAGTCTAAATTGCCACTCGAACTGTCTTTTTTCTTCTCCTAATATGCAGGCTTTCCACTAGCAATATCCATATTAACTACTCTATTGGTGTTCAGAAACCTCTTCCAGCTTCTCTATATACGAAATTTCTGCAGAATGCTAAGACAGAACTGTTGAAGAACTTCTTTCTTATAAAAATCTATTTGTAATATCCAGTTCTGAATATCTGCAAGGATGGAGATAGAACTGTCTCTTTATAAGGCCTCTTTCCCCCTCTTATCATATGTCAAGATAAACTGGTCTGCCAGACCCCATTTGCTCTTCAGTGCATGTTCATGGGATCCTCTGAAGTAGATCCATGAGCAACTCAAAATCTGCAGTAGGGAAAGAAAGCATTATAATTCTGCAAGTCTTGTTGACTCTTCTCACTAATTTAAAATCTAAAGTCCCATGGTCTGTGGTGCAAAGGTGACCATAATGTACTAGCAATGGAAATGGGCTGCCAGTCCAGCTGCTTTCACAGAGAAAGTGTTGCTGTGAACCAGGCACTTCTTTACTGCCTCCCACATCTAAACTTTGCTCCAGATTTTGATCACAAGCCCAGGAAACATAGAATTATAGAATAGTTAGGATTGATATAGACCTTTAGAGGTCATCTAGTCCAATTCCTCTGCAATGAGAAGGAATGTCTTCAACTGGATCAGGTTGCTCAAAGGTCCATCCAACCTGACTTCAAATATATGCAGGGATGGGGCATCTACCACCTCTCTCTGGTCAGCATAAAACACTCATCACAAACAAATGTCTTCCTTATATCTAGTCTATATCTATCCTCTTTTAGTTTAAAACCATTACCCCCTGTATTATCACAATAGCCCCTACCAAAAAGCTTGCCCCCATGTCCATTATAAGCCCCATTTAAGTGCTAAAAGGCTTCAATAAAGTCTCCTTGGAGCCTTAAAAACTCCAACTCTATCAAACTTTCCTCACAGGAAAGGTGTTCCAGCCCTCTGATCATTTTTGTTGCTCTCCTCTGGACTCACTTCAACAGATCTATGTCTTTCCTGTGCCCAGAGCTGGACATAGTACTCTAGAGATGAGGTCTCAGCAGAACACTGGAATATGATTTGGGGTTGATTTTGGTGGTGCTGAGTTGATGGTTGGACTAGATGATTGTGGAGTTCTCTTCCAACCCTGATGATTCTGTGACAGCAGAGATGCAGAATCACATCCCTCAACTTGCTGGTCATGCTTCTTTTATTGGAGTCCAGCACATGGCTGACTTTCTGGGCTGTGAGCACACATTGTCAGCTTACATCAGGAGTGTAACCTGAAGTTTCCCTTGCTAGTTTAGAAAGTACATTCTTGCTACACTTTCTCAGACAGATCATGTCTCAGGATAATGTACTGGAAGGTTTCCTCAAAGAATCTGTAAACGACAAAGACATTCCTGTAGCAACCACAGAATTTTGACGAATGGTCACTAACAGTTGGATTAACTGGGCTTGCTGGAGGGTTTGTCCTGGTTCCACATAGTAAATTACATTGCAGATTTATTAATGACTTAGTAGCTACAACAAAACATATACTTACTAAGTTTATGAAATTTACATAAAGGCAGGAACCACTGTAATCATGTTAGAAAATTATTTTGATAAAATGGGGAAATGGTCTAAGATGAAGAATCAAAATCAATACAGTAAGGAGGTATGAATACAAAATGAACTAGAATATGTACAAATACCAGTTTGAAAACAGCAGATTAGATAGCTACTCTGAAGAAAAGGGCTACAGTTTACAGTAGATAAATCAAATGAGTCATCATTTTCACGCTACTTCAAGCAAGCAGCAAAAGCAAGAATTGTAAACTATATATATATTCTTTCTCTATGCAAAATGAAAGGCCTCAGCTGGAGGCTTGACTTCAGATTTAGGAATCATACTACAAGGACTATGTTGACTAACTGGTAGAAATCCAGAGGAGGGCAACTGGAACTATCAGAACTGCTGGATAAAAAACTGTCTGGATGGCAGGGCCCAGGTAGTGGTGATGAATGGGAGTTAAATCCAGCTGGCAGTGTTCCCCAGGGCTCAGTACTGGGGCCTGGCTTGTTTAATATCATTATCAATAATTTGTACAAGGGGATCAACGGTATCAAAGAGAAATTTGAACTGTTCAATCTGAAGAAAACTGTGAAAACAGATATATATATATATATATATAATAACCAAAATCATCAAGGGTTATTATCAAGAAGAAAGTTGTACATTGTGCTGAGTTGACCTTGGCTGCTCATCAGGTGCCCACCAAAGCTGCTCCATAAGTCCTCTCATCAGCTGGGCAAGGGTGAGAAAATACAGTCAAAGACTCATGGGTTAAGATAAGGGAAGGGACAGATCACTCTCTGTCACAGGCAATAACACACTTGAAAATTAATGGAATTTACTACCAGTCAAATCAGAGTAATGAAAACTAAAGCATACCTTTACTCACATCTTTCCCTTCTTCCTGGGCTGAATTTTATTCCTGGTTCTCTACCTCCTCCCTGCCAGCAGCACAAGACACAGGGAATAGGAACTGTGGTCAGTCCATCAGACATTGCCACTGACACTGTTTCCTTCTCAGAGGCAGGACTTCTTTCCTTGCTCCAGCATGGGAGTCAGTCTCTGCAGGAGAATGCTGTAGAGGATGCTGTGAGAAATAGTGTCAAAAGCTTTCTTCTAGTCCAGGTAAAACACATCCACAGCCATTCACTAGGTGAGTCACCTTGTCATAGAAGGAGAACAGGTTGATCAGTGGGACCTGCCTTTCACAGGCTCATGTTGACTGAAAGGATTCAATATGAAATGTGATTCAATATGAAAAATATCCACTCAGTAAATGGCTTCAGGTAGTCTAAGGCATGGTCACCCTTGTATATTCTGTAAATAGTAGCAGAACAACATGTATATGGAAGAAAAATGCCATAAAATCTAAGACTGAGAAAATACATTTCTAAGTCACTGGCAGATATTCAGGAGAAATGGGCCCTTTATCAAGTTTGTGAACAACTATGAGTTCTGCAGACTGAAGACAAAGCAGCAAAGAAGCTGACTCCAGCAGACTTACTTGTTTTGTTTAGAATCTGAGCAACAAGGAGTACCCCAGGAATCAGTATGTCTATCAGAGCTCAGATGATACTTGAAGAGTAAGGCTGGAATGATATAGCAACAGAAACAAGACTCCTACATGCAAAACAAGATGTGTACTCTCCTCTCCTGCCATTGCCCTCCTTTCCATCCTTTCAGATGTTTGTTTTATGTCATTATTAGAACTGTTGATAATTACTTTTTAAAGCAACAAAATACAAGCACAGACCAAACATATTTAGCCTAATTCATAATTAACAAAATGATAATCAGTGTCCAAATGGCGTGCACAATTTTTTGCTTGCCACTAATGACATTCTCACTCCTCAAAACATACCATTTAATTATTTATTTTTAAAGAAAGAAAAGCTGCATAATAACTGGAATAGGAGTAGCACAGACAGATTTCTCATTCATTTGGTAGAACCAACAGCAGTTCAATACATTTCTTGCTTGAGCATATGCAGGTAATATCCAGTTGACATCACAAAATTGTGCCGTAACTGCCCTGTACTTCCAACTCACAGGAAAATTTCAATACCACAGCTATCTGTTCTGGGATGGCAAAGCCCCTGATGAGGACATGACTGCATCAGTAGATAAGAGCTGTCTTAGCTAAGTTTATACTTTTAAAGAGGTGGTATAACAGCCTGCAGGAAGAAAGAAAATCCTGTTGACATATTTCACATCTACACCAAAAGGCTCCTGTAATGAAGTTATGCCAGTAGTGCTAAGACTGCAGCCTGCAAATTAGACAAAACCTAAGCAATATATATTAACTACAGAGTTTCTGCTACTTGATCTTTATATCCAACATAATGTTGCAAGTCCTTTGTGGATTTTACTTCAGCTTGTGCACATTTCCTTTCAGTTATTTCTAAAATCAGGGTCAAAAGCAGCCACAAGAGATCGTCTGCCTCAAGACAGAATCAACTGTACTAATGATATGTTCTTGATCAAACATCCCTGTAACAGAACCCCTAATCCCTGAGAAATTTGTTTTCATAGAAAAGTAAAGATGGAGCAGTGTTTAACCCATACAGTATATATACTTTTCATGCAAAAATAATTCCTCAGTGAGACAGAATGAGGGTAAATATGCACCATTCAAACAAGAATCATAACCCTCTTCACATAAAATTCAGGGAGACTATTTCGCTTATATTTCAAAGAGAGGACAACCAAGCCAAGGCTTTCTTCACCTGCATAAATGGAAAAGTGCACCTATATCTGAAAACATCATTAAAACAAGGGTTTGCCTCTCAATGTCAGTACAGGCTGCCCAGTGAAGTTGTGGAGTCTCTGGAGACACTTAAAACCCACCTGGACACATTCCTGTGTAACCAGCCCCTGGTGACCTTGTCTTGGCAAGGGGATTGGATGAGATGATCTCCAGAGATCCCTTCCAATCCTAACAATTCTGCGATTCTGTGATATTCCCACTGCCCTGGTTCTTACCACTTCTTGAGACATGAATGGAAATTACATATATTTCAAGAATCTTCTCTTACATTTTCAGAGAAGTGACCATTTATTATATTTTCTTACCTTCTACCAATATTTCAGCATGATGCTGTGGAAAGTGTAGACTCCAGCCCTGAGTTACAGGTTTGGCTCATGGCTCTTCCTTTCTTCTGAAAGGCTAAGAATGCACAAGTAATCTCTCCTGATACCTCTGGAAAGGTCTTTAGACAACAATTCCTGACACAATAAAGTTTGTACCCTGTCAAGTAAAAGTGCTATATGTGCTATATGAATTCTGTTAATGTAACATTACGGTTGAGATTTTCAATAAATCACAATGAGGGAAGCCTAAATTTTGCCTCTTGCAGCAACGCTAAAAAAGTGCATTTAAGCACCTGAATAAATGAAAAAAAAAACAAAACAAAACAAAAAAAACACAAAAGGAAAACACGAAAAGCATTGCAGAAAACTATGTGCAAGGCTGACTTCAGAATATCAAACCATCAAGATCTGTTCCACTCATTTCCAACAGGGTTTAGGTCACATGCTTATTTTCTTTTTTTTCCTTCAATATTAATGAAGACAGTATCATTTTCTGAGCATATTTGTGTTTATGCTGGCCAAATCTTCAACTTCCTTACCATCACTCCTCTATGCTTCTTCAAAGGAGACCTAAAAGCATGTTCTGGAAAGGTCAGAAGTTAGAGGACTATCCTGAGTCTTCCTGTAAAAATAGCCTTCTCCTAAAAACTATGAGGAACTTTACACTTTCCAAAATAGTACAAGGATGAAGGAGGCAGAGTGGATAGAGGCACAAACTCCCTAATGCAGATAATGGTATGAGAAACCACGAGTGACACTATTATAATCTCAAACCCTTTTAAGCATTTTATTAAAATGTGGCCATAAGAAATATTTAAAAATACAGATTCATTATCAGAGCAATTTTTTCAAATATGTGAAGGACACTTACTATCAAGTATTCAGCTGCTATCTTTTAAAACTGATATTCAGCAAGTATAAACAACCATAATTCCGCTGATGTTAATGGATTTACAAAGGCTAAAGAGCCAAAGAAAGTGAGTTTTGAAGAATCTAATAGAAAAAGCAAGGAATAATGACCTCAGATGTACCATCACCACACACCTTGCGGCTCACAAACAGACCAGTATGACATGACCAAAGTTTCCCAAGGAAAAATCTATTTCTGAGTTATGAACACTTCAATCTCCAAGGCCATCTCTTCTGAGACTTTGAAAGCATCAGGAAAAAAAGGCTTCTAAAAGACAAATGGTGATCTTGTGCTTAAGACATGAGCCTGAGTTTTTCCCTGGCTTTGTCCCAACTTCCCTATGGCCTCAAGCAAGGTCTACTAGTACCAATGGCAGTAAAAGACTACAAACCCACTTTTCAGCATAACTGTGGGAAGTAGTTCAAAGTTCCCTAAAGATTAAAAAAAACTTACAAAGAGAACAGAAAAAAATAGATCAACAGAGAAAGAAGGGTTATTGGTAAAATTCAGTGTCTGTGTTAGGCTTATTACTGGTAAGGTAAGAATGAATCCGGAAATTAACAGAGCATAAACAGAGCACTTAAAATTAGGCCTACATTAGCTAAATAATAAGGGAAAGTTTATTCCACCAACAGGTCCTGCATATTATTTTAGGAAACAGAGCTTCAGAAATAAAAATAGCAAGAGATTTGCAGGGGAACTCTAAAAAGTATAATACACTTTCCAGCCTGGTTCTGAGAATCTTCCCCTCTGCTGAGCTTCAGCCATGGTGGGACAAAGGCAAAACCACTCCAGATGAACCTGGCCATTAGCAGCAAGATATTATAATGTGTAGCATTCCTGAGAGTCTGTTGGAGGACTTCTCTGTCATGATACTCCTCTCCATGCTTACCTTTCACTTAATCCTCAAACCATGTTACAACAGCATTATGATTAAGATGGTCTGTTCCATTCTGCTGCCCAAAAATAACCAACACAAGGCAGAAAGCTGACCAGGATGAACAAATCGGGTTCCCATCAAAGCAATAAGCTGTTATCGAACAAAACAGTAACTGGTGGGCCCAGTTTTCTCTCCCAGTGTCTTTCTTCACAATAGCCTGAGCATTTCAGACAATGTGTGCCCTCTCATTTTGATAATTCTTCTATTTTTGTATTTGTTGGCCTGTGTATATTTTCCAGAGTTGGCCTGACTGCTTTGTCTATGCAGATACAGCCCAGCTTCCAATCAGAAGCCTTGTGGATGCATTAGCACTGTACTGTGCCTGAGATAGGATATTCTCCACTGGCTCATTAACCAAGGCCCCACACCACACTAACTAACTTCACAGTTCCCACATGCACATTGCCTTGCCTCAGGCCATCTCAAAGCAGAATGAACATGTGACTGTCTCCATCAACTTTTTTTAAGCAAACATGATGTTAAGTCTCTAACTTTAAAGTTCTCTGAATTCTTTATGCATGTGAAATAATAACTGGTTATAATTATAGGAGAAAGTTTCATATTACTATACAGCCAGTATTTCGGATTCAAAACTGTGACTGTGTCTTGATATGCAATCAAATAGGAAAAAGAGAACTATTTTATAAAAACAGTGCATGAGGCTCAAAGACATCCTTACATAATAAACTGGCCTCAAAATCTGATGTATTTTCTTGCTTATCCAGAAATCAGTATATATTAACTTCTGATACTAGAAGAGCTTTTGTTCACAACTAATAACGAGAGCAGAACAGACTCTGAAAGCATCTTAAAGTAATGGAAGATTTAATAAGAGAATAAGACACCTCTACTCTAGCAAAAAATGTGAGTACATTAATAATAGATGACCCAGCACTACTCAGTATGATGTAGGATCCGCGAAATGTTACAAAGCTAAGTCACATGCTAGTGAAAGGCCGGCTGGTAACACTGGTAGAGTCAGTATGTGCAAAAGAACTCTTCCCTTGAGAATGTGCAATGCGTCTATTCTCAACCACAACACTTTTCCACTTAGAAGAGGGTACTCATTTTTGCAGGTTTCCTAATGGTTCATTACAGTGACTTCATCTAATGGCACCCTCTAATAGTGTTTGCACTTACCAAGCCCAGTCAGTAGCACAGCTCCCTTAGTTACAGCTTGACCCCTCTGGGTAGGGACGCCACTGAGTGAGGACACCAGTGTCTGTAACTCCCAATGTTCTCTGTGGGAGATGAGGTTGCTCACTCCAACACAGGAGGTGTTCAACAGTCAGCACAGTCAGACTGGTAAGCCTCTGAGGATTTATGTTCTTTAAAGTCACAGAGATTACCCCTTAAACAGAGCATAATTTATTGCTTTATTTTTAGAGGAAGAGAATTGAATGTGGCTGGGCTGCCTTGGAAATTACTCTTCTGCCTAGACAGTTGGGATGCTCTGTCAGATGTGCTTTTGTCATTCAGAGAAAATGCAACAATTAACGTTTGCCACCCAAGAGATTAGGACTTCTTATTATCATTGCAGTGAATATCATGTAATGTTTTAGCCATTTCCAGTTAACAAAAACTGAATTGAGTAAATTGTTGACAAAGGTAACATAACAAGAAACCCATGAACCCATGCTTCTTTTAGGACCAATTAAAGTGTTTCTATCAGCAGAAACAAAACTTCTCCCTGACTTAAAAATGTCCCTTTCCTATATGTAGATGGTCAGTTCCAGTATTTTGGGGATATTTGTTCATTTTTTTCATTCTCCACAATGCCCTAAAGAGACTAACTCCTGTCTTCCAAAAGAGCTTGTGTCCAGAGGTGACAACCCAAGAGGGAATTCCCAGCTAAGGATGCAGTCAGTGCAGGTGTAGGTATTTGCAAGTCTCATTCTGCAAGAGAGCTAACCATGCTGGGATCAAATCAAATCTGTCAATTCCTGAAAATAATCCCTCCAAAAGAAAATCGATACTTACTACATTCCTCCTGAAACATGGAGATATTTTTGTCTTTGCAATGTATTTTAGCACCGCTAAACCACTTTTCCAACAGTACACAATCAAAAAGAAATGGGTTCCTCAAATTATGAGCCCAAACACAGAGAACTTGCCTATCAAAATATTAGTTTGCTCATAGTCACATGTGGCCAATTTTTAAAACAAACAAACAAACAAACAAATGAATTCCAGTAATTGTATGCAGAAACAGTGAAGAAGCACCAAACATAAAACCAGCCTGAACTATGACTCCAGAGACTCTGCATGGCATAATGCAAAACATTCACATGCTTCCTTCTCTGATTCCATTATCTGTTTTGGTTTGTAAGTGCTTGAGGCAGGTTGTATCTCAGATACACATCATAGTCCGGAGCCATCCTCGGCTGCAGTGCGTTTCAAATGATCTTTCAAAGTGCAAACCCAGCACTGGACTTGGGGCATTATTTACTGCAGCTTCTCAATAGATGAATACACTCAGTGAACTCCCAGAAGTACTGGAGCACTCCAGCACATCTGGAATGTGCAGCAACTACAGTCCAGCCTAGAAATCAAACAACAGTCTAGAAATCCCACAGAAAACTTAAGAGAGTCATGTGGCCAAGAATTTCACTGGTCAGATAGGCCAAGAGAACCAAATATGTAAGCAAGCTAAATAATAAATAATTAAATACTGCAATTAAAATACCAGCATCTCAGCTGCGCAGGTTAACAGTGACACTCTTTTGGGCACAAGGCACTGCAGAAAGATTTCTTCAGCCTTCAGGTCAAGTTAAGTATCACATATTGGCTGAATGCTGAAACCTGGAGCCTTCCATGGATACAAAAAACACTGAAACTCTGATACCACACTCCTTCCAGATGACCTGGGCTTGTTAAATGTGACCAAAAGAGGTTACACGCAATACTGTCCTGCAACCATCATGCAATCACCTCTTTTCAAAACCCAGTGTGGGTAGAAAATGTCAGCAGATCAGAGTGGATACACTGTAGTACCCGTCCCACAAGAGAACAAGCAAACAGATTCATGTACCTATGTATGAATCAGTAATGTCCTGGTGAGGCTGCTCCACACTCTGCATTACCACTGTGCTAAGCAGCACATCACATCTCAGCTGCAAGGCTACATTTTGAAAGAGTCATCAGTGCATTCAATTGATTACAATTGTACAGATTAACAGATGTAAGTGGTTCCAATTAAAATATAAACACACTTATCTTCATGATGTCTAATTCATGGAAAAAAACCAAAGAAATCAAGGGCTTCACTTAATCCAAGTTAAATAAACTTCAGCACTTTGTGGTTACTTCTGGCACAACTCAGTTAGCTTTGGCTTTCATCAAACCACTATAACTAAATTATACATTAGTAATACACAACTTAAAGCCATTCATGGCATCTAATATACTTCAATATACTTAAACTCATTTATGACATTTGAATGAAGTTTGGATTTAGACTACTGTCATTCATATGTCTAACTTGTCATTGCAAATTCAGGATTAGAAGCACTTTTCTCAGTTCATTTTAACACTACTATTGCAAGTCCTCTAAAAACTGCATTACAGTAAATGACACTACTAGTTCATCTATCTGGTATCACTTGTTTACATTCTCTTCTTTTCTGAACTAACAAGATCTTTTTATAATGCTGTTGAACCAACATCACATGAAGAACCACAAATAACTGTGGCATCCACTGAAAGAACACTTAGTTTGTATAGATGAAAATCACTCAGATAAGAACAACACACTGTTCCCCTTTAGAGACACAAGTAAACTTTGTCTTGACTCATTTAGGGAACAAGGTCTGAATTTCACTGTGATAAAAAGATGAATATCAGAACTTGGAAGCTGCTCTGAAATAACTGGAAGGAGAGTCAGGAACAAATGATCTGCCTCCAGAAAAAAAAAAAGGAACATGATAAATGGAAATAGCATATCATTTCACAGCTGGGCATTGGAGACAAGAGGTTCCTCTTGATGAGAACAGACAGAAGGATAAGGCTGAGAGCAAATCTGTGACTTTAACCAATATAAGAATTAAGTGGAAACAGTGGTAATTGGCAAAATTATCTTCCAAATCTGGACATTTTTAAGGCTTCCTGAATGTCCATGTTGGTGAGCACACTTAAACAGGTATCTTACAAATGTGCAGCTGGCTGACTGTAGACTGATTAAAGAATCTTCAGTAGCTCAGGCGATCTCCATAAGACGACCATCTATCTTCAGTTTTCTGAGTAGCTCCATCCACATTAGAGGACAGAGAGGCTTTTAAAGTTTCTATGAGGCAAATTATTCAATCAGTAGGAACTGCAAGGTTTCTGTTCCAGTTAAACCCACTTACCTTGATGATGTCTACTTAATTCATGAAACAAACACATATTAGAGAAATGAAACACCCTGCTCACTCTCCAACAGAAAGATACAGCAAGCTTTTAGCAGGAAAAAATAAATACCACACAAGCAGAAGCAAAATTATCTATTTTTGTGATGTTATTCCTGCATTATAATGCACTACAGTTTCCAGCTTTACAAATCTTCAGCTTTTTATTCCTTGATTGTAGATTACAGAAGGATTTTTCTCTATGCACTTCATTTTAACAGAATCCTGTTTCCAAAATGCATTTAAACATGAGCTCTTTTCAGTCCACTTAAGAAACTGCACTTAATTGCCCTTGGGGTTTTTTTGGGGGGGCAGGTTGTTTTTTTGTTGTTGGTTTGGGGTTTGGGGGTTTGGGGTTTTTTGTTTGGTTGGTTGGTTAGGTGTTTTTGCTTTTGTAGGTATGCATAATATCAGCCAACACAGATTTACACATCTATTCATGCCCCCTGTGACTTGTGCTGAGCTTCAGTTGCACATTCCTAAGCTCTAGAAGCACTTTGCTCACAGGAGGTTCTGGGAACTGGCAACAGAGCAGTGAAGCTGCAGCATTCCCAGGTCAACACAAACTATTCAAGGCTCAACCAAAGGCAGAAACTAAAGTTGGATGAGAAAGACTGCCCATTATTTCAATCTCCCTAGAAAATGACATGATAAAATGATTTTACTCCCCTGGCAAATTTGATTCAAAAGATCTGACACTAACACGGTTACTTGACAATAGAACAGTGAGAAACTGGCTTAGCAGCAGTTGCATGTTAGAAAGGATAAATAAAAATCTTCTTTAGATCTTAAGATCTTGTATTCAGTGAAACCTTGGGCAGGAATCTCTCCCACACACAGAGGCAACTTTCATCTGTCTGCTGAAGAGGGCTTCCACATCCCACTTTCTTTACACTCATCTAAATGCACTTTTCTACACTTTTCAACCCATGTTCCCACATAATCTCCATCACTACAAAAGCATTTCAGGATCTTTCTGCTCATGGTTCAACTCTTAATTATTATTATTACTTTGCTATATCTGTAGCTCCTTTGGTGTGTGTCAAAATGCTCCTTAGCGAAGTCCCATTTGGCTCATTGTCAAACAGATAACTCTTTATATATATTTATACTTACTTTCAGCCAAAATCTCTGTAATGATGAAATTAAAAAGAAACCCATCTTTCTATCAACCTCCTTTGGAGAGATCTGTGGAAGAACCAACAGTGATTATTCAAGAGGGCCACTCTCAACATAAATAATTGGTTTCAAATTATCTTCCTTTTGCATTTAATAATATTTTTAATTTTACTTCTTTCTGATGTTAATTTCTGTAGGAGATACGTGTCTGGCCAAAGTTGTATTAAGTTGTTCATTAAGTTGTTCTATTAAGTGGAAAAGTTTCCTTTTTTCCTTTTCTTCTACTGTAATGCTGGCATTCACTAGGTGGAAGGGGTTCACTGCTGCTTTTGCTTGAACCTATCACTATAAAGAGCCTATATGTAAAAGAAAGACTTTCAACAACTTTAATGAGAGCTGTAGGGCATTCAGCAACTTGTAAGAACAAGTCCCAAATCACCACTGCATTAAAAAATCCATCTGAGCTGAGATGACATGCAAGATATGGTTGTGTTTGAAGAAAGACAAGATGATAAAGAAGTATAGTAAAAAGTAAAAAGTCTAAAATAAAATCTTTTACTACCATTTCATTACTGGGGTCTTAAGCACTCTGTTCCTGAGATCAGAGAACAGTGATTAAATACAGCTTACCACTGTCTTTTACAGACCTACCAAAGGCACTGATCCATAGCAAGATTACAAAGACTTCACTGGTCACACATGGAAGGGAAAAAACAACACAGAAAAACCCAAGCCCATAACATTGTAAAAACTGCCACAGTGCTGCTGGCATGGCTCTGCTAAGGAATTGCAAGTCTCACTAAATGTAGCAGTGCCATATCCTTTAGGAAGGTATGCATTAACTGATCTTGAGAGATGAGAAGAAAACAGTTTTATCATGGACAAATCCAAGATGCTCCAAGATTCAAAGGGAGACACTTCCCATTTGCTGCTGCCTGAATTTTATTTTCAAGGCAAAAAGTACTAAATAAAAGGTAGAAAGAAATGTGCTTCTTTCTGACCACTGAAAAAGATGAAATTTACAAAAAATCATTGCAATTAACTTTTTTTTAATTTTGGTTTAATTTAATTTATAGAGATATCATGCTGAGTATGAGCAAAGGTAGTGAAAAATTCATTGAGCTATCTTGTAGCACCTGCTAGCACAGAAGGTGACCTGAAGGAAACTTTGGCAAAAAGATCACTTTGGTCTTCACAGTATCATGCCCATCAACCTTCACCCTTCTAAAAGGCGGAAATTAGGACTAATATAGAGATGACATTTTTATTCTGATGCTCTAGCAAGACCAGTAAAATTTGATACAAACATTTCATAATGACATTTGCCCTCATCTAACTTGCAGTGAATCTCAAAATGTGACCTAAAGTTGAAAAACTCTGTATGACATCATCAGTTTCCTGAACCAAAGTGTCACTTATTACTGCTCCTTTATATTATTCATCTAGGACCAAAAGTCAGTTCATTTCCCGGTGCAGATAAAAGTAAAGGGCTCTTTGCCCAAAAATTACTGCTTAGCAATTAATTACAAGGCTGAATGAATAAAATATATTTTGCTTAAATATTAATGAGTTTGAATTGTTACTTGTGAAATAATAAAAGACAGGGCCATCACAGGTACTTCTCATTTACTTTAACACTGAAGTTTGACATCAAGAGGTACAACTGAATACTAGAATTATTATTGCCATATCAAGCCTATTTCCACAGTATTATAAATGAAACAAATTAAGAAACTAATTATTTCAGAACAATTCAAACTACTGTGTATTTCAAATGCCCTACTAATAAAGAACTGTAAGCCCTTAACTGTAAAGAACTGTAAGTCCAATAATTTTCAAAAACACAATATTTGTTTCTTAGTCCCAAGAATTGTGTCTTAGCAGAACATAGCAGATCTTGAAACAGAAGCAGAGCAGCAGCATATCTGAATGTTCTTAAATATTTCCAAAACTTACTGATCTTATACAGAAAGAACAGCTAAAGAATTCATAATTTTCAGTGTATTAATTGTCATTATTATCATTGAAATGTTAACTCTTTCATTTCATCACTGTAAAAATAGTCATTAAATGTTTATATGACAGTTAACTGTCAGTCATAGAGCAGCCAGACAAACGTCCTGCTGTGGTGGATGGAACCTAAAACTAAGCAAGAACTGCGAGGGTCCTTCCAAAAATTCACCCAGTTCAGAAATTTCAGAGAGCTCTAAAAGTTCATGGTTCCTCAAGTCTTGAACTTCTTACTTTGGAACACTGAACTGAAAGAAGTCTCATGCCCAGCCTTTGGCAGGAGTGGGTGTCACTACTGAAGCTGAACCTCTAGTTCACAGAGAGGTTAAACTGCACAGTGTTGATGAGCTGGGAATGTGTTTTACTAACAGGTAACTCCCAAAAATTTTGTAAAATAAAACAATATCACAAAGTGGAAAATATTTAATGTTAGTTGTTACTCTTTTGTCCCTGTATCCTAGATTTTTTTTGATTGCAAATAGTCAACTCAAGTAGTTCTACTAGATGCAGTGTATTACTGCCAATCTTAGAATCACAGAATCATAGAATTAGTTGGGTTGGAAGAGACCTCCAAGATCATCAAGTCCAACCCTTAATCCAACTCCACTTTGATTAATAGATCATGGCACTGAGTGCCACATCCAGTCTGACCTTAAAAACCTCCAGGGTCGGAGAATCCACCACTTCCCTGGGCAGGCCATTCCAATGCCTGACCACTCTCTCTATAAAGAACTTCTTCCTGATATCCAACCTAAACCTCCCCTGGCAGAGCTTAAGCCCATGCCCTCTTGTCCTACTGTTGGTTGCCTGAGAGAAGAGACCAACACCCACCTGGCTAGTCTCCTTTCAAGTAGTTGTAGAGAGTGATAAGGTCTCCTCTGAGCCTCCTCCTCTCCAGGCTAAACAATCCCAGGTCCCTCAGCCTTTCCTCATAGGCATTGTGCTCATGTCCTTTCACCAGCCTAAATCCTTCGGTTAAATGTAACTATACACCCATGTAACAAGAATATCAGGCTCTTAGGCACAGCCACCAGAAATGGGTACATGTTTTGGGGATGATATTTAATTTATCTCAGGAAAACACCATTCACACCTTATGGGGAGACGGGTTTGCGTTCTGAAGCAGACGATTCGATACGAACTAGCAACAACAGACACTTTATTATTACGCACGCAAACTTAAATACACTTTTAGAACTGTAACCTTCCGCACCTCTGACACACGGACACTCATTATTGGCTAATGATGTTATTTACATTACAATAGCCTGCTGTAATTGGCTAAGTGTCCACATCTGCTGTAAAGGTTGGCACGGCTGCTTCTGAGTACAGCAATGAGTTCCTTAAAGGTATATCGCACTAATTACCAAGGCAGTTCAATACACAGCTTTACCTTTTAGGCCAAATACCACATAAAATTCCCACATCACCTTCTGCTCTAACAGAAGGGGCAACATCGTGCAATCAGGGCATTGTCCAGGGCAAAAGTCCCAAGCCTTCTCCATCCTTCCTAGTACAACAGGCACTCCCCTATACTTTCTCCTCTTTTATCAGTAGACAGATGCTTCATGCCTAGATCAATGGGTTGGTGATTCTTCTACCAACATAAAAAGATGTCGCTATTTACCAGTTCAAAGATTTTACTTTCTCAAATTTATCAAATCCCTTGAATCCCTGAGCTGTTAACTGAATAACAGCTATCTGTCCATTTTAAGATACAAGCATTGAGAGTCAAAATCATTAAGTTAAAGTGTCTAGCTCTATGAAGTATTTTAAAGTGAGATGAAAATTATGCATGGCATATATCACTTCCCCACATAACTGCTGAAATTTCAAGATGTACAGTAACAAATGAAAACGTTATCGTTCAGTCTAATGGATACAGTGTCATCTCCAAATGTAAGTATTTACATACATCAGTATAATTAATGTTAATGGCAATCATAAACATAAATCTTTGGAATATTGAGAAGAATTACTCTGTTAAAATTACCAACTGCACTCCACAAACAATCACTAGGCAAGATTAGTCCACAGAAGTTGTGTTTCCACTGGAGTCATTTCTCACTGTGGTCTGCTGACACTTAACTTATTTGGAAAGTAACAGTTTAAATAGGCAACAGCCTATTTGACACTAACTATAACTGGATAAACCAGGCACTTCTAAATCAAGACCTACAGAATGAACACAGTACAGAGGAGTCCAAGGATAAACACATGAAATGAGATTGTCAAAACCGTAAGGGGACTTAGCCACATGCTTTCCATCAACCTCCCCTTCATCACTTTAAAAATCTCATTCACCATCTCTATTATTTGGAGGTTTTTATGTCTGTTTATCTGTATGCTTCTAGATCTCAAAACTTCCACTTACTGTAAATGCTGAAACAAAATTATCCTGCAATAGTAGTTTCTCAGAAACACATTTTCAAAGCAGCATGAAGGCTTTCACTGTGTGACATATATTAACACCAATTGGACTCACACAGCTAAATCTTGCTGCAATTCATTGTCAATTTACCCATTCCAGAATTTAATATTTTTTGAATTTGTTTTATTTTACAAACATTTTCATTTTGCAATGTTTTATGGCAGCATTTTATGCACTAACACGTGCAATCTCTGGCAACTGCTTTAATTTTCTAATACAGACAAGGCTAACATCTCAGACTTCTAGTGGCACCAGTAAGAATTATGTCTGTTATCCAAAGGATCCTTGTGATTTGTTTTCCCAATATATACATAGATCCTAATAGTCTTAATGACAGATTTACACACAAAAAAATACACATACACTTCTGACTTCTTTGCTTGACAACTCTGACAATGGCATATGACAAAGCTTCAGTCAGGAAGAGAAAAGTAGTGAAGGATGAAGGGCGGGGGGGTGAGCAAGATTCAGTTCTTACACAAAATTCCCCTGGCTTTCAGAAGCAGAATCCAGCTGAAAGGATTTGACAAAACCATGCGACTAACAACTTTTCCTGAACTTGTACTACCTAGTGTTCCATCTCAATGAGTTTTTCCAGAATTCTGTATCACACATATTGATATGGATTCACATTTGCTAATGAAGTTATTATTAAATGATAGAAGACTAACTACAGACTGTCCTTGGGATTACTGAATTCAACATTTACATGTGTTTATTATAAAAAAGTAAAAGCTGACAGTCAAAAATAAACAATATCATTGATCAAAACATAACTGAAAACTGGTATTATTACCATTTTTACATCTAAATCCTCTGACAAACAGCACTGAAAATTGCAAACATCTTGCAGTTAATGTACTTAATGGGTTAACATTAGAGTAAAGGTATTTTATCTATTGTCATGCAATAACTGTTGTGCTCTTTTGCCTAGGCTGCTTGTTTATATGTTGCTGGGATAAAGAACGCAAAAGTTAAAAGAGATAAAAGTTTCAAAGAATCAAGAAACTATGCTTTGGGTACACTAAACAATGCACCTTTCTTTAGTGCAAGAACCAAATCTTGTTTATAAACACATCTGCAGGGATATGACTTTTTAACTTCATATCTTATACAAAAGAGACTCTGCATAGTGCATGCATGCTATGAAAAGTGCTGCCAACTGTATTTAATAAGGTATCTCTTTCTCAGGTGATATCTAAAGGTTAATCCTAAAGTTAACCCTGAAATCTTTCCAGGCCTTTTTCCGATATGACCAAAACATGACTAAGGTGAGCAATTTCCTTTTTTTAAAATACTTGCCCATCAGGCTCCTTTTTTAAGTTTTTCCTCAAGTTATATAAATCATCGCTACTTCTGCAATTCTACAAATTAGCAATACAAGTGGTTTGGATTTTGTAAAACTTAATCTAAATGTTGTCCACAATCACTAACATCTCTTTGACCTCTCCATAATAGATGCAAGGGAAAATAAATCTCACTTAGCAACAGCAATGTCCAGGGACGCAGTTTTGCTGCGAATGCTTTATGCTCATGACCTCTAAGATGTTAGAAAAAGCTCTAAAACTGTCTGCGGCAACAAAGTGTACATATATAAACCAAACTCTACCACCACTGAGATCATGGAAAGTACCTGAGCTTTAAGTTCATATGCCGTGGTTTAACAATAGTACTCCCCAATTTAGTTCTCCCACTGAGACTCTCCAAACCATGCTGATGCTCACTTGCTTCCTCTCTCCCTGCAGGTGGCTGGAGAACTGGAGGTACAAAAGTCAAAGATCATAGGCTGGGATAAGAACAATTTACTGGAAACAGCAATGAGATAAAACTAACAGTTAACTTCAACAACATCAGTAACAAAAGTGTACAAAACAGAGTGTGACTCACATGCAAAATGCTCACTGAGCCCGACTCCACACGACCACAGCCATGCTCCCTCTGGCTTGGAACCAGGGCCACACTACCCCAGTTGGAAGGAACTCCTTCTGCCCAAAAAAGAGTTCCTTCCCCCCACTACTGGCAACAACATGAGGTGGTACAGAATAACCTCTGGGTCCTACTCTTGCCCCCCTCCCAGCAACTATAAAAATTACCCCTGTCCTGGCTGGAACCACAACACCATATCAACTAAATTACTTCTTAGATATCAAGAAAGACTTCTATTTTTAAATGAAAATAAATTAACAAGGCAGTATTTTGCAAAACAGACATTTGTCAGAACCTGAAAGACATAGATATGACAGTGGACATTTACTATAAAGCAAGTAAGTACAGTAGAAAGAACTATGCATTGAAGTAATTTTTGAAAGTTGTTACATCATCTGACAGGACTTTTATAAAATACCATTCTTACCTTCTGAAAGACTTTTTATGCATTTCTCTGCAGATTATGGTGGCTATTCACAATTTACTTCAATATTTTATAGCCTCACAGTAATTCTACAGAACAGTAAATACAGTTATTATAACCCTCAAAAATGGCAGAGAGATATATTTGAAGCAATAGGGTTTGTTTCCTCTCCTGCATGCACTGAAGTAAATTAGGAGCAATTCTGCTGCAGACATTAGGTCAAAACATGCAAAATAAGACATAAAAAACACCAGAAATATAAAAAGAACACTTTCCTCGCATTAAAAGTACAAATTGCATGCCTCCTCTGCTTTTTGGCAAGGTTGTGCCATTGAGGAGTATACAACACTTGGCTAATCACACTGAAGCACATCTGAATAAGGTCCAGGCTCACACTGGAAACAATGGAGACCCACCAGTTTGCACAGGCTAAGAACCTGGCACAAAGCTTTGAAAATCAATGAGGATCTTCAAATAAATGCAATATGTACAATTACTTCTAGTGTAAACAGAAGCTATTTCGAAGTGCTCTGACAGAAAACTAGAAAGATCAGGGAAAGGTTTATGAAAACAAAGCAAACAC
>VWZD01000141.1:20777-75640 GCA_013396695.1 Sakesphorus luctuosus | reverse complement strand
GAGCGGCGGGGCGGGACCGAGCCCGGAGCACCCGCCCGGCTGTGGCCGCGGGCCATTGTTCGCGGTGCGCGCTGTGCTGGGGCCGGAGGGCGCTCCCGGGCGAGGGAGGCAGCCAGGACCCTGTTCCTCAGGGAGTCCCACTGGCAGAGGCTGGGTGCCCGCTCTCAGCGGGTGATGGGAGGTACCTCAGGGAGCTCCTTCCCCTCCCGGCGTTGAGTGCCTGGGTGCCTCACGGTGAAGCTCGGGCTGTTTGATCCCCTCCTCGGCCGCGCACCGGCGGTGCTGGGGGAAGGGGTTTCCCTCGCTGGCAACGCCATTGTGCCAGGAAAAGCCCGCCGGCTCCTGCTGTCCCTCGCGGGTGTGAATTAGGAATGGGCTCCGGGGAGAGGGGCTCGGCCCCTGCAGTCACTGCTCCTGGCAATGGTAAATCGTAGAGTCGTTCAGCTTGGAAAAGACTTTTAAGATCATCAAGTCCAACCGTTAATCCAGCACTGCCAAATCCACCGCGTACAAGGAGACGGATGAACAAACAGTGCTCTCCAGGGGCCTCTCCGTGGGCAGCTCAGAGAAACAAGATCACTGGAGATACAACGCGGTCCCTACATCTATTATATACACTTCGGTCATAGACAAGTAATGTTTTGGGGAGGGATAATAAATACTAATATATATACCATCTCTTAACTATATTTTTATACGTGGGTGAAGTGTCAACGACTTTTTTTCCCAACAAAGTATGTATAAATTAGATTATTTTTACAGGCATGTTCCACTCACCAGACAGCACTTTCCTACAGCCTGTTACCAGCTGCTGTTCCACGATGCACAGACTTCTGCCACAAAACACTGAATGAAGCTTGCCCTGAGGAAAAAAAAAAAGAAAAAACAACAAAACAACTTTATCTTCTGCGAGACATTGTAGCGAGATATCTGGATAATGTCTCTGTGAAGTACACGGTGTTGCACCCCCCAAACTACACACAGCTCTTCATTTATGCATTAAATGGAAGTGACAATAGTTTAATAATTACAATGCTACTGCAAAACAGTACTGTGTCACATTAGATTTGGAAAACTGCTTTTTTCTACCACGGTAGTTTTATATACCAAACTGAAGGAACAAAAGAAAAGAAGTGGATTCCTCTCATCCAGGGTGTGTATTTGACTAAGTATGTATGTGAGGAGTGCAAAATATAATCCACATTGCACAATATACAAAACTTTAATAAAACTACATGATATTTTTATTTCTGTGTATGGCTTTTAAGATAAAATTCTACCTGGGGCTAAAACTTTACTAAAAGTGCATGTTCTGAGAACATACATATTTTGATGGATGAATACTTGAAGATATGAAAGTAAATTGAAACGATGATAGTTGCCAAAATACATTATGCCAGCCTGAGCTGGTAAATTTTACAGATAATTGGCTTTCTTTACAGAGGGCTTTAGATCACACATCTCCTCTCTGGACTTCACTGAAGTATTTAATAGACTACAAGATACTTTTAGTTAAACCAAATAATACAGAGCTTAATAATATGAATTGCAGGGTAGGTAAGGAATTAGGTAAATGAAATTACAAGAGCTACTGCTGAAGAGATTTTACTTGTACTCACCATATTCAGCCCCTGCTTGTACATCAGTGGGATGATGTTCATAACTCTTTACCCTCACTTCTCCCCAAGCATAGTGCTCTTCTGAGAAGTAGCTAAATCCTATGGAATAAGGGGTAGAGAATGTGATGGTTTAGGCTGGAGTAGAGTTAATTTTCTTCATTGTAGATGATATGAGACTGTGTTTTGTATTTGTGCTGACACTGTGTTGATAATTTTACGGTGCTTTCGTTACTACTGAGCAGGGCTCACACAGCTTTAAGGGCTTTTTACTTCTCACCCCTCCTTACCAGCAAGGAGATTAGGGGCACACAAGGAGTTGGGAAGAGACACAGCTGGGACAACTGACTCCAACTGACCACAGGGATATTCCATACCATATGGCGTCATGCTCAGCATACAGCGCTGGGGGAAGAAGAAAGAGGGGAATGTTTGGGGTGATGGTTTTTGTCTTCCCAAGTCACTGTTACACATGATGGAGCTCTGCTTTCCTGGAGATGGCTTAACACCTGCCTGCCCATGGGAAGTAGTGAATTAATTCCTTGTCTTGTTTTGCTAGTGTGCACAGCTTGTGCTTTTCCTATTAAACTGTCTTTATCTCAACCCACAAGTTTTCTCACTTTTACTTTCTGATTCTCTCCCCCACCACATGAGGGAGGGGAGGTGGGAGTGAGTGGCTGTGTAAGGCTGAATTGCAACTGGAGTTAAACTACAACAACTGAGAGAACTTTCACAGAGGTTTATGAATCTCTAACATTTTTCTGTTTGCTTTCTCATGTTCCTGAAGCATTTTGCTGTTTGTGTCCTCTAGCTAGCCAAAACTGTCTATCCTACACCCCACCCCCGAAAAAGGACAGTTGTATAAAGCAGAATTATTCCTGAGCATAAGATTTCACAAACAAAACTAATGTTACCTGGCTTGGGATGCAGTTAAAAAAAAATAAAAAACAAAAGAATGCTGTAGAACATGACAGTGGTACAAGGAACTAAAGTATTAGAATGCCCTTGCCTTACAGCTGAAAGCACTGGGCACAGAGAGATACAGAAGAAAGAAACTGAGTCAGAAGGAGGTTAGAAATGAAGTATGGTTATGAGAAGACATAGAATTTCTAGAGCATATCAGAAAATGCAAAAGAAGAATAATGTACAAAGCAAAGATGAAGAACTGTATTTACAGATTTCTCTACACATGAACTAGGTAGAGAAGCTGATAGTCAAATAACCATAGAAAGTAATTTCCAGCTTCATAACGAAGACACCTCTAGTTCAGCAGTGTGCATGCAAAGTAGATGAAAAAAAAGTGTAAGCTCAAAAAAGGCCTGTGGACTATTTTAACATCTAACAAGGTGTGCTGTATGGATGCAAACTTAGTGTGCTTGAAGAGAAAACATGTCCTTAAAAGCTTTTTGATACATCCATGTACTCATGGCCATACCCTGACAAAACTGTCAGGATAAGAATTCCTTAGGCCATTAGAGCTTGTCCGTTTAATTTAATTGCATTCACAGCAGAAAACTAAAGTAGTTCACATTTATAGAAATACAGCATCACATATATCTATAAGACATATTGCAACTATGCCATAGAGACTTCTAATTCCTATAGGTTTATTCCTTGATAGGTTACATTTGTCCGAATAAAAGATATGAAAATTTTCAAGGTTAAGAACTAGAACCATCAGTACAATTCTCATATCAAGAGGGCAAAGTGAAATACATAATATTTGACTGCCCTTGTAGTTCTTTAATGGCACATACTACTTGTTTAATAAGCCATTCACTTTCCTGCCTCTGCTGGAGTTTTCATCAGCCTGCACTAAACTTGTGTGGTCATGAAGCAGGGCTTAAGGAGGTGTGTTTTGTCAACTCTGCCAAGTGGACTACAGTAATAATCACAGGTGACAGCAGAAAATCTTCATCGCCTGACTTTTCCATCTCTGATCATGAATGTTATTCAGAGGAAATTACTGATGAAAATAAGTAAGAGTTTTAAAGAATAACCTTAATCCTGGAAAGATTTTCCTATTTACTTAATTTTAAACACTGAAAGTAGCCCTTGATCCTGCACAGAGATTAGGTAAGTACATTCAAGGTCTGCGGAATCAGAGTTTAAGAAGAGATTTCCGTGGTCTCAGATTTCACCTTTAATTTTGGCATTTAATGCAGAAACACTGAGAATCAGAAGCTTTGTAATTACTTTTCAAGCTTTGCCATAATGAAGGAGGATACGTGGATCAAAATGTACCTTCATAAAGCTATCAACAGGTCACACTTCAGGCAGACATATAGTTCTGATAGCTTAGAAAAACATTCCACTGTGTATTCCCCAAGCAGTCTCGAAATACCTCAAGCAAACTAGAAACCCCATGAAATTTAATATAGCTTTAAAGATAAATGAGGGTTTCAAGATATTATCAGTGTTTTTAGTAAATCCTGTTTTCAGTTTATCCTTCTGAAGGCAGATACACAATATAATGATCTAATTTTTCATTTCGATGTTCACACCTGCTGCTAGGAAACTGTACTCTTCATTAAAATGCTAGTACTTTATGAAATGAAAACATATGTTCATTGTGAATTACTTTTTTTCTTATTTTAAAAATAGCGTTTTGAACGATCACTCCCAGTGTGGGGAACCAGGGTGAGGCACAGCCTCTCAATGGCTGGGCAGGTCCATGAGGACAGAGATGGGGACCGTTTACTGCCAGAACAAGACGTCAGCCCACAGGCTGGTTTCTTCTCTGGAGAGACAAGGCTGTGAGGAGCTGTAGACTGGCCCCAATGAGGTGTCACTGAGGCAGAGACTCATAGCCTTTGCGTGTCTGAGATGGGGCTGATGGCTGTGGGCAGGGGTGGGAGAGCCTCAGGAGGTGGGGACAGGCAAGGCTGAAGGCGCCCTTGGGGCCCTGACAGTATGAAAGCAGTTTTGAAAACATAAGTATTTTAAGTGCACAGACTGACTCCCTGTAACCCATTCTGGTTTTTCAGCAGTAGACAGACTCTAGCTCAGCTTTGGACTTGTTTTTTCTGTCTTTAGCCCTTGTTTCTTTTTAATTTTTTTTTTCATTTTTAGTATAATGAGTACTCCCATATCTCTGGAACAGTAAGACTAGAATAAAGCACAAGATGTTTGTTTGCAACTGCCTCTCATATTTTTTGCAGGAAACAAAAAAATCTGGTAAATTATAAGGCTTTCTTGTAGGTAGGTAAGTGATTGATTTTGAACCATTCGTTGTACACAAACATGGCTACAATCCTCAATTTTAATATGGAAAAACTTAACAAGAAAACTGGCCTGTATGTGTTTATATAGAAAATCCTTCAAAATGCAAAGCTGAATTACAGCATCTGAACTGGAGTGTTGAATAGATTGTTTTCCTTTGCCCACTGAGGCTTTTGCATTAGCCTTGAGAAGATAAGATTGATACCAGCTGTGTTGTTCATAATCAAGGATTTTAGATGTTAGATTGGTCTGAAATACTTATGACATTTGCTGCACTTATGCTCTGCTCAGCTTTTGGGACCTGCTGAATGAGATTTTGGATCTGGGGATCAGTGATAAACCATCACAGGTCATGACAGAGGTTTTGCCACAGTAGGAAATGTGGACAGTACCTCCTGTTCTGGATACATTCAGAACTCTCAGTGAAGTCAATGAGAGTTTGGGAAGCAGTGAACACACTGCTAAGGCCTGACTAGGGCTGAGAAGGTAGGCTGAGAGGTTATTCCATGCAATTGTTCTAAAGTTTCTGTTGCCAGCAATATTTTTCTCTGAGTAATTCATACTCATTTTCCAGGTATTTTCAGACATTAAATGTCAGCTTTCCATAAGAAAGGCAAAGATGACTTGCCCATTGATGCTAAATAACAAAACTTACCTAAATTGCAGTTATTACATTTGTGGTCTAAAAAACCTTCTTTTGTTATGACTATAAAGCTGAAATATTTTACGTCAAGTTTCATTTTATATACAGTGCAAGGCTGCCATTTGGATCAAGCCTCTGAACAGAGCCCATCCAAGGACATGTACTGGAGTAGTTTTGGTCCAGGAAAACTGCACACTGACTGTCGGAAATTTTAACCCTCTGGAGCCAGCTGTATCCCTCAAAAAAGGGTTAAGGAGCTACATATGTATCTGATGCAAACTTCCCTAGCTCCATTACAGCCAGGTGCAATACAGTGATACATACGAGTGGAAAATTTGATTACATAAAGCTGGCTGCCTTACCCTTACACAATCCATACTCAGGGTAAACAACTAATGTCTTTGTGCAGAAAGCCATCAGACTTGGTTCTGCTTATATGACTTAATTGGTGGGGTTTTATCTGAAAGTATTTTTTGCCATGTTATTTTTTTTTCTTTTCAGTGAGCTCATAGTACAAACAATAACTTTCTAGGAAGTAATAGTCTCTTCTTTCATTTTTTCATCAGAACAAATTTCTGTTTGCTAAATCAACCTGATTTAGTAATTAGCATCTGGATCTTATGTACACACTATGCACACACACAATAATACCACAATTATATTATATTAGCTTTTTAAGGGCTCATCTAATTTTACTCTATACATAATCCTTGAAAATGAGATTTGCATGAAGTAATTTAAAACAGACAGGGCAAACTAGAAGTATATAATTATGTGTCGCTCTGAAATAAATACATTTTCAGTTTTCAATTTCCATAGCTGAGTTCATAATTTAGTCTCTGAATATCTGAATTAATAATAAAATGACAGTATTCCACTGTCATAGATGTACTTACATGGAATTTATAGACAGGGTCTCCTTTGTTCTGCTTCCTGGATTTCCTGTGGGGTGAGTAAACCTTGATTCTTCTCTAGGAGCTGGAGGAAAGGAGGAAGCTGAGCAGCACTCTCCACTCTAGTCTGTTAAGTAACTAAAGACATTTTCCTATCAAGATTTCTGCTGCTTCCAAGGCAGGAAATTTAGGCTCTTAACTTTGGTTCTCTTCATTGTATTGAAATTTGATGCTTGTAATAACCTACAGTCTGCAACAAAAGTATCTACCCACCCTTCAAAGTGAACTTCTTCTTCAGATTCATTTTATGTCTGAGACCAGCCTATGACACTATTTTTAGAAATTTTAACAATTCTTCACAGACAATTCAGAGTTACGGGTTTGCATGATAATGATCCATGCACACTTCTTGGTTTTCTCTATCAATTTCCTACACATTGTAGATATATTTCTGTAACCTACTAATTCTATTGTAGGGTGTGAATTGCCAGTACATAAGCACGCTATTCAATGTCCATACACACTGACAATATATGTTACGATTTTTGATGATTTTGTCATGTTTGCTAACTGTTACTTGTATAAGACCACCTTCAAGCGATTACATAGGAAACTTAGTTTGCATGAAGAAAAATAAACTGTCTTTTCCACAACAAAGTAAAGCTGTTAAGTGTGTGAGGATAACAGTAATACATCAGTGAAATGGAAACTGAATCAGTTCCAGAACCTGATAGCACACACTCTGACAAATGTAATCATGTATCTATATACTGATCAAGAAGGTGGTGCTTATGAATTTTTAGCTTGGATGACCAATACTACCCAAGAAGATGAGCACTAGTTAATTATTTTAATACAGAAAATGTGGTCATATAGTTTTGCATTCATTTGACATTCGTGCAAGTTATAGCACTATGTTTAAAGTTAAATATGTTGCTGGAAGTTTCCACTACTGCATCAAGATCTGCACTCGCTTTTAAAGGGCTTTAAAGGGAAAAAAAGCCTCAGTACCAGAATTCAAAGAAGAACATGACAGGCAGTAGTCTGATGATGACTCTTTACTAGGAATTAGAAGGACTCCAGCCAACAAAGAAATGAGATCCTAGAACAGCTTTCCCAAGGCTATTGGGAGAAACAAATAAAGCCAAATAATTTTTAGATGAAGTTGACAAATTAGTGAAGGGAATTGGATGGATGACGCACAGATACTTGCAATACCAGAACCCTATAGAATACCAGGAAGTCCCTTTGAATTATAGAAAGCCATCAAAAATTCTAACACAAAGACAGCATGAGGAATGAAGGGAAGGAGATGTGTCAGACAGAAAACCATCCTGTCAGCCAGGATGGTTGACAAAGGCTCTGGACAGCATGGATGCCTCTGGGCAACAAATCCTACTCTAAGTTAAACAGTCCTACAGGATGCTCAGAAGAAAATGAAGGCAACATTAAAAAACTTATTTGAGTCATCTGCTAAACAAATAGCAAATCATGACTGGCTCCTGCTTGAGAAAAATGGCCAGAGTGAGGAACTCAGGAGCAGTGCATAAACTCCAACACAGCTGCATAAAGAACTCACTGAGTAACTCTGAATAATAAGACAGCATGTAAAAATCTGACTGTTTGCAGATAAATTTCAATAGGAAAAAAAGCAAAAAAAAAAAAGTTTAAATTCTCTGAATAAATTCTTTATTGCAAATACTTTTCCCAGCTCTAATGAAGAGAGTTTGCTCTAGGAGCAGAGATTGTGATGATAGATGATTGTTTATTCATTTCAAGCTGCAAGAATATCCTCTTCAATACCTTATTTTATCCATTGCTAAATGAAAATGACATCCCTAAGTCCTTTAATATCACATGAAACCTGAAATCCAGATAAAAGCCAAGTCAAGCAGACCTTCAAAAAACACTCAGGGAAGATAAGACCAGACCAACAGTGGAAGGGCCATTTTCTTCAGTCCCGGGTGACAGAGGAGGGAGTGGTGCAAGGCCCCCCTCTCCCTGCCCCCATTGCTGCTGCAGCTGCAGCAAGGCCTAAGCCCTTAAGTGTAATTCCAATTTGACAGCTTGCATGGGTGTGAATACATTTAAGTAAAAAAAAGCCCCTGCCAACCTTAGATGAATTAAACAACTGTGACACACACTGGGCCAGACTCCCTAATGCACCACAACAAATTTACAGGGCTGTGACTGTTAACTGGAGTCTCAGTTCATTTTTAATACCATAGTTAACAAAGCTGTATACAGATGCATCAATTGCTGTAGAGGTTAAAATGTTTCAGTGTTTCAGTCCAAGATTGAATTTTGTAGTGAATTTTCATACAAGGTTTTAAAGCAGGTAATCTGGATTGAGGGCCATGTTTGCATATTCATGTCTAGTAACTGAGTCTGCTATTTATCCTTTAGAAAATTTCTGATATGTTTTGATATATTCATATAACACTTTGATGCCGTGAGTGACCCCCCACAAAGCAGGACTGTGAGCCAAGTTAATGTAGGATAAGATAAAAAGTAAAGGTCCTTTAACATCACAGGCCTACGGCCCACAGGAATACATGATGACATGCACATCCCCCAGTTCTAGTTTCCATGGCTTTTATAATATGATCCCTCCAATCATTACTTTACACATTTCTCAGTCCAACCCCAGTCCCACCCCTCGTTCAACCCCCAGGAATTGAGTCTGGGGGGTCGATGAGACCCTCTGTCTTCATCATCTCCTCTTCCTCAGGCTCTTGGAGTTCTTCCAGTTCTGACTTCTGGGTCACTCTGACCTGTGTTTATGTTTCGTTCTGTAGGCCTTTCTGATAGTCGTCGGCATTCTACCTTGAAGCGAGTCTAAATAACTAAGAGAATTTGAGCTACTGATAAATGCTAAGGGTTAGGATACATAAACAATGAACTTAGGATGCCAGAATACTAGCACATTAAATCTACATTTGCTACAGTTACTGTGTTCATAAAATCTATAAAAATGAAAAATCAAAACCCCTTTGGCATCAACTTAAAGACAGAGACTGTGTTGCACTATCTAATCCCTTTTTGGTCCTTAATTAATGTCTCAAAAAAGGTTTGCATGGTAAAGATAAAAAAACTAAACTTCAGAAAAGTTTTTGTGCTGTTCTAAACAGCTCATGCTTTTGCTTTTCTTTTGTCCACTTACCTAAGTGAAGCAAAGAAGGAGTTAAAACTTGGGATCAAACAACAATTTGTATAATGTTTCTGCAGAAGCCAATGAAACCCAGAATATCTGTGTCTGTCACTTGTTTGCTGAATCAAGTATTTCAGAAGAAATGCAATATGCTAGTTTTAAATTTTCAAATGTCTCTGTTCAATAGAAAATGTCATCTTTTCAGCAGGAACATGGAACTTAACAATATCATAATGAAACTGCAGTGAACTTCTGGATATGAATCTGACCTACCTGTGGTTCATTCCTCATGCCTTTGAAGGGTTTTTTTAGCCCCAAGGAACTGAAAGTTAATATGAATGAAGCTGGGGACACACAGGGACTCAACACATGCAGCTCCATTGGTTTCTGGCTGTGAAGATACTCTTGTAGTTCATATACTCAATACTGAAATCTGAGAGCAATCTATAATTTAAATCTTTGCTGTCATGTACAGATGTACAGGTTTGATCAGCTCTTTTCTAGTAGAAAAAGAACTACTAAGAAATTGGTAAGAGTGAACCAGCTGTTTAAAAGATTATATCTTTTCATTCAACAGGTTCTGCTCCTCTGGGTGAAGGACTATGTTCATTAGTCTTTCTTTTGGAACAGGATTTGAAGCCTAGTACATCAAATCTGCGTGGTAGAACTGTGCAATTTTTTTCATGTCTGCATATCCATGTTCTTCCTGATTCCAGCAATACTATGCTCTGCGTACTAGGTGCATCTCTGGAAGCCAAAAAAAAAAAAGAAAAACAGAAAAAAAAAGAAAGAAAAGAAATTGTTCTTAAGTAGGTACTTACCAGGAAACCAATATCTCTGCACATCCAAAGATGTGATGTTCATATGTAAAAGGAGCTTACACTATGTTTATACCTCTGAAAAGACAGTTCCATGTAAAGTATGTTTTCTGTGTTATGTGTTGTCAATAAGCATGTTTCAGTTATTGAACAATGATATGATCAAACCAGGAAGAAAAGCTCCTCATATTCCTAATTAAACTTCAGCTGACAAGGGCCAATAAAAACACCTTAATGAATGCTTTTAAAAAGACTTCAAGTGATGATTGAGAGATAAGGAGCAATAACAACAGAATAATAGTGTCATTTTAAGGGCATTTGAGAACAGGATCATATTTATACCACATTTCTATGAAAAATGTAAGCCAAGAACAGCAGCCTTACTCTTCATCTGCCCCTAAATACAATCCACTGCTCTCCCGGTTGCCCTCTGCTTTAGGCAGACAAAGGCATTCTCAGTAATGAACAGCAAAACAGTTTCAATTTGTCTGGATTAAAATTAATCATTACTATTTTTTTTCTTTCAAGTGAACTTTGAAGTGGACCCATTCTCCCATTTAGCTTATTGCTTTGCAGTGCAAATACTTACACTGGCAGCAGACAGGGAGCAACACGGGGACAAGAGCAAGCATTTGGAAAGAGGGAAAGGGCAGGGCTGTTCTTTTTGGCAGCAGTGCTATACTACTTCCAGAATTGTAATGTTAAAGCATCCCATCCCAACTGTGTTAGGTTATTTCTGCTTATGCTAGTAGAGCCAAAGCAGATCAAGTCACACTGAGTAGGAGGCTTGGACAAGGCAATCAAAACCCACAGTCTTACAGTGGTAATGAGGTCTCGAGTTGTAAATAGTTTAAAAGCCAATAGTGGTGCAATCAGTTTTGCAGCTTTTGTGAAGCAATGTGGAAACCAAATTCAGATTTGGGCTACAGCTGGTTAGCACTGTGCTGTTGACACTAAGCAGCTCTAAAGCCAGGGTAGCCAATTAATGCAGACAACTGGCATAGCATGTCTTATACCATTGCTCTCTTGGCAGCTGGTTATTTCTCTGCCTGGAAAGGGAGTGTAGTCAGATCATCCCTGATCTGAGACTCCCTTATCTATCCCAAGGGCTCTTATTTGTTGGTACAGTCCTGAGTCTATATATCTCATTTTAAATTGTTGTAAGAACAGCATAGAAGTGACTGCATACACCTTTTGTCTGCTTCTGCTCTGAGCAAGGTGTGTGCTGTTTGGCTTTGTGACTTTTCTTGTTTCATGAATATGCCCTCTAACAAAGCAAACCAGGCAAAGCATATACTTTCCAGTAAAAGAAACTTATTTTCTTTATTGTTTATGTATACTGGAACACTTGCTAAGTGATAACTTAAAATACATATGTGATGGAAACAAGAAATTGCTTGTGATTTGGAATAGACAGAGCTCTTCATAGCTGTCTGATCTTGTGCATGGAAAGTTCACTTCCTAGGGCTCTCTGGGCAGGACAAGCTACATAGCTTGTTAGGGAGGCATTTAAAGTATGTAATTACCTCATCTTTTTCTATGAACATAAAGTATCTTTCACATGATCAAAAAGTAATTTCTATTATGGGACAGATGCTTTTCCAGTTAAGTGTACAGGAATCGCATTCGTGATGGTTCCTAGTGTGGCCAGTGTTGGGATGAGATGTGTGTTCACCTGAGCCAGTGCCCTGGAGGGGAATCCACCACATTGATGAGATCAATTCTGCTGTGGGGGCACAAGACTGCGAGAGAATGTACCAAAGGTCTTTTGGGACGGTGCACTTACCTGTAGCCTGCTCACACCACTGTGTTTCTAGGAAAGTGGAAAACAGGGAGAAGGCCTGAAACCAGTAAACTGTATTCATTGCTTCTGCAGGTGACCAGCACTAGGAAAAAGTGAAATTTCATAATGTTCTATGACCTTATTGTCTTAAAAACCATTGCATGATATTAAGAGTACATTTTTCTGAGTCAGCTAAACACTGTGATGTGTAGATCTTAAGGGCACAGTGTGTTACCAATCCATGGATCTAATCAGCATTCTTTACACTTGTAAAATTGTATTGTTGAACTACTGCAACTGGCTAAAAGACCTTATTGACAAGAACTGATGAAAAGATATGTTCCATGTGGGTTTGTCATACTGAGAATGATTCTGGTTTCATGAAATACATAGTTCAAGGTGCTCTTTCTGTTATCAACATGCTGCAGAGAACAATGAAACTGGAAAAATTCTGCTCCAGCCTTAGAGTCTAGTTTTGCACTCAAGAATAAAACTGTGGAATTTCCTTTGTTTGTACCACTTTTCACACCTATATATGTAAGAACTGTTTGAAATTATTACAAATGTCAAACTCTTGATTACCTCGAGTCTCTATTTGCAGGAAAGACATTTTTTTAAGGCTATGGACCCACATTTCTACAGAAATTCTTTGGATGCAAAATCTACCAACAGCCTTATATAACACTCTTTTTACACATTTCTAGTCCTTCAGCTTTCCTACTCATCTGTTACAAACAATTAAAGCACTGGATTTTTCATTGTTTGAAATAACTGGTTACATTACCATCTGGAAACAATACATTTTAAGTGCATAATTACGGATGTTTGAAATCCCAGGAACCCAACTTTATATGCACAGGACTAGGAGGCAGCATGCTTCGAAATGTATTGTCAGCTGTGTGATGAACAGTTAAGAGGAAAGGAGGAGCAATTCTCCACCACTTGTCTGCTGCCTTCACACCACTAGCCTGAGAAATCTAAATTCTGATTTGACTGCAGAGCAAATGAGAATGTTTTAGACTGCTCTCACTTGCACTGAATTTTAATGATTGCAGTGGCACAAGGGCACCCTAGTTTTGCTGTGGCCTCTAAATGCTCAGCCCTTTTAAAGCTCAGTTCTTATGAGGCTGGAAAACTGACTTTGCATTAGTTTGCAGTAAGTGCAAAGAGACGAAGCACTTTATGCAACAGGACTGTTGAGGATAACAACGTGCATAACAACCCACAGTGGAAAATGTTTCAATATTCTGTAACAGAAGCTGCAATATAGGATATTGAATGTGTACAAAACCAGCACTTCTCAATGACTATTAATCAAAACCACACTAAAGCAGCAGCAATTAGCTAAACTTTGACTTCTCCAAATAGCTGACTCTGTCACCTTTTCTACCCTTTCTTTCCTTACATATGACTTCTTTCACAATGTATTAATTTGCCACAATGAATTCCAACTGAAAATAATCAGACAGGTCCTCCAGCTTCACTAACGACAGCTGCAGGTCCAGCTCAGCCTCAGAAATCACATCAGAACAAGTCCTTTATATTGTCAAAAAGTTAATAATAATAAAAAAGGATTGATTCCATACAGGCCCAAACACATAATCAAATGTAAATTCTATTTAGCTTTGATTTCATGGGGTCTGTATTCCCACTTGTCTCTCTGTTTTGTTTTGGTTTCTTTTTTCCCTTAGGATTACTTTACACTGAAAGATGTTTAGCTTATAGTTACTCCAAGTTACTGACAAGATTCCCATCAATCTGTTCCCCTACTATCAAACTTCAGTATTAGTTGATTGAGAAGAAAAGCTTAAACCTCTGACCTGAATAAATGTCTGCTTGATTAAAAGTATTCCTCCTAAATCAACAAGTTAAAATCCACACAACCGAGTTTATGTCCATGAAATTTATTTCTCCATTTCCAAATCAGATTATTTCAGGACAATAAATCATGTTTCTTCTGTACACTTTTGTAATGCACATATAATTTTTATTTGAATTAGTGTATGAAATACACATGCAAAAATCAGTATATCAAATTTTGTACGAAGTTTCCCATATGTGGAATTAGCATTTCACACCAGTAATTCCCATGCACACCTCAGTTCTACTTTACCAGCAGCCTTGTACAGGCACATAAAACTATGCAAGCTGAGGACAGTTCATTGAAGAGCAGCTGTCCTAGTTCAGCAGGTGGGACCAGTTGTCACTGTGTGGGGGTGATCAAAGCTATGTATTCTACTCCCTCTATTCATTCCCAAGGTCAATGGCCCATTTGCAGCAGCTTCCCAGGGAGTCGTTAGCACCTCCACTCCCAGCCTGAGGAGGCGTAGCTGCTAATGGGCCATCAACAGTTCAAAAATAGCCCATGACTCACAGAGTTAATCACCCATTGTGTGAGTCCCCGCCCCGGGGGAGGGACTGAGTGCTCCCTGAGGGTACATAAGGGATGGGTAAGAAGACCTTGGGAACCTTTTGTTGGATCCAGAGGAGCAGCAGGACCTTGACAGAAGGAGACCACCACTCTTGACCAGACTACAGCCATCACCTGTACCAACAGGTTTTTCACTTCCTTTTGCTTTGGACTTGGGGGAACCACACGGATCTCAGCACAAGGCTAACAAACCCCTTTGGGTTTGTACCCCAGGGCACTGGCTTATACTGCTGGGTTTTGGGAGTTGAAAGCAATTTCCCTTTGTGTCAGTGTATTTACTGTATTATTATTAAATTGTAGCTCTAACTTATAATCTCTCTCATATTGAGCTCATTTCTCCTGCTGGTTTACCTCTAACCAGCACAGCAGTGTAAGACATGTGATCAGAGGGCCTTGACACAGTGAATGTAAAGGAACTAACATATACTATTAAAAAGAAAACATACTATTTCAAAATAATGGTCAAAAAGAAATTCCTATTCCCCCTGAAAAAAAACCCCAAACATGCCCACATTGATGAAGACCCTTTCAAACTCTCTGGAACTCTGTATGTTTTATTGTATGAAGACAGGCTCCCTGCACTACAATAAGCCTAGTTAAGATACTTCTAAAAGTTGTATACAATGCCAGATGTTTCTAAACATGTTAAAATATTTGTATACATTTCCATACATAAAGAACCATCAAAGAAAATCAAACTGGGAGAAACAATTAAACTGAATAAATGGGTTTTTTAAATCTTTGGAATAAAATAAATGTTATTTATTGACTCATACTGACTAAGACACAAATAAGAAAGAATGTGATTAAATAGCATTTCATTTAGTGCATTGTTTATGTATTCAGCTCTGATGATAATGTTCCCAAAGACAATCAATCATTGATTTTAATTTACTTTATTGTGCTAAAGAAAAGAGTGAGTTAAATGTAGAATTTATTTAGCCTTTCTCTTGTGTTCTGTAATAATCCAGATGGAGCATATACATTTTCTATTTAGTGACACTAGCATGATTAAGCATTAAGACTTAATGAGTACTGCATTTTTTAAGGCTCATTAATAAAGTCAGAGATAGAAAAGACCTATTGGTCTTCCAGTTTAGCTCTTTGCTATGTTTTTGGGTTTATTATACAGACAATAACCTTGTTTATATATAATTGCTTTTGTGAGAGGAACCTTAACTGACTAAACTAAGAGAGATCTTTCTATCCCTAAATGGCTCAAAATCTAAGATGCATAAGTCCTTCCACAAGACACAAACTGTATCTGGTGCAAATGAATGAAGAAAGGTGACAGTCAAGAAGAACAATGCAGAATAATTTATAGAAGAAACAGGTTTAACAGAAAGAATAAGTATATGTGAAAGAGGCAAAAGATAATCCTGCAACAAGAACTAGGAAACTGATTTTAAAACAAAGCAATGTACAAGAGAATGCACACAGAGAAGACTGAGTAGTCTGGGAAAGGACTTGTGGTGACTCAACTGGTTTATTAACTTGTTTCAATGAGAGGATGATAAATTACACCAAGCTTTAGATTTGATCATTGTCTAGCTAAAATCAGCCAATGGCTATGTTACAGCTGTAACATAGGTACATGCATTTTCTGGAAGTGTTTTTTGAAATTAAAAAAAAAAACAACAAACCTAACAGTGGTTTGTGTCTCTCAAAACTACTTCTCTATACAGTAGACTATCATATGAGAAAGGGGGATATTCCAGAAATCCCCACATACATAATCTGATTTCATAGGGCAATATATTACCTCTATAGCTACTCCATCTCATTTTCTCTCTTAAGACAAAAAAAGTCATAAACAGAAACACCCTATAGAAGCCTAATAAGGTAGTGAAGGGTAACACAAAACAGAGGAGCAGCAACAATGCAGGACTTTATCAGACCTTATAGTCTAGGTGAAATTTAATGTGTTTCTGGGTTTACTTGTTGCCTTAAGAGACCACAGAAAACAGAACTCTGAGCCAACTCAGTGTATAAGATAAAAAGGGTAGGTATCTTAATTTCAGGCCTGAGGCCCATGGGAATACATATCCACACATGTGCCTTGAACACTGGTTCCATGTTTTTTATAATAATGTTTATTTAATCTCTGTTCTGCTACTCTCTGTCTCTCCCTCATTCTGCCTCCTGGCATACCCCACCAGGTATTGAGTCTGGGAGAGTTTGGGACCCTCCTTCATCATCTTTGTCTTCCTCATATCATGCAGAGTCCTTGGAGGTCTTTCAGCATTCTGAGCTTTGAGGTCACTCTGGTTATGTTTATGTCTCCTGGTGCAGGCCTTACTGTGTTTTTCTGCATTTCTACCTTGAAAAGATGACTAAACAGCTAACAGAATTTTGAGGGATTGATATGGGATAGGGTTGGTATATGTAAACATTGAACTACTGGGGGGTTACTCTTACTGGTACATTAAAATCTACATTTACTACAACTACTAAAATCTATAAAAATTAAAACATCAAAAAATCCTGAGGCATCAAATGATTAAATGAATTCACAGTATCTGTTTTTACATATCTCCATCTTTACCCACTAACATACATGTACTCTCAAGCCTCCAAGGTGTCCATCATTTTGGTCCCTTGTAACTTGGTATGATACTTGGTTCTATTTTAAAGACAGTCTTAAATAACGATGAATAACAAGGACAATATCAATTTTATAGCTACAATAATGGAGTATTGAAATTAGAAAGGAAATTTTTATATGCTTGGTAGCTTTGGATTTACCTGCAAGTACTCTCTGCTTGACATATTTCAGTGAGCTTAGTCCCACTGCTTCTTCTTAAATACAAATAAGTGTTTAATTCTACAGTTACTACTCTTTATAGTGCTTCTTCTGGTACAGTTACTAGCAGTATCCGTACTCATAATGATTTGTCTCTGGCCACTACTCCTGGAAACAAAGCTGCGTGCTAGCCTAGAGAACTGCAACACTGAGGATGTGCATCAGTGACTGCAGTATTTCAAAAGGGGTTGCTTCCCATGAAAACTGCGCACAACAAAATTGCAAGTGTAAAGATTGTGTAAAATTATTATTTTCTTTTCCTGTTCATGAAGGAGTCAAATAACTGGTCCACAGCCAGACTCAAACCTCATTGAAGCTATGCCTGAAGTTAAAACTCAAAGAATTTTCCCCCCACTGCAGTGTCTGCAATCAGTACTCAAGTGCTTCATCAGCAGAAGACAGAAAATTGGCCATTTTAGATTTATAACTGGTTGTGAGTCACAGTCTCCTCTTGCAGAGCCACAGACACTCTGCACGTGCCCAAGACTGGTCACAATTCATTGCACAAGGATGACTGAGGGATGTTTTGTGTTGAGACAAGCTCTGGAGAAACCTACTTACCTAGTTCCACCAGTAAAAGGCTGGCATACTTTCCACTTTAATGGCTGCATTGCTTCCTAAAGGTTTGTCCAAACTGGTCCACATTGCAGCATCCTAAACATTTGTAGATTGCACTGGGAGCCTGTAAAAAAATCCCACTGCTGTGCACTGGTCTTGTCAGAAGGAGACAGAAACATAAGCTAAGTTTTCAAGCCTAGAAATGCTACGCAGGAGCATGGCAAGGAACAGGCCACAGTGTGCTCTAGCAATTGTTACATTGTATGTCCTGAAATCATTAAACTCTTTCAAATATTCCTGAGTTTATTATGGGAGTACCAAGAGACCCTAAGCACATATCAGAGGTCCATTATGAGAGCGATACACAAACACATTTAATTAAAGTTGTCAAGACTTGTATGGACAAACAAGGGGGAATTCCTACACTTACAGCTGTTCAAATGTGCCAAGCCGCATTCTGACAGAAACTGAGTTGGTGTGAGGGAACAACTAAGAACCAAAAGTTATTTCCTGATAAAAAGAAGTAGTTCCTCAAGTTTAAAAAAAAAAAAAAGAACAATTGGCAAAACAAAACAAAAAAAAACCCGACAAAACTCTATGTTTATTAAATTAATGCAGTGAACTAAGTTATAAGAATTTACAAGTTCAAAACACTTATGTATGATCTCTGAAAAATCATGTTTATATAGTTTATTTCCAGATTGACTAATTTAGTCTTTGCATAATAAGTTTCTTTTCTTCTCTGCATTGCAGAACATTTTTAGTTTCAGGAAAATGATTTCCCATACAAACATTCTAAATTCTTTACTTTCCTGTTTTCTGCAGCTTCCTTAAAAGCCAGTTATTTACTTATTCAATTTCCTTTGCCTCTTGCACATGCAGCATCTTGAGTAACGACTCACCGTTTTCTCTTGAGCAGGTAACAAAATCCTTCTATAGATTATGGGAGCAATGAAAATCAGGACAAGGTGCAGTAAATGTATTATAGTTATTGTTCCATGTTTGATGGTAGAATTTCAGTACATATGGGCTCACTCTTTCTATTTAGGTAAATGCATCCACATTTAACCAGCAGACAATTGTGTTTATGGGGGACTCTGTTCTCCAGTAGCAAGGATGATCATTTCTCTCTTATCCCTGCCACCAATCAGAAAAATAAGCAGGTGCAGAGAAGAAAAATATCAGGTTACACTTTAGTGTAGTGGGAATGGAGAAGACTTCAGAAGACCAGAACACGGATTTTTGTTGCTAGCAGCAGCAGCTCTAGCAGTGCTCATCTCCTGGTATCACCACTGCCAATTTTGCAAGCTAGTAGCATTTGCCATGCATAATCCATGGGGCCTTTCAAGGTGAATAGAAAGACAAATGAAGAGAATAGGAGAGGAGGAGAAATATTGCAGCCAGCGGCAGAACAGCTGTGATGAGAGGGTATAGAGTACTCTACTCTCACTTATTATCCCTAACTTTTAAATGAGCCTTCAGTCCTACTGTTCTTTGTAGTTATACATAGTTACAAGTGCAGGAAATTATACAAGCAGTAGTGAACAACCTCTGCCACAGTTCCTGCTACAATAAATTATTCATCTTATTATTCAGCCTACAACAATGTCAGCCATAAATCAGGACCCTACTATGCTAACTGCTGTACACACACACACATGCTGTACACACACACACATGCTGTACACACACACACATGCTGTACACACACACACTAAAAGTAAATCCTTCTCCCAGCGTCTTTGCACCTGAGGTAAAATAGCAAATGTTTGTTGCCAAGTTGCTTCCTGCAAAGCAGATACAATTTTGAGCAGTGTCTAGAAAGAGGAATTGGCTTTCATCTCATTTGGCCAGCTTTCAGGTGTGAAGGAGGCACGTGAATAACTGCAGGTTGGCATCATGGATCCTGTCATCATTGGGAAACTGAAGAAGCAGCTCAGACATCTGGCACAGCTTGGCCGATTGTCACAACACTACAGGACAGAGCTACTACAGAAAAAGAAGATACTGCACTGGCTGTCTGCAAGAGTCTGTTTGTCTTTTCCTTTCATACCCAGAAGCAGCTCTGGTGACTTTGTAGACTGTCTACTAGTCCACTGGATCCTAAAGTGAAAACTTTAAATGGCACTATCTACAAAATATTCACTTATAGAGATGATGGCTAAAACCCTAACACATGCTCAGAAAGTCCAGTATTATTTTTAACTATTTGACCAGAATCTGTGTTCCAAATGTTGGTTAATGATGCCACAAAATCAATTCTGCATTCTTAAAGTAGTAGAGTAAGAAACATGAAGCCCATTTGGCATCTACTGAAACCTTCCTTCCTCCTATCCTGACCCCTCAAATACCCAGGAAAGGCCAGTAGGATTAAACACTTCACCAAGGAAGTTCATTAGATCAAGATAGCTTTCTTTAAAAGAGCTGACATTATTTCCAAACAAGGAAAGTAGAAAACAACAAAATCTGACAAGTTAAATGTAAATATTCTATAAGGCAGTCCAATAAATATCTGAGGAATGTTTCTCAAAAACCTTTGAAACCAAAAATAAATCTTGTTCAAATGCATGAGGAAAAGGAAGATGACCAGATAGGTGATGAAGTAATAATGGAGTACACAAGGCCACAGTAGAAAAGTTAGGTTAGTATTTCACATACCTCTTTGGCCTGCTGAACTCCACTATGTAAGGAGCTCAAGCAGAGTCCCCCACTGAAACATATTAACAGATGTACCACAGTCCTGTCTCAAACTGAAATGTGAGTAAAAAACCATTTTTTTGTCAAATTGACTGTGCTGGTTTAAAGGTAAACCGGCAGGAGAAATTAACCCAACACAAAAGAGATTATAAGTCAGAGTTACAGTTTAATAAAAAATATTACAATAAATGCAATGATACAAAGAGAAATTGGTTTTAACCCACGCCACCCAGAAGTATAACCCAGCACTCTGGGGGACAAACAGAATGGTGTTCATTAGCCTCTGTGCTGAGACCCATGTGGTTCCTCTGAGTCCAAAGTAAAAGGAAGGGAAAGAACCTGTTGGTGCAGAAGACTGTCGCAGTCTGGTCAAGAGTGGTGGTCACAGTCTGGGTTGAGGTTCTGGTCCTCCTCTGGATCCAACAAGTGTTACCAGAAGTGCCCAAACCCCAAGATTATATATGCTCAGGTTCAGGTGGGAATGCCCAGCACCTCCCCCAGGGCAGGGAGTTCCACAGTGGGTGATCTAACTGTGAGTCATGGGATAATTTTGGAATTGTTGGTGGCCCATTAGCAGACATGACCACTCAGGCTGGGTCTGAAGGTGCTAATGACTCCCTGGAGGGGAGTTATCACAGTTCCTCCCTCACAGGCTTCTTTCACACCCAGCTTGTAGCCTGAGGGGTCAGGTGTGCCCTGGGCAGCTGCTGCAAATGATCCATTGTTAATAGTTCATGAGAAATGGCATAGACGGTGTAGAATACACAGCTTTGATCACACCCACACAGTGATAAACTGGTCCCAGTTGCTGATCTAGAATACTGACATGACGGATAGTAAAAATACTCCAGGACCTGTGTGAAAGGAACTTAATTATGATACAGCTGAAATAAGCATTTCAGGGTGTAACCTCTCACTTAAAATTTCCTCAGTGTCATCAAGCATGATGTGCTTCCAGCAAGTACCCAGAAAACACCAGAGGAATAAGACTGTGCTGCACAAAATATTGTAACAGTGAATAGAAACAGTGGGCACCTGAATAAACCCTGATAAACTTTAAGTAGTACCTAAAAACTCTGCTCAAAGACCATGACCCCATTATGCCAAGTGCCTCAAAAGAAGAGAGCAGATTGCTTCCAGCCCAAACAACAATCAGGAAAAATACACAAACACTGCTACAGGAGCTACAGTAACAGATATAGACTTTTGTAGACCTTTCAGTCGGATTTCTGAATGCTTGTATTATGGCTTGTAAGTTAAGTGTTTAACATACACAGGCAAAAAAAAGAAATGCCAGGAGAAGAAGAATCTAAGGAGACAAGCATTGGCAAGAAAAGAAGCTAACTACAAAACATTGCATCTGCCTATTTGTTTTAAAGTAGTCTTGCACTGGTGATGAAATGCCCAAGGCAGCTCTCCTGTGGCACTGACTGCTACTGAGATCTGTAGACTGTAGATGTGACAGTCTCATTTCTTTGCAACTTACCTCTGCTTCTTGAATAATACTTAGCACCTACCACATGCTAGAATTTCTTAAAATTATAAAATGTGTTAAAAATTTAATATTACTATTTATTCCTTTCTGATAAGGTAAAAACATTGTATTATTTATATAGGATCATGATATTATCATTACATTATTTTCAACACTTCTTTTTTTGAGTGCTCAGGACCTGGTTTACTGGATATGATTGGGAGTCAATACTACAACATATTTGAAAAGAGCTGATATGATTTTCGTGAAACAGTGATGTTTCACATATCTGTACCAGTTCTGTGAAGGAGTCAAGGAGAGGTGGGTGAATCTCATGGATATAACTACTTTGATCTTCAGAAGAGAGCACTAAAGACTCCTCGAAGATTTCCAAGAGGGAAAAAAAAGCTGCCCTGGGATAAGGGGAAAATTTTTCATATAGCTAACTCACTGACTAAAGGGAACAGCAAATGGCTAATTTTCACAAAAGAAAGAAGCCACCAATGGAGCTTCCACAGAGGATGTAAACTCAAGCTTATATGAATATCAAAGTGACTAAGTTTAAAGCATTCACAGAAGTAAAAATGAAGGCTGACTAAGAGGAATTGCAGAAGGACTTCACAATACTGTGCAATAAAATACCAAATGAAATTCAATAAAGACAAATGTGAAATAATGACAGGAAAAAAATGAACAATTCTAACTATAAAGTGAATGTGAAGCTCTCATCTAGCTATTACCCCTCAGAAACGGAATCTCAAGGTTATAGTAAGTAGTTCTATAAAAATGTCAGCTCAGTGCCTCACAGTGGTAAAAACACAGGCAAAAATGACCAATACTTTGGGAAGCAATAGGAAAGAAAACAAAAAGATGTAGTAATGCACTAATACAGTAGGCAGTAATCTCAAACCAAAACACAGAATAATGAAAATGGAAATCATTGGCAACAGCGATGATGAAAATTAGGCAATAGCTGTCAGGTAAAAAAGAATTAAGTCAACCTGGGTTCCTTTAACTGGAAAGAAGATAACTGAGAGGACTATGGCAGGGATCTATAAAATCCTAAGAGGTATAGAAAAGGTGCAAGCCACACACCCAAACCAGGTGAGAGACCTTTGAACATTATGTATATTTGAAATTCTTGTTATAGGACGTCATGGATATGAAAAGTTTCCATGGTATCAGAAAGTTTGTGGATGACAAATACTTCATCACACATTGTCTCAACCATGGCTTCCTCCTCAGGAGTGGGACTTCTTTCCTTGCTCCAGCATGGGGTGCCTCTCAGAGGAGACAGTTCTTCACGAACTTCCCCAATGTGAGTCCTCCCTATGGGCTACAGTTCTGGAACTGCTTCAGCATGCAACCCTTCTTGGGATGCAGTCCTTCAGGAACACACTGCTCCAGACTGGGTCCCCCATGGAGTCACAAATCCTGCCAGAAAATCTACTCCACCATGGGTTCCTCTCCCCACAGTTCCTGTCAGGAGCCTGCTCTAGCATGGGCTTCCCATGCAGTCACAGTCTCCTTTAGGCACCCACCTGCCCCAGTGTCAGTCTCCTTCACAGGCGGCAGGTGGATATCTTCTCCACCATAGATGACCATGGGCTGTAGGGGAGTCTTTGCTGTGGTGCCTTGAGAGCCTGTTCCTTTTTCACTGACTCTGGGGCTTCTGCAGAGTAGTTTGTCTCACATATTCTCTCTCCTCTTTCTGTCTGCAACTGCTTCTGTGCAGCAATTTCTTTTCCCTTCTTAAATATGTTATCCCAGAGGCATTATCATTATTGCTTATGGGCTCAGCCTTGGTTAGTGGCAGGTCCACTTGGAGCTATCTGGCATTCGCTCTGTCAGATGTGGGGGAGGCTTCTCACAGCTTCTCACAGAAATGGCTCCTCAAGGTCCCCTGCTACCAAAACCTTGCCACACAAACCCAGTACAGCATTCCGGATGTGGAAAGGTCAAAAGAGGTGGCCTCAAGGCAACAAAGTAGGTGTCCTTTACAGAGCAGTGCAGGTTTGGTTATTCAAGATCTTAGGTTTGAAAAAATATTCTAGAGTGCTGCTGCCTTCCAAACCTTTCTTCTATTTCAGAAACATCACTCGTATAAGATTACAACAACGTGTAATACTCAGTCATGTATTTCTTTGAAATGCTAGTGTTCCTGCTCCCTAATGCTATAGAATAAGTTTGTCTAAGTCTTGCCACAGCAGAACTGGACACAAAAATATAGGGAGGCATCCACAGATTCCTATGACTAGGTGGACAAATGACATCTGGAAGCCTCTGAAATGCCAGACTTCAAGGCCAAAGCAACAGAAAAACTGCACACAACATACAGTCTCAGTAATGAAATAACCAGAAATAACAGGTACAGACATGATCAGCAAACATCCTAAGCAAAGTTAATGCAAGCATCTGTGGAAAAAACATAAATAGAAAAAAATTAAAATAAAAAATCAGAATGTTGTCTTTTATGTAAATAAGTCTCATGTAGAAGTAAGGCAGTGCCAAAATGATCAGTCAGAGAAGATGAGTGAGGGGCAGGAGGTGGCAGTTTGCCATCTAGCGGTAGAGTTACATAAAAGTGCTGTTCTTTGCTCTGGGTTGTCTACAAGGTTTTTATATGCATATAGGTACCTAATTAAAAAAGACCATGAAAGACACAAAAATTGGAACATTCTTCTTGGCACACTTGAGTAGAAGAGAAAGAAGGGAGAAGAAGAGAGAAGAAATAGTGAAAAAAAAGGATATTTCAGTTGATGTCTTCTAAAGCCACAATCCTCAGATTCTAAAATGAATGCAATCTGTCCTCCTGTTTCTACACTTCCTTTTCATTGATGGCGATTCTGCCAAATCATAGGAGGAAGTTAATGGCAAAAAAGATCATCTGTTCCTTCCAACTAGTTTGTTGAGTACCTTAAAAATTGGCAGCTTTGAAATGTTTCAAGCTAGAAGGGAAAATATTCATGTACCCACATCCCAAAGTGTTTCTAAAGACTGAGTATATATAGTTCTAAATACTTCTTCGGTGATGAAAATAAATGCATTTCTAAGACACTATTGCTTACATTATAATAGGCAGTAGGTCAGGGACCACAGAACTGAAGCATTGACTTTACAGCTAAATGAGAAGAAAACAGGGTTCTCTGAGGGGCAGAGAGCAGGAGGAAATGTTAGGTAGGGAAATTATTAAGGAGTGGAAAGGGAATCCTGCTAAAAGAGATAAGTTATAGCAAGAAACTGAGATATATAGCTAAAAAAAGGGGGGGAGGAGGGAATAGGGAGAATTAAATAACAACCTGCATGACATAGTTTTTGTTGGTTTAAACTCAAGGCATTGCAAGGTATCTGCGGATGGAATGAAGTCATCATTGGAAATAGATGTTTACATAAAGGTAGTTTGCCCTGCTTTTTTGCCCTTGCAAAATTGAAGGCCAAGGTTGCAAACCTGCTAACTATCAAATTTTCCCGTATTTGGAATATTGTGCCTAGTCTGTCTTTCACATACTGCTTCCTATGCTCTACACTGAGGAGAATCTCACCAAATGCTATCTTAGGGAGACAACAGCTTCATATTTAGCAATTAATTAAACTTTAATACATTCTAAGAAGGTTCCTTTACCTCTCCTTTCTCCAGCTCTCATTTCCATTGTAAAACTGTAACTTATGATCCCACTGTGGTATTCAGCATCCTGTACACGCAGATATCCTTTTGGAATCCTCCTCTTCCTGGAATAAGGGTGTCAGTATGCAGAGGCACCACACACTCTTCAGGATTTCACAAACATTTTAGAGAGTATGAGACAGGTGGAACAATTCACATGTGCTAACTTTGCCTAACAGTCCTGCACTCACTAGTGCAGATCAGCCTGTAGTGAAACTATAGCATTATGTGACACGATGTTTATAGATCTGTCCTATGAAGTTATCCAAGGAAGTAGACATGATAGAATTGTATTTATTATCACATTACTCTCTTTTCTTCTTATCATGGAAGTAGCCTGGAACTGTGATAGAAGCCTGATTGACTCAGTCTTCTGTATGAGAGCCATGTAAGCAAATTTGCATTGGTCCTGAGTGGTTTTTGGAGACACTTTAATTCATGAGTTTAAATGTTTTCACAATGCAAATGTTGAGTTCCAAAATGAGCAAAGTGAAATAACTAGTAAGGACATGCAGTGTCAGCCACCAAAAACAGAAGTGACACTGGAACTGTGCTGGTAGATCAAGGAACACAATGAATAACAAAGCTGAGAATCATCTCTGCTGAGACCTGCATATTTAGCTCTCATTACATGCCGCACTGCTGATTTAAATTGTTGGTAAACATTGTTTTCAGAAATCAGAGCTGGTCCCAGACACTACTCCTTAAATAATATTTAATTTTGCTGCATTTCTATTATAGGAAGAATTTAACACCTCAGAAAACAGTCTAAAAGTGGTTAGAATGGATAAGCAGAAAGAAGGTGATCCACTCCATTTGAGTTTCCACTCATCACTGGTTGCAGCAATGATGCTCAGAGTATCATGCAATTTCTTAGAGCTTTTGTACAGGTGAGAGTATGTACCACAGGCAGCACAAGGAAAATATTACAGCTAATGCTGTAATGCACTAGTAACAAAGAAGGGCTCTAGAGTGAAATACAGAAATGGATCCAAGCCAAACATTTTTGAATCCAAATTGCTCCAAATGTTGTGGGGTTTTTGTTCAGACTCAGTGGTTTAAGAAGCATTTGCCCCCAGACAGCTACTAGAAGGAAATCACATCATCAGAAAGCAACTGCTCTGTGATGAATTTTGTGCAGCTGCCTGGGAGTAGATAGTGCTTGTACACGTGAAAGAAACTGACTGAACAAGACAGCAACATCTTGGATGCACATCAAACATAATTTTCTTTATTGAGGCTCTTCTTTTTCCAATGGCATATTAGCAGGTGTATAATAGTGGTCCTCCACATCATCATAGAAGAGCTTCAGTGGATTTAGGAGCATTAGAAATCTGGGATGGTATAAATAATTGTGACAATCAGCAAAGTCCTAGTAGGGCATGACAGGCATAGTAGAGATTGGTGTCGGGTCACTAGTGGTGTTCCCTAGGGTTCAGTATTGAGGCTGGTCCTGTTTAACATCTTTATCAGTGATCTGAACAAGGGGATCAAGTGCACCCTCAGTGAGTTCGCAGATGACACCAAGTTGGGTGGGGGTGTTGATCTGCTGGAGAGTAAGATGGCTCTGAGAGAGATCTAGACAGACTGGATCAAAGGACTGCAGTAAATTACATGGGGTTCAACAAGGTGGAGTGCTGGATCCTGCCCCTGGGTCACAACAGCCCCATGCAGTGCTACAGGCTGGGGGAAGAGTGGTTTGACAGCAGCTCAGTGGAAAGGGACTTGGGGGTGCTGGTTGACATCTGGCTGGATATGAGCCAACAATGTGCCCAACTAGCCAAGAAGGCCAATGGCATCTTGGCTTGGATCAGAAACAGTGTGGCCAGCAGGACCAGGCCACTGATTGTCCTCTGTATTCTGCATTGGTGAGGTCACACCTTGAATACTGTGTTCCATTCTGGGCCCCTCCCTTCAAAAAGGACATTGAGGTGCTGGAGTGTGTCTGGAGATCAGTGGGGCTGGTGAACGGTCTAGAGCACAATTCTTATGAGGAATGACTGAGGGAGTTGGGGGGGTTTAATCTGGAGAAGAGGTGGCTTGGAAGGATCTCATTGCTTTCTGTAACTACCTAAAAGGAGGCTGTAGTGAGGTGGTGTACAGTTTCTGCCAAGTTTCAAGTGAAAGGACAAGAGGAAATAGTCTTAAATTGCACCAGGGGAGGTTCAGGTTAGATATCAGAAAAAAATTTCACTGAGTGGTTAGGCATTGGAATAATTTGTTCAGGGAGGTGGTAGAGTCACCACCACCACATTGATGGTTGGACTACATAACCTTGAAGGTCTCTTCCAACCCTGATTCTGTGAGATGAGAACACATCTGACATATTCTAAAGCATATTATGGTCTGTACAGTTATTGAAACTGCACAGCTGGAACTGAAACACTTACATGCACAATTCTGTTGTGTGTTCTGCATTTACTTTTTATTCTTCATTGAGAAGAAACAGAAAACAGCATAAGAAGGAGAACTAGCAGGCATCAGATATTCCACTTCATACCCTGTCCTGGTAGCTCTCACAATATTCTTCAGCTGTCCTGTGGCCTCAGACAGACAGGTGACAGTAGTTTGGTTTGCTGAGGAGAAAAAAAATCACATGACTTTTCAGTTTCTTGTCTTATGGCTGATGGGTCTGCACCAGAGGGAAAAAAAGCAACCCCCATCCCCAACCCAAAGACACTGAGAAGCCTATGGTTGGCACCAATGCCCAGTAAAAGCTGCAGCATCAGTACTAATGCTGCCTTCAGGCTCTCCTTCTCCTTCCTCACTTCAGGCTACAGTTACACATTATACAGCTTCCTGCATTTCTCCTACATGATCTGAAGCAGAAAATGTTGAACATGCTCCACTTTATATTATCTGCAAGCATGTAAATAAGCCTGGTGGATACATTTGTTGTCTTGCATGGAGGTGGAGAAAACTGGAAGTTTTATTTTTGCTTTCATATTTACAAGACAGTGACTCTCACTCTTAGGTATTATATTTCAATGTTTGGGATACAGTGCACTGCAAACCAGTGTCTCTCTAGGTCTGAGTTGGTGTAAGCAAGTGACAGAACAGCTGATACATGTGGGCAGGGCTAAGGTCCAGAACACTAACCTGACCATTTCTGCACATTATCTTTTTATTATACAACCAGAGTTTTATCTAATGGGCATAATGGCGAGCCTTGGAACAGCTGCCACCATGTTCCACTTGTTACCAGGAAGGCTTTGCCCCATAGAACCTGACTCTCTAATCTGTGCTAGTGCAAATACAATTGACAGACCAAAATTATGCCAACTGACAGTAGGGTGAGCCAGGCACCAAGAATTTCAAGATTTTATTCTGACATTGAAAATTTTTCACCACTAGCAGCTCTTTCATTTTTTCCATGTATCAGAGTGGTACAAAACAAAGCAAATAGGTATCAGACCACACAGTAATAACAGACCTATGAAATCTCTTTGCTACCTGTCTTACATTACAATGAGGAATATGGAACATAGCGCTGTCTGTCCCACCATTGTTCTTCCCACCAACATCGCAATGGTAGAAAAACTTGGGCAGACCATCCTTTGTGATATTGAAACCCACAAAACTCATTAAGAAGTGAATGGAATGAAAATTATATTGGCCACTGCCTTGCATCTCTCTTCTGTTATCTGGCCCACACATGCACAGCTGGTGTAAGGGTTTTCTGAGGTGACAGGAATGTCCATGCTGGTGCATTATCCCTGCTGGGAGGCAGGAAAAAATCAGGCTCTTAAGCTGTCAGATCCCACTTCCTCTGCAGCATTTTTAAATGAAACAATTTTTCACTCTCTGAGTCCTTGTAAACAAGTTTTATAGTGCTTTCAACTTGACTCTATTATGTGTTGCTGGAGAATTGCAAGTGCTTAGGATTTAAGCCCTTTTCTCAGAACATCAGGCTGGAAGAAAGAATCAAGGCTCTCTAAAAGCTTTCAGAACCTTCCAAAGCAAAGTTCTTGTATCTAGCAGCATGAGCTGGCGTGAGACACCTGGTGAACAAATTGCTCACTCAAATGAGAAAAGTACAAATGAAAAATAAGTACAGAGTTTTAAAGTTCTCTGTTGCATCTATCTTTCCACCTACATCCTCTGTTCATGACTGGAAACACTTTTGGCACAGACCCATTTATTCATATCTGCACTAAGTGCCTAATCCAAATTACATCATTATTGATGTACAAACTTCTGTATTTCAACAAACTTTAGATTAGACCATATACAAATAGACATATACAGGAAACCTCCCAGCAAAATATTTGGAGGTTTTGACTCTAAACTCTGCACAATTATTGCACAAAAATAGCTTCTGCTACCATTGGGCTAGTTCTTCCACCTCTCTCACTGCTCTCCTACTGCATACAAGCACCACAGAAGTGTTCCCATGAAACTCATTGCGGTGGAAAGATGCGGTAACTGTAGGTTCACAAGTGAGTTGAAGGCTCAGCATGAAGTATGGAGTACTGCAAATTCTCCAGTCAAAGTCCAGGAACCAGTTCACTGACTTTGGGATTTAGAGCATGCAAATCCATCCTGCTGAATGTTGTTTCGAGAACTGCTCATTTGTACTTTTATTTATGGAGCCGGAGTACTCTGTTGGAAATTCTAACAAACTCCATATCCAAGTCTTTGAGAAGACTGGACAACACTTGGGGGCAAATGTCATTTCCCTTAGCAACTAGAATACTGAACGGGGATACTAAATCCAAATGATTGCCAAATTGATAGTTTGTGTCCAAGTCCTACAAATCAATGCGAAAAATTCCTGTTGATCTTGGGCATTCGGACTGAGAGAAGGTCATCTGGGAAGTGTGTTTTCTCCCTTACTGGGAAAGGATTTTTTCTTTCCAGAAACAGAAACATTCTTAGTGTGACACCTAGTGTCAGGAATAAATACTTTACAGACTCATCACACAACGGACCAAGGAAATAACTAAGTCAATGGAACTGGAAACTCAAGTAAGAAAAATTATAACAAAACTTTTAAAATACAAATGAACATCTAAAATGCATAAAATTCTGTGGGAAAACTTTGTTTCTAGAAATAAATCCATTAAAAAACATAACGATCACTGTTTCTACCCAAACCAAACTCTGCCCTTGTAATTTCTTTGGTCACCTCAGTGTATCTGGTTTTCTAGACTCTTCTTATACAGCAACTACATAACAATCCAGTTTTATGGGGTATTACAGGTGTATTATGGGATGCAAACCATTCCTGCTGACTTTAAAGGGCACAAAAAGAAACTATGGTGAAGCTAAGTTTTGCGATCAACACACTGACTTTAGCTATTGCTGCATTTGTATATTTTTAGTCCTCATGAAACAAATTCAAAAAGTAAAGATAATGAAAGGATTAGGAAATTATGTTCAAAATGTTAAATTCTCTTCAATATCTAGTTAATAGCGCCTCAAGAAAGGTGTGGGGAAATGTCTCTGAATAATTTTTCAAGTCAGCAATTCACGAAAGCTATTAATTCTAAACAGCAATTATAACTGATTAATAATCAAGATCTGGTATCTTTAGGCTAGATTTACTATAAATGTGCTTTGCTACCATAAATATGCTTACAGTTTACAGTTTTAACTTGCTCTCTCTGCTTTAAGTTCCACAGCTTTACTGAAGTTTAAACTCAGCAGATAACACTGTTGGAAAGTGGACTTCATAACTGCTGGTGTCTTAGGGCCGATTTTTTTGTAAATGCAAGCCAAATACAAAGGGAAGCATAAATTTGGTGCTGAGTTTCTGCAGCCTGAAGGTTAATCAGGCAGTCCGGCTTATGGAAACTGACTGTGCTAGATTTCTTGATTTAGCAGAGAGGAATTAAGTTTTGAGCAGGTACAGTGACATTCACTGCCATCTCCTGGAGGTGCCTCTGAATACTCATGCTGGAAGCATTCAGAGCAGTGTCAAGGAGTCAGAAAAATGTTAAAACAACTTTTTAGAAGAATCACTGCTTTGATGTCAGCTCTCTTTCAGAACCAGGACTTCCTCCTAAAATAGAATTTTTTCAAAACAAAGTTTTAATTTTTATAGAATAATAAGCTTTCCAAAAAGAAATAACTGCAATGACAAATCCCTATGTACTTACATGTATCATTGCTGAACAAGTATACACAAAGCTCTTATGACAGCAGACTTAAACCCATTTTAAAAAGCTCTGTTGATAAAGGCACCTGTACACAAGCTCATTGCCATGATTATATTGATCTGACCATTTCATTTTATTAACAAATGTACTTAGAATGCAGCAAAGGCAGCAATCCCTACAATATTTATACAGGCATTATATAAAGGGAAAGAAGCAAAATATGTCAAATTTGTAAGTTATATACATTAAATACACATATATATTCATAAGAAAGTGGATAATTTATTTTTAGCTGATTCATTGTCGCCATTATTTTCTGATTAGCTGGCTAAGTTCCTTCCTCTAGGGGTCATGATTTTAAAAAACTGGGATGAAGAAGTTCAAGGAAGCTGTTCTAGACATAAAAGTCAGGGCTGTTATTAAATGTATCAATGCAAAGGAATCTGTGGACATAAAATCTATCTGCACAATATCTCATGATGACAAGATTAAAAATTATGAGAGCAAAATAAAATCTTATATCCTAAATTGCATGGAGCTCATCTCTCTTGCACTAAGGTAAACAGATACTACGTAGTTATCATTCCCTTCTCACCAAGGTCCTTTTTCAACACAACATACAGCTCGTTCTCATGGACCTGGTTTCCTAAAGCTAAGAAAAGCAAACCGAAATCAGGACTAAAATTATCCACACCACCTATTGCTACCATCCTGTAAGGAGTCCACCAAAATAATAAAACCAGGCCCAGAATCTATGTCTTTTCAACATGATTTAGCATGAAATTGTGCTTTTCTTCTGCAGGTTAGGCAAGCTATGGTGGTAGTATGTTGCAGGACACTTATTTCCAAGGGCTGGAGAGCCCACTAAGTGCTGGGAGGGGTGCTGCACTTAGTGGGCTTCTTGCACATACTGCTGATCCCCCAGTAATAACAGAGCTTTTCATCACTATGTCAAGATGTGGGTGTGAGAAATTTTGTCTCCTTCAGTGTACTCATCACTGAAATGTTAAACAGGTCAGAAAATTTATAAAACAGGGGAAAAAAGAGATTCATTTTTTACTGGTTGCTCGCCATAGGTCTCAGTTCATGAGCCTGTGGTTCCAGCCAAAACTTCTTATTTAGCTGTAAGAGAAATATACATATTCAGTTGTGATAGTTTTTTTCAAGGCTATTTTAGAGTTGCCACAATATGTAAAACACCTTTAATCGTGCACCAGAAACTTAAATGGGGAAGGAGCATCCCTCTTAGATTTCTGTCAAGGCTAGAGCCAGCCACCTGTCCTTCACAGAAACAATTATTCATGAAAGAAAAAATTAAATGTCTTTTGTCTGAGAGTTTGCTTAAGCTAATGGTGCAATTGGACATTAATGTGACTAATAGTAGTGGCCCCTCTGGATAAGTTACATGGTAATAGCGATCCAGCTGCTTTGGCTTTGCAGAAACCAGTGAGATGGCTGAGAATTACTTTTCTGGTCTTTCCTCAATTAACTTCTGTTGAATGAAATAACAAATTAAAATTATGAGGAGTTCTGATACCAGAAGGCCAGGGAGAGGGATATTATTGTGTCTGTGTTAGGCATTAAAGAACACTTACAATCTCCTTGGCTATTTGGAATTCAAATAATCACTTACCAGCTTCTCAGGACTTAAAATTAACATTGCAGTCACATAAAACAAAGGCATGATATGGCAATCCTCATTCAGCAAAAGGCCACTGTAACATACAAGTTGTGTCATGAACCTGTTACACAAAGTATGAGTCAACTCCTTTTGCAGTTTAATTAGCAATGTCAATGTTACAAATAAAACATGCAAGGCTATTAAATTACAAAGTCATCATATTGTATTTCTAGCATGCTCTTGATCATTTTCTCACAAAAGATTTTGAAATAAAACTGCCTATTCCTTCTCATTGACAAATACTTCTGGCCACTGTGTGGGTTCTCAATAGCCCAAAGTTTCATTTACAAAAAGTCTTTGTCCCCAAATGCCTGAGCAAAGACTGCAGGAATTTCTTTTCAGAGATACAGGGAACAATGAAATTTGCTATAAGTCTAAGGTACGATCATTCAGCAATCGCTATGGTCCAAGATGCTGATGGGTACAGATGAGCAAGACAAATACTTTGCTTCACAGATAACACACCAGATGTTTAAACAAAACAAGTCAGGGCTACAGTATAGAAGAATGTCAAGTAATGGTGTGAAGTAAGTATCTTTTGAAATAAAAATATTATTTTGTTTGTTTGTTTTTATTTTGGGGGTCTTTTTGTTAATTACTGAAATAACTAGAACAAATTCCTCTGTAGTTTGGACAAAATGTCTTATTTCCCAACAGGCTCTTACCGAGCTTAAGCCCGAGTATAGTCTGATAGGCTGATGAGAAGAGCACAGAAAGTCCTTTCAATATCTAAGTGCACTTCATATATGTCATGTGGTTCAAGGAATGACTAGCTAGGCAAAGAACAGTCTCACAACTATCCAATTACTCACCTGAAAGGAAGAAAGGAGGAGATAAGGAAAGACAGAATCGTGTGATAACCAAAAAGATTTCTCTTCTCGTTGTCTCAGAATACGTGATACAATTGCCCTACATGTAGTAGGAAATTAAAGAATTTTATTCTATTTTTCCTAGGGAGATGGCAGGATGGGGGTAGAGGGGGTCTTTAGTTCCCTAGAAACATGTACAGTTACTTTCCACCTTAAAAGCCCATCTATTGGGTCAAATCCCAAACACTTCTCTCTGTTTTATTGAGCTCGCTCCCTTCTAGGAAGCTTCTACAGGTAAATCTTGATCTTGAGCAGTCTTCCACTGAACAGGACCTGAATTTCCTGGTACTTCAGTATAAATAGCTAACTTTGTTCTACCCATCAGAGCAAGATTCAGTTTTGAGTGTCTGATTCCTTCAGGTATTTTATCTACCATGATTAACAGAGGTCATATTTTTCTCAAAAAAACCCAAAAAAGACACTAAGGTATTCCATTAATTTTACTCTTGAGATTAATGTGATGTCAGCCAGATAGCTTGGAGAGGGCAGTGGATGGAGACTGGTATATATCTCTCATATCAGTTGAAGGAATAGTCTCTTTTAGAAGTAATCCTAACTTCAGGGAAAAGACATCATAAGGGATTTGTTTGATTTTAATAGGAAAAAGCCCAGCATCTTGCCAACTTGAGAGAATGGGATGGAGAAGACAAGGACTGAATTTTTGGATTCTTAAGGACATCCTTTCTATCTTTACCTCAAAACTCACAGAATTTTTTCAAAATACAAAATAAGGCCCAGAAATTTCATAAGAGGAATATCACAAGGATCATCAAGTCCAGCTCCTAAGTAATGGTCCACACAGGGATTGAAACCACAAACTTGGCATTGTGCTGACTGTGATTTTTATTCTTATATATTAAGGATGAAGCATTCACTTGAAGCTTTGGGCAAAACCTAAAGAGGGGGTGAGGAAGGAGGATGTTAACTTCAGAGAACTCTGGGAGCAGTTTATGAGGAACTGCTTTGGCAGCAGTTCACAGTAGCCTGAGTGCTGTAAAGTATTTTTTTGAAAAACTGTCTCAGACCATGTTCAGAAAGCACCAGAAAGTAGTAAATGCTTCTATTGATTTTGCATTATTAAAGTCAGAAAAATAACCTACCTTTGCATGACATTCAATTTACTTGATTTACTTTGTTAATAATTCTGTCTCTAAGACCAAAATGAAAATTGCAGCGATTCTTCACTCTGGAATTAGATGACTGCAGAGGAATTAATTTTTCCATATCATTTAAATTATTCAAGAATGTTAAAAAGCACTGGTTTTAAACTGTTAAACTGCTTCACCAATTCCACTGATATGAACTACTAGTCTCTTGGGTATTACTATTTTAGGATGCTGACAAAGTCTGTAGGAGGCAGCAGAGTCTTAACAGTGTCACAAGGTGGATCAGGGCCATAATGGGCCTTCCAGGAGAGAGAAGACAAGTTGCACATTGAAACTGAATGATCAGATGTGCATTCAGGACATTGATGACCATGTGAGTGCTATATTGCATGTGTTTGTGCATTTGACATCACCATCAAAACACAACTGAAACTTTTAGATGGCACTCACTATATCTCCATAGCACTGATTTGTCAGATCTGAAGATGACAGTCACTGTCCTGAAGGCAGTAATTTGACTTTCTCTCATGTAGTGTATCTCCTGTTTGGAGGCACACTGAGAAAATTATTAGATCTTTAGTTTGTAATTTAAATGTGTTGGGTTTGCCTATGAAGTCACTTACCATGCATTTAATTGCTGGATACTCTGCTACAACATAAACCAAACATTACCAAGCAATTAACCACTTTTGTGGTTTATTAAATGTTCAGAAAATATATCCTCATGCATTTTAACCTGAAATCTCTTATAAGACAATATAATTAAATTCCATATCTGGAAACCAGGTTTGGTTGGTTTGTTTGGTTTTTTCCTTGGCTCAAATCCCGAAAAGAACCGAGTTCTTTAAATGACTGCTCAGCCTTTTTTTCTGTGATGCTTCACTACTGACCTCTACTGAGCAGTAAGGAAATTGCCGTAAATTCTTAGTTATTCACAGAGAATGTGATACCAACTCAGGTTATCTATAATAAAGGTTTATTCTCTCAAAGTAGCAATGCTTGCAAGAGTTGCTGGGTTATGTTCCTGTATTATTCTTCCTAAGAAACTGCTTTCCAGAGGAACATATAATACAAATGGGAAATGGTGGTTTTTAACTACTGTAAACTAGTAAAATTTCAAAGATACTAGAAGATTAAAGCCAAATCCGCATACATGTGACATGATGCCCAGAGTGCTCCTAGAATCAGGTTTGCAAACCTCATGAGAATACAGTGAAACTTGAGTATTTGTGAGAAACAGCCTTGTAGTATATTATAAAAATAGCACACCATCGAAATAGTCTCCCTTGGTATGTGCATGACTGGTCAGGAATTTTGCTCCTGAGGAATACTGTATACAGTGTCAAGCACATGACACTGAAAACCATATTACACTTTGCAAGTATTTCACAGAGTTCAGATGGCTAATGTATTTTCATTTTAGTATTTACTTTAAATGCATGTCAATTGTATTAATGTTCTCTTTATCCCTCATTCTGGTTCACAACATAGCTGTCATTATATAATTTGACAGTCTAGTAAAAATGTCTAGGTTAACAACTCTTCAAATTAATGTCCTTCCATCTTCAAAGAGTCTATTAAGGTTATCTTATTTTTGCACTATACAATTACGGTTACATGGTACTAGAAGACCCTCCTTTGAAGGGTAAAAATAAACTGGAAACATTTTCATGTCCCAAGCAACTTCAAATATCCAGAGACTGACAATGTTGTCTAATTGTGGGCATTCCTCCAGGACTCCCACATCCTTTCATCCAGGGTGCCAGGAGATGGAAGAATTTCACTAGCTGTAGTCTTTTGCAGCCCATCTAATACAAAATTTCTGTTTCTAGTGACTGAGCAATTCAATCTCCTTGAAGAACACAGTATACCTGAAAATTGCTACAAGGTATTTCCTAAACTGCCGACAATAGTGACATTCACCGACTGAAAGTTTTAACAATTTAAAATCCCATTAAAAGAAAAAAAATGAAAGGAGGACATTATACTTCCCAAAATAGACTGCTGATAATTAGTAGAACAAGAAGTTGTTTTTAAGAAGGGACAGGGGAATACCAGCACAAATGAATGACAGGGTCATTGGGTGCTATGAACTCCCAAAAAAATATTGTGAAATGAGGGTAAAGCTGCACCCCCACCCAGAGGTTTGTTGCCACAGTCCCTTTGGACCAGCAACACACAGTAAGCTTGACCAAAACCAGATGATGAATTAAAAACCCTTTCATAAAAGCTAGGAAAGAACTGCTCTGCATCTCCTTGTATTCTGGAGTAAGCAATCCTAACAGGGTATTACTCTGTAAGTGCTATTTTTAACTTCACTGTGTCACTGCATAATAGTTTCATGGCCATGGACAGCTTTAACCTTATGCACAGATTGAGAATTGGTAAAAGTAATGGGAATAGCAGCATGTTACTTGTACTACTGGGAAAAGGACAAAAATACTAATAATGAGCTTCCTGCCTACATAGCAATGAGACAGACACTGAAAAGTGATGAATCACTCAGTAGGAACCACAAACACTCTTTTCCATTGGTGCTGCCTGTTTAGGAGGGACAGAAATGCCTGGACAGAGATTTTTGTCAGAACTACAGCTGGAATTAATGCTTTCCCACTAATGCTGCAGTGTTGCACTACATGACTGCAGCGGTACACTGCTGTTATGGTCATGGTGTTATGGTCTCTGTGCTTCAACAGCAAGGCATCACCAACATTTCACCCAGTGTTTGCTTCACCCCAAGGTGGTGGTAGGCTCTTATCTACTCACTGAACCTGGGCAGGAACTGAGTCACAGTTCTGCTTCTGGAGACACCTTCGGGAGCTACCAAGTCTGCTCTCAGCAGGAGCTTAAACTGGCAAAGAGAGAATCACACTTTTCCTCAGCATCAAATTGAGTATTGCTGTTGGGTAGAAATCTCTTCAGAGAAACTTCAGGATGTTTTTAACCCCTCCTCTGGATTAGTTTGGCTAGAAAAGAAATTAGTAGCTTTATGGAATTATAATTACAAGTGTGCAACTTTTAACTTTTGAATTACCTTTTCTCTCCTTAGAGACAAAACACACTGACAGCAGAAAACCAGCATCTTTCAAAAAACTTCAGAATCAATTAACAAGTATAAACAGAAAAATCAACACAAAAGAAGTGTTGGATATGTGCAATATATCTTATAAATAGCATACAAAAAGGATAATAACTAACACATTTTTAAAAAGTAAAAAAAAGGAATTCTGCTCATACTACAAGTAACAGCTGCATATGGAGAAGGATATAACTTGCATTGATGTTTTGCCATTTTTCTAAATAGACCATGAAAATCAAAACAGCTAATTCTCCTTTTGTTTTAGAAACTATTTTATAGCAATATAATGGTTTTGGTATTTCTCCAAAGCTCCACATTTTTCAGGATTAAAGGTGAATATAAAATATTAACCAATCCTAGAAGCATTCATATTAATATATTTTTAAAAATTCTTGATCAATAATCTTGAGTAAGATAATTTTCCAAAATAAATAAAATTTCAACTGTGCTCTTACTGAAAAAGTAAGCAGTACTGTGTAGGTGTCCCAAAATGTAACCACATGCTCATCTAGAAAAAATTGGATTTAATTTGTTGCCATAGAGGCAAAAGACTAATTTGCTGGGTAGTGACTCAGGCCTCAGTAAGATGCTTGAGAGTAGATGTGATCTGAAAATTCCTTGGAGGGAGAAAAGAGAATCAGGTGATAGATTAAACACTGTCTTATATTACATAGAGATGAAAGAAGAACAGAGAATGTAGCTGTGAATGCAAACACAATTTAGGGATTTCAGTGCCTGCCTCATGAAGAATACGTGTGGTCTGTTAAAGCTCTTCATTGCTTACATAAGATCCAAACTCGAACTAACTCATGTTACTAATTTTGGGAATCACACAAGAGTTTCACCCCAGGACAGAGTCATAGGGTGCAACCTGGGCACCGTCAGCAGTCTCCTATACAATAGGCTAGTGTATCAGTCCCTAGAGAGGCTTAATAGCAGTGACAGAACATTCTTAGGATCAAACAAAAATGTAAGACATTCTCTCACTTTGAGAGCTAAAAGTGATCATACGGACTGACAAATACCACCTTCTACCAGAGCATCCCCACTGCCAGTTCACAGAGAGCTCTGCTCATCTTCATCTCAGATAAAACCTCTTGCCTTTCAATAGCAGTATTTTCTGTTCTTTGAATGTAAGCTGTCCAGATTGCCAATGTCAGACTGAATGAACCCAAGGCCAATCTCAAGATAGTCCAAAAATATTTTCCATGTTTCTTAGGAGGACCATAGAAACCATTCTTGAGCAGAAACCTGTACGTATCAGCATAACATCTTCAGCAACAACAGAAGTCCTCAGGATTCTCTGCTGTGGGGCAAGTTGTGTACACCAGGAGCTGAGCATCTGCATCGGCGGTCTGAGTCCCAGATAGGGGACAACTTGGACACTCCTAGCAAAGAAGCCACTGTCTCAATCTGGACTGAGGCAAAATGGAAATAGCTATTAAACCTTCATTTGCCCCATCGTGATTTTCTTTTCTTGCAGAAGCTTTACTAACAGACACAACTGAAAAGAGGAAAGATAATATTTAATACAAGTGTTCTGTACATGGTAATTCATTCATCTCATTATTTTATTTTGTCTCTCTTAATGTTATGTTATACCATAAGGGTAATTTCTTGACAGATGAATTACATAAACACTGATTAAAAAAATTCATTTCTCTCATTAAATTGCATTTATCCAATTACCCATTAAAGTGGCTCGTAATGCGAATGCACATTTCTCACATGACATTCCAAAGCAATGAACTGGAAAATGACACCTTGCCAAAATGGCACATTAATACATCTGATAATAGAGCTGAAAGACTGTTAAAAAAAACCAAAACACCAAAAAAATTCCTTACTCAAAACCAAAACACAAGCCAATCCCAAACTATCCCCAGCTGCTTGTATAAGGGGTCTTTAACTCAAACTGTCTCTACAATAAAGCAATTTTATTTTTCACCAAATGCTGGCAAATCACAAGCCACTTAATATCCAAAAAGTTACTAGAGGACCTTTAAAGAGCAGATCAACCAGACTCATCTGGGACTCACTCAAAAGACACTGAAAACAACCTCCCAAATCACTCCGCTCTGATGAGTGCAGACAGATCTCAACAGGCTCTGACTGTGCTGAGCATGGTGTGGGTCCAGCACTCTGCATAGAAGTCTAAGAAATGATGAGCCAGCTCCAGGCCACAGAGCAACAAAGCTGCATTAGTGCAGCTCTGTGCCCCAGTTATTGTGCAGTAGCAAGAGTCAGAGCTCATTAGCTCAGGAACTGTGCTAAGCTCATTTATACCCACAGTGTCTTCGGAACTGCGCTGTTAAGTCTGTGAAATGCTGAACTGTATTTGCGAACGTACTAGGTCAGACTGCACTTTGTGCCACTTCTCAGCAGGCAGGTTCCCCTCTGATCTCAGCCACGTCCGAGGCAGTGCAAAATGACTCTCCAACATAAAAATCACATAGATAGCTGTATCTCAGAAAAGAATCTTACCTTTTATCCCTATGCATACAACAATCCCAGTTAAAACCTTTCTAGTAATACAAAACATGACTACAACTAATTTTTTTATTATTTTTTTGGTCAGTATGGATACTCAAAATAGTCACTCAAAAAAGACTGTCTAAAAGTCTCTCAAAAGAGATTAGATGTTTTAAATACAATGACTGAGTCAGCAAAGATAAGTGCAGATATTACCATACAAATTCCCTGTGATGAGTGTCTTTTATAGATCTTTTCACATTCCCTTGAGTGATCCAAATCCTTATCTGCTTTATTTTGCACAAAATCAGAGATCACTCTCTGGTACTTAGCTACACCAATAGTCAGCTAGGAACTGTCCTCATTTACAACAGCCTTCTGAGTATTGCCTACAGGCCACTTTTACAGGTCTGAGCAGCCCCAGCTCTCAATGTTGCTGCAACAACTGTCTTCTCAGAGTTGCTCTTTGTTAATACAAGTGCTATGGTTAAATAACACTTAAGAAAGTCTATCCTATTCCAATCCTATTGGGATTGCATCTTCTCTGTAACACTACTGTGTAAAATCTTACACAATTATCTGCTTTGTACCGCCAGGCACATATGGGTCAACCAGGTGATCTGACCTGTGCCTCCGGATTTGAGAAGCTCAACCATCTCCCTGTTCACCTTTTCTTTATTGACAAATCCTGAGAGGCTTTGTGAGCATGGACCCGCATGTGCTTGACAGCCAGCTTTTCAGAACATCTCTGGTGACTTTATCTAGACTGCATGTCAGCCACATTGTTGGAGGCAGAGTCATCTGAATTGTCCTGAGCAGGCCAGCTGTATTCTAAAAGCAGTACAGCCACACCTCCATTATCCATATGTACCAGTTTCACTCAGCTAGAGGTTCTCTGTATTTCATGGCCAATGAAGATTTCTCCTTTTCCCAGTCACATCTTGTACTATGGTTTACTACGTTAGCTTGTTCATTAATCACATTTACCATGTTTCTGCCTTATCCAGTTCCCAGAAAACTGAGACCTGGGAGTACTTAAGGAAAAAGAGGAGTGAGGAAAAAAGGCACATAATCATATTTCTATTAAATGTGCACATTCATGAGCAAGACATTCAATAAATGGAGCAAAATCTCCTGTGTAACAGAAGTATGGTCATAACATCATTCCTAATGCTGTCAGATTTACTGAGCTACAGTTTAGCCCCACAAAAGAATTGTGCCCGTGGGTCCACTGAGTCTCAGGCTGGCTTTTTTTTCACATCTGTTTCAGTCCAGCAACATATGTATCACATGATTCTGCTTCAGCTTGCATCGGTATGATTGATTTCTGTGACACGAATTCTGCCATTGCTGCTCGATTTGTGGTGTTCAGGTTTGTGCTGCCTGTTTGGGTAAGAGAAAGCATGAACTCTCAGTCCTACAGCACAACTACACTACAGAATACCCTTCCTGCAAATCAGCTCAGTATTACCATTGGGCAACTACAACTCCTCTTCCGGAACCTGACAAGGAAAGTTCCTTTCCTGCTACAGTAACTGCCACTATTTCAGCCTGGGCCCACACCAGTCCAAGCCTGTAGGATTCCACAGACTGAAACAGATCCTCCAGACCCACGGACCACTTCTGTCCTCAAGATGAAGGATTTGGAACAAGAATGCTAGACTTACTCTTGTTTATTTGGAGAGGCTTTCATGGTTTCTGGAAACAGAACTACATACCCTACCCATAAAATAACAGAAAAAAGTTGTCTGGAAGGCAACTTTGGAGGTTATCCTGTCAAATTTAAATACCATTCTCCATTCACAATTCCCTGCCTCCTAAGTCAGGATGACTCTCTAACTCTGAAACAAATCACAAAATTTGTATTTTTCCTATCATTATTACAAAATATTAACTTAGAAAGAACATCTAAAGCAGGAAGATGACAGTACTGTATGGACCTAGGAATAAATAACACAATGATTCATGTAAATTAGATTAGGTTATGTAGGTTGTTCCACTTTGCCTTTAATGCCTCCTAGCTCTGATGTTTCTGTCCAGAAATATTGAGCACTTACAAACCTCTCCTTTAGAGTTATTCTGGGTATTTCAGTTTAAAATAAGTATATGCTCAACAGGACCAAATACCAGAAATAAAGACAGTGGAATATCAGGATTTTCCTACAGTAAAAAATACTGCATAGTAGAATCTCTCTGTCTAGGGAAACAGAACTTACATTTCCAGAAAATTATGAAGTTCCTAATGAAAACAGACTTCTGTTCTGTGGGATTAGAAGTAATGAATCACCTTTCTAACTAAAGGACATGCCATTGAACATACAAGTGATTTCTATTACTAACATTACATTCCCTGAAACACAAATATAGCACATATAGATTGCAAGATTTTTTAAGGGGCTGGATGATTAGTCTGCTACTCAAGAACAGTCACTTGCTGAGCCACCTTAAGGTAATATGAGCACTTCAGGGTCTCATGTCAGGGCATAACCTGGTCATCTACAAAGATGAGAAAGGAATGTTCCTCACATGTACTCCTGGGTAGCTGGCGCTGTGTGTCACAGATCTTGATGCTTGTTTTTTAACCTTTTCCTTCAGTAGAAGCTTATCAACGTTTCTACATTACAGAATCACAGAATCACACAACAGAACTGCTTCTGTATGCTAAATCTTGCTCTCTTTTAACTGTTATAGGCTTCTTTGGTGAAAAATAAAACAGTTCTATTATACATTATACTTCAATATACAGATGACTTCCAAGGTCATTTCATTTACATTAAAAGTTGTTCTTCAAATTTATTTTAATGGTTTACAAAATAAAAATGCAGAGCTTTACACTCAGGCAAATAAGATCAGCACCATAATGTTATTCAAACATACAAAATCATGAAAAACTTACTTGATTATAACTTGTGTGCATGTGTCTTTACACAACTTAATTGGATTATACTTACTAGATAACATGATTGGAAAGCCACCCTTCAATATTGTAGGCATTATTGATAATATTATTTCAATAATAAATAAACAACATAATACTCCTCAGACCAAATCAGATAATTCAGTAACATTGTAAACAGACCCTCCTACTTTCTGGAGCTTCCATATTGCCACTGGCAACTCCCATTGAAAATTCAGCTATTCACAGTCACAGGGGTGAGCAGAAGAGCCAGCTTTGCAATGAGTCCAAGAAGATCAGATATTTTACAGATCTTAGAAGAAAAAGGAAAAAAAAATGGAAAATACTTCAGCTGCCATTTTCTCTTCTTATTCCAATAGTGACTTAAGAAAAGTTCCTCCATATACTTGGGCAGTATATGCTAGCATGGGATGGAAGATACTCCCAGACACACCTTGGGACATGTTTTTATTTATCTGTAGGTTAAAATGAATGCTTTAGTATTATTTTAAAAACTTGTGAAGATCTAGGAGAAAATTTTTAGCAATAACCTTTACTAGAAATTACTTCAATACACAAATATGTATATATATACATAAACTCACACACAAACCCACTATATACAAAATCATACATTAGGATTGCATACAAACTGTGTTTGAACCTGAGATATTATACACTGTACAAACTCAAAGATGGTATTTACACACTGTCATTGGAATGATATGAACAAAATAGCTATGGATAGCTAGAGAAAGGAAAAGAGAGTAATTTTAAGGCTATGCTCTGAACAACGTTGTGCACTACTGACAACAAAGCAGATGTATCTGCTGTGACAAGTTTTTTTCCTCCTTTTCTGATTTCCTCAATAGGGCACTTAAATCAAATTACAAAGAGGACCTGAAATAAACAAACATCCATAATGTTCTGGTAAGAGAAGGTGACCTCAGCTAACAGGTGAAGCAATTTTGGTAAGGAAAGAAGATGATCACTAAAGTGAAATCAACATTAAAATAGGAAGGAGCAGAATTGAAGAGGAACTCTCCCAGATTCCTCCCAACAGTACAGTGCTATTTGTGTAACAGGACTAAAGACCACTGGAAATGCATTGTTCCTTATCCATAGCAATAGTTCTACAAAGACAAGCTCTCATTCACTGAACAGATAAATAAAAGGTGGTTGATACAGTTTTAGTGTGTCAGATTCTTTAACAATTAACCAGTGTCAGCTCAGTGTCAGCCAGGCAGGTTAACAGTCAAGTAGCCTGATGCATTTAAACTGCACCAGCCAGCTTCTGTCTGTTTATTAGAAGAGGAGTAGCTGCATTCTGTAATTAGGGAAAATATTGATAAAACTCAGGCAAGAGGGAAGGGAAGGACCAAAGGGAGAGCCTGGAGTGGGCTACATTGAAAGGAGATGTGAAGGCAGCAGTAAATACACTCGCTTTCAAAATGCTGGCAATCATTTAAGCTTTTAATCACTGAAGGTAAATCTCATTATGTCTTAAGATATCCCTCCTTCAGCACAGGAGCCTGGGATGAAGCAAAGATGAAAGAACAACACTCCAAGCATGCATAGGAGTTTTTTTGTTTGACTTGATCTCTGTACAGGTTTTCACCATGGGGCAAGAATGGAATGGTCTTCTAATAGAGATGCAAACATCATTTTCCCTCTCACGGAAATGAAACTTTAGACCCTTACCTGCTTTCACAGACTAAGATCCTACATCTTCCCTGACGAGACCCCTCAGCCCATTTCTGTCACTTCATTACAGTCATGCTGCTCTATTCTCTTCTGTTCTTCATTATTCCCAGTGGAAGTGGCAACCTACTATAGAGAAAAGAAACATACTTTGCTGGTCTGTACTTGGATACTACTAGTGAAGGATGTACACAACGGGGCTTCAAAACATGCACCACCTGTAGGCTGCTCTAATTTGTGACATGAAATTATGCTGAGAAACACCATGGACTTCTGCAGTAGGCAGGTGACTATGTGTCTTGTCTTTTTGTCATAGCAATACCCTCCAGCAAGGTCACCCATGGTCAATTATGGGTCTATTTGTCTAACGGAATATTAAACCATAGAATAATAGAATATCCTGAGTTGTAAGTGACTCACAAGGATCATCAAAGTCCAGCTCCTTGGAGTAATTAGATGCTTATTAATACTTTTGTTTGGATTAACTAAGCACACTGCCATCAATCTACATTTCTTCTCAGATTTACTGCAGTGAACTTGTCAGATGCCATTTCTTTGGCTTCCATATTGCTTTAAAGTCTCAGTATTTTCCTCTTTCAAACAACAACTCTCTCTTCCCCAAGACCACGTTGGATGCACTGTGTTTGCTAGCAATACATTGATCTCAAAAGTGGGTGTGTTCTACTTCTTTTCTCAGTTCTTGCATGCCCTCCTCATGCAGAGCAAGCTCTCAGTGTTAGGAACTCTCTGCTACCTTGTGTTCTTCTGTTAATGTCTACACAATGCCCAAATTCTGACTTACCCTTAGATTTCATAAAACTGTAACTAAGGAAAGATAAATCCATTTAGCAAAGCATATTTGGGTTTAAGCAATTAAAACTTTGTTTGGATCATGTTTACCCACCTAAGCACATAAAATTCCCAGCTCTGTACCTGACACCTCTCATTGCCTTTCCATTCTGAGCATCCCCACCCTTCTCTGCTCCATCACAAAGTCCAAATATTTTCCATTAATAAAACATTTTGTTCCAAATGTACTAGTAAGCAAAAGGTTCACAGGCTGTTTTTCTAAATTAACATTAATGCCATTTTAGTAGCTAGTCATGAGTAAAGTAAACAGGTTCTTGAAATAAGATATCTTTTTACAACATTAGGCTCAACACTTCACCAGTTCAGTTAATGTGTTGTGATAGGTGTTGTAGGTTCATATTACTATCTTCCTGTACATCTGCAGTTCAGTCTCACAGTGCAGCGTAACTGGACCTTCACGTCACCTTCCACCTACTGGCAATGGATAATGACACGGTTTGTAAAACAGCTTACTACAAAGAAAGTAGTATCCTGATAGTATCAGGAATATAAAGAATTACTTTGTAAATGGAAGTCAGTGGAAATTTTACCACTAAAAAATGAATTTGAATTTACATTAGAGAAACAAATAGCAAGAACTTTGAGGAAAAGGCATCAGAATTGTAAATCCTTATCCCAGAGGAAGATTTAATGATAGTTTGTTCTTAGACTCCACAGGTGAGTACATTCCAAATCAGATTACATAAATTGAAGGCTACAAACTAATGGCCAGAGACTTCACAGAGGTAAAGCAGTAAAGTTGACTAAAATCAAGAAATTTACAGTTGGTATGATCCAGCTCTACTTGCTACTCAATACTATTTTGGAGTGAGTACAAGAGCTATGCTTTATGAATTTCACATAGGAAACAAAGAAGCAACAACACAGGCTAGATTCTGTCACTGGCATTACTCCATTTAGCTATTTCTCACTCATATTACAGTACCAGCTAAGAGCAATAGGAACTCTACTATCACAATAGAAGATAGGCTCCCCCTTCCAGCAAATGAACATTTCCGGTAAGTCAGCATAGAGGACCACATACAGACAGCCAAGGACTACTAGGAATCAGTACCATCCTTTTAATTACAGTGCACCAGTACTCACCAAGATCTAATTCATTTTACAGCCAAGAGTTTTAAGGTGGAATGTGAAGAAGAAAGGAGGACGTGGAAGAAAGCACTCCAGTGCTTATTATAAAATGTAACATATGGGCAAATGAAGTCATCATCTCAATGATGGGAAACAATAACTTTAATCCTGATATGGAAAGTCGTATGTCAGACAAATGACAGGCATCTATTAGCTTGTGGAACTGAGACCCACTCATGTGCTGAATGCCAGTCTGCTATTCTTCACTGTATAATATACAGAATTTGGCACCCTGCCTACATTCCACACAAAGCTAAGGAATGAAAGCTGAAGGCCCTCAAAAACTTCAGTATGTGTAATGTTAGAAAATTCTGCTTGAAGACCTTTTTTTCTTAAAACTTGCTATTTTGAATGTCAGTTTTCCTGGATTTAGCCTTAACTGGATGAAAATAGGACAATCTTGAAGTTCAGTCATATGAATTATTAAGAGTGAATGACAACCCTTCAACACAACTGATTTTCCACAAAACAGAAAAGGTTTCAGTGGGATGGCACATTTCCACTACAAAGCAGTCTCTCCTCATAACATACAGGATACACTATCATGACCACCACACCTACAAGATACCCAAATTGGAAGGTGAATTATTACTACCTGCTTGCCAGAGGAAGACACGTGCACATATCTGCCAGATGGAAATGACAGCTGGCAAGTCAACGCCCCACAAAGACCTTTTGCAAATAGGCTCTTAACAAACAGGTATTCTGGTTTCCTGTTCCCACTCCACCTAAATCAAACACCTCTGGCTCTCACTCCCAACCTCAGCTGGCTCTCAGCTTTAGCCTTTTTTCCTGCTTAGTTGACACTGCTTAACATACACATATTATATTTTTATCATTTATGTATTTTATCACAGCAAATATTAATTACATGTATTTAACCAAAGACATTGCTTCCAGTTTGCTTGCAAACAGACCTGCATTGGCTGTCTCACATCAAGTGAAAGAAATCACACATTTCCGTGTCACAGACTTTATTCTTTTGATTGCCAAATACTTCCCTCCATCCCCTCCCTGAGGGGGGACAAGATTAATAATACAGCAAGTATATATATTGCTGCCCTGAATGTTCAGTACAGCCAAGTGTGTGAGCTCATTCTACAGGTTATGCCCCCCAGAAGTTACTTGCAAAGAAAGAGCATGACAGAATTCTAGCTTTTGATCAGTTCCAGTTTACTGAAATGAGTAATTTTGAGGAGAATACTACTCATCTTATTTGCTGCCTTGCCCCTTTACTACAGACAGACTGAAATCAGCTGCAGGGGATCCCTAAGTAAGTGCTTTGGGCTGAAAAGGCCTCTTACAGGGAAAGTTCTATCACTTACAGCTATTTTTTTAAAACCATGCTAGCCTGTTTACCTATTTTCTGCAGGCACTTTCAGTTTTTAATTTCTTCTAAATACAGCTAAGTGAATCTTCTCCATGTTATTTCTGTAATGATTGAGTACATACAAGTCTCTCAAGGTTGCAGAACATTAAATAAACTGCAGTGGTATTTATTTATAACTGAAGATACAAAGCTGACAAGAGAGGACTCAGTTCTTTAATTTGCCAACAGGATGACTAATCAGCAAGTGTGTGCTGGCCAGAACATGCCAGCCATTCAGCTCTGCATTAACCAGACAGAACATGTTATCTGAATATCCCACAGGGATGATCACAATTCTCAGTGGAAGATGGGAAGCTACTGAGCAGAGCTGGGAGAGAGTTTGGGGAGATAGAGGAAACAAATCTCCAGAAGTTTAGGCATTGTGTATTCTGTTATTCCTTGGACAACTTGTTTTCTTTTCTAATGGGGAAAATTCTCAAAATTATTTTATTAGACTGAGTGAAGGTAACACAAGACTAGTTCAGATATGGCATCTGAGTTGAGCAGCTTTTTGCAGTGGCTGATTTGACAATACTCCAGGTTGATTGTGGAAGCTGCTAGTCACTCATGGTAATGTACTATCCATCAGGACAACTTATTAAGTTCATTGCTATTTCTGTTCACGTATTCATATTCTCCAAGCTCAGGAACATCCTAATTTATGACCAATAGAGGTTTTTGCTTTTTAAACAAACCTTTAGAACGTCCTACAAGTAATTTTGCAATTCAGATAGCTCACTTTGTATCCCTACTTTTGCTACAGCCTGTACAGCAATTTTACCAAACGCATTTGTAGGCTAGACACTTTATAGATGCTTTCCCCCTTTTTGCTAAAGAATGTAAGTCTCTGGAAAACAGCAGAGACAGTACACTGGCAGGAAAGTAACTTCTTATTTTTCTTGCTAATTTCAGTAGCACCTAAGATAGCACATGCTGGAAATGACTGTCTCACTGTCTTGTTGAGGATTGTAATTTTATCCAAGATAATTGCAATAATACTGATCCTGGTTTGTTGTAGTCTTTACCTGTACCCAACCTGTGTTTGGCGTTATTTGAACTCCATCAGTTGCTCTCAATCCATCGTGAAGGTGTGACTTCCAGTTGAAATCTTTTAATGCTTATTTCCCATTGTGCTTCCAAGAATACACATTACAAATAACTGTTAAAGGTGTACGAATAAATGTTTGTTCTTTTCTTCTGAACATCTCATGATGTAGGAAAAAATCCACAAAATTCTGTGCTAAAGCATAGGGACTTGACAAAAGTCCTCACCAAAATTCCAAATAGTCTTTCCAGTTTATGCAAAATCTAATCATCAGATAAAAAAATCTTGCTCTGAGAAATTTGCTTCATTTTCAGCTTTAATTACACTCAAAGATATCAATTCACTTGAGTTAGAGCTGGCACAATCTGCAGAAATACCTGCAGAGTCCAAGCAACAGTGTAACAAATACCAGGCTACTAGGTCGAACCACTGATCCAAAGGCCAAGAGCTATTTGAGTTACTCATTGGGGAGGTCAATACAAATCAGCTGAGAGTAATGAGAACAAGCTGTTGACCTAGACTTTAAAGTAACCTACATTTTACGTTAGCACTCTTAAACCAAACTTCACTTCAACCTTAGCTTTGCCTGAACTTGACATCTTTCACCTGGCTCAACTTTGTTGTGCATCTTATGTTCAGGATAATTACATCCTTCTCAATGCCTCTCCAACAAATGACTGCTTTCTATTTGTCACCAACTATTTAGAAAACTTTCCACTGTTTATAAAAAATGCCCAAATCTAAAACTGATGTCTACTGCCATCAAAGTGCTGCTAAAATAAACAGATAAAAAGAGAAAATTTCTCCTTAAGAACAACTAGCTTAACTATACTTCACCTTGCTGCAGGTTCAATTAGCTATAAGTGGAACATCAACACAGACAATGGAGAACCTTAGGTTTGGATAACTGAGACACTGTTTACCTTCTCTTTTTTTCCTCCTCTTCCCAAAATATCTGATCAGTGGTTAGTGAATCTTGGCTGACAAATACAAATGGCTAGATGTTGATTCTCTGTACTTCCTATAGAAACCAGAAAGCTGACCAGCAGTTCAAGTATCAACTTGATAATCCAGGAAACTAACAACAAAACCTACTCATCACCCTCTTCATCCCATATTTACCCAAGACACATTTTTGAACACACCCTGCTGGTGGGAAGACCTTTTCCAACTGGCTAGCAAAGGTGCATAACTTACTCACTGTGCATGAAAAAAATATTACCTGGGCAACCAAAACACTTAACATTCTAAATGCCAAACTTTTCAATAGAAAGTCTTATACTATCTTAGAAGTTTTAGCATATTATTTCTAATTAGACCCTGGGAATTCCCTACCTCTTTTCAATGCAACGTACTAAAATTATTTTTCCTCTCTAGTTGTAGAATGGACTTTCCCTAATAAATAAGTGAATCTCATTTATTTATGAGAAATGTATGCAATTGAATGGACAGCTGTAAGTCAGAATTATCAACCTATGAATAACATTGCTTATGAACACCAACAGGGTAAGGTTGAACCTGTCAATGACTATACCTTTTTCAGAGAAGAAATGTCATAGCCTATTAGCAGTGTAACAAATGTGTTCATGACAAATTCAGGTAAACACTGTTAATGGAAATAAACTCGGTAAACTATAGCAGTGAATTTGGCCCAGGTGAAGGGGGATTTAAAATGGTATATTCAGTTATGATATAGGAAGTGAAAAACATAGGCCTAAATGAATGGTTCCTTTAAGGAGATTACACTCATTCTTTCATATTAATAATTCCTCTTTTACTCAGCATCTCATTTCACTGCTACAGAAAGGTCATATGTGTGCAGTTCTTCTAGAAATAAGGAGACTAGAGACTGAATTCTTCTTTTGTGTAATTATTTCATTGCTGCTTCTGCTTCTCCCCTCGGACATATTTCTTTCTGTCAAATAGCAGAGTCACTGTGCCTGAATGAATCAGGACAGCAAAACAGCTGTGACTGCATTACTGCAAAGGTATTTATGGAAACAAATGCTCAGTAAAAACACGTATTTATTTTCCAAGCAGGGCTCACTAATCAGTGGCATTCTTCTAATCCAATGATCTATGTTATGCAGTATAATTTAAATTTAGTTTACCTGTAGTCTCAACAAACAATTAGGACAGTTGAGTGAGGGAAAAGGTAATTCATGACCAGAGAAAGGATTGTTTATTTTCTGTTTTAAAAAGCCTGATCCCAGTGGAAAGACTCCGACTGACCACCGTGTCGTCTGTCTCATATACCTTGGCTTTATTTATAACTGCTGGTTTTATTACTTTTTCCCTGGCTTTCATTTTTTTTGCCTTTGCCTTACAAACTTGCTACTTCCTCATTGTTACATTCTTTTTTTTCGCTCTGTTTCTTTTCCTCGTACAAAGATGATATTTATCTTCTTGTGGTTTCCTGCACACCCTTACAAGGCACCAAACACGTAGCTCTTAAATAATTCAGCAGGTTAAAAAATTACAAGCCATTCCCCTGCACATTCACCTACCTACACAGTGGGCTTTTCTCTTTGTCACCTTTCCCTAAAAAGACATTTTAAATACTTGCTTCAATTTTCATGACATTTCAGATCAGAAGGGATTGTCATACCATTTGCTGCAACAGTCACCTTGCCAAATTTAAACCAAATTAGGTATTACTGTCTCTCAAATAACTGATACCAGGCTGTCCCAAGCTTCTTCAATGGCACAACGTGAATCACATACTCCGGACCTGAACTGTCCTCAGGTGATTCCAGTAGGAAAATCAGGCCTTCTGCTTCCTGCTAAGTTTCACTGAAAGGCTGCTCAGTCCAAAACCATAAATGATGATCAGATTTTAAGTGCATGATCAGACATATTAAGCAGAAATATAAGAAAAAGGTTCTCTGATGAGGAGAAGACAATAGTCCCTTTTACCTAGCATTCTTCTTCAGTTTACACTTATCTGTGGACTGGGACAAAAAGCCTTCCTGATGCTAGAGGAGATCAACAGAAACCTCCAAATAACAAGATTATGTCGAAGGCTCATGATCAGCATAAAGACACAACACTGTATGAGCACTTACACCTCTGTGTGTATATTTTAACACTGCAAGAGAAACTGCTTGGACAGAAGAGTGTACAAGCAGGTACTGAATACATCAACTACCAAAAGTAGGAGCTGTGTGCCAAAGTACACAAAAGTAAGAGATTTTAAATTTTACAATTCATTTACAGCCAAAAATTTTGTTCACAGTCAAACAGTAGCAATATCCATCTACGTGTCACTGCTCACCCAGTGGCTTCAATGTTCTCCATATCTCTTTTCTTATCAAACTGCCACTTCCCAGGAAACTCTATCCCACTTTAACTTGAAACAGCTGTTGACTCAATTGACAGTAATTACTACAACTTACAAGAATACAGTCACACAGCTATTTTCTATTAATTATTATATTTTCAGTAATCTCAGTTACAGATTATATTTTTTTTGCTTTCATTCCTTACATTATACTTTCCAATTTGCTGAAATATTAATAATTCATCCTGTTAGCTTTTCTGTGATAAATTGCACATGGTCATGGGTAGATGTACTCCTCTCTAGCAGATTTTGAACTTGTTCAGCAGATTCAGCCTCAGCCTCACTAAACAAAAGGAGAGCACTGCACAAATATTAAGTACTTACACATTATGTGAAAATAAGACTTTGGTAGATTATCATAACCAAGCAAAAAGTTCAGATACTCAACTGTACTAGATACCAATCAAGTCACATGAGAGATATCAAGAAATAGACATCGTTATTTTTGAGGTTCCTAAAACTAGTTGCTTTTACTTCTACTGGCTATCATCGTGCTACTTGACCAAGCACTTAAGTGCAAATCTCATTCAAAACTACCAATTAATGCTCTTCAGTGAATTACTGTTCCTAGTTAGTTTCATTACATTACTCCATCCAAAACTCAGTTCCCACCTTTGTTTGGGGAAAAAGTCATCCTGCTCCACACACATCCACTCGCAAAGGATCTAATTTACAAAATTGTTGATTTTGACCTGGAACAGTGTATTTATGGTCAGGACTCAAAGCTGGGTTTCACTTTTTGGTTTCAGACTTTTATGCCAAACTGCTACTTAATCCACTCTCAATCAGAATCATTGAGTACCAGGAGGCACCCTGAACTCCTAGGAAAAACAGACTTATTTTGTCACATATGATTATTTTTAAAGCCTCAAAAAGCCTTGTTGGGGAATTCATCGTATGATGCAAAGTACTTCAAACACTTTCACTACACAGGTCCCAAAGGAGCTCTCAGGAAGGCTTGATAAGCTGTTTCACAGAATCGGTCACAGGATGGATCGGGTTGGAAAGGACCACAGTGGGTCACCTGGTCCAACCTTCCTGCTTAAGCAGAGTCATCCCAGAGCTCATGACACAGGAGTGAAGGCAGACAGTTCTGGAATATCTCCAGTGAGAGACACTCCACAGCCTCCCTGGGCACGGTCACCTGCACAGTAAAGTTCTTCCTCGAGAACTTCCTGTGAGCCCCTTACTGCCCATGTCTGCTTGTCGCATTGCCTGGCACCGCTGAGAAGGCCCTGGCTCCATCCCCTCGGCATTCCCCCACGCTCCCTTTAGACATTTATGCACACCGATGATATTTCCCCCAATCTGGGCGTTTCACTGGATGTGGAGTTTAAGACACGGCAGAGGATGCTTTGAGCGGAGTCTCCGTAGGAACACCCACCCCACCCGGCCCATTCAGCTTCACATTCCCACCCTTCCCACTCCCGCCGGCGGGGGCAGCTCCGCC
>VWZD01000141.1:2077-20731 GCA_013396695.1 Sakesphorus luctuosus | reverse complement strand
AGGCGCGCGGGGCCGCGCAGCCGTGGCCGCAAAGCGCTCGCGCGCGCCGGGCTCGGGTGGCGGCGGCGGCTCCCGACGCGCTCCCGCCGCAGCTCCGCCCCCTGCGCGGCACCACGGGAGGTGCGATGGCCTCGCGCAAGAGCTCCAGAGCCGCCGGCGGCAGCCCCAGCCCCGGCTCCAAGAGAGGTGAGCGGCGCCGCTGCCGCGGGAAGGGGTGGGGGCGCCAGCAGCGGCCGTAGCCGAGGAAGGGGCGATGCCGCCAGTCCCCGCGGCGCGGGGCAGCCCCCGGGCCAGGCGCTGCGATGCTGCGCCCTCTCCTGCCTCCCCCGGCCACCGCCCCCCCTCCTCCGGCGCTGCGGGAGCTGGGGAGGGGGACACAGGGACCGATGACCGAGGTCTGTCCCTCGCATTTCCGCCGTCCCCGATCCGGGGAGTTCACGTGGAGGGAAAACTTGGCGGGCCTGAGCGGCGGGGACGCCCCTCGGAGGCTCCCCAGAAGAGTTGGGGGTGAGCCCCGGGCAGGCCTCGGCATCCCTGGGTATCCATCCCTCAGACCACTTCCTCCGGGACATGGAGGTGGAACCGGCATGCTCCATTCTCAAGGCGTTCTTATTCTTGTGTCCAGGCTTGGATGTGGAATATCTCCTCAGGTTGACCTGGTTAGCAACGCTAGTCACTAGATCTCGTTATCAGACGTGTTGTGTGTAGAGCATCTGAGCTGATGGTTTCTAGAAGTATGGAGGGAGGGAGGAATAATCTCGGGAACAATGCGAGAAGATTTTATGAGGCAGCGATCTTCACACACATCACCCTGCTAGTAAAGAACCCCTGAACAAATCTGACTATTCATGAACTTCAGCATGTGGACAACTTAATAGCATTTCTAAGCATAGCAGAACATGCTTGAAAGAGGACAAGGTGTGCGTACTTTTGGAGTCACTGTAAAACCATGCACACCGCACTCGAGAGGGGAAGTGCTCTTTCAGAGATTGAATGTTTTTGTGTTGTAGCTTCTTTGGTTTCCAGCTTGATGTTCACAGACCTCCAGTGGGGAAATGCGGTTCCGACACAGCAGTAATGTCTTGGCTTTCTTTGAATATAGCAATAATAGGGAGAACAGAGTTAATTAAAGGAGGAACCAATGTAGGATTAGTTTACCTATCACATGGATTTAGAGGGAAAGATTTCTAGTATACTTCAGCTTCAAAGAGTTTAGAGATGATATTGTCATGTTCAAAGAAGTGGTTTTGTTTGGTTTTTTTTTTAAATTTTGTTTCTTAGATTTTTAAATCCTTTTCCAACTGTTGACCTATGCTGTTGAGTTATATTAACTGCACTTTTTGCTTGGACTTGAGCTGCTCTGATTATCACCCAGTATTAAGCATGCTGAATACAGATTTTCAATTATAATGTATTAAAAACGTGCATCCCTGGTGTAATTTTGAATACTGAACATGGTACTGTTAATATTTTAAATATCACTCTAAAGGTTTATCAACATCTGAAAAACAAATTTATCGATAAACTAAATCTGAATAAAAAAACTATTCCATAGGTTTTTATTTGCAGTCTGAGTAAAATTGTATTTTTTTGTATTAAAAGGTATCTTTGAGGGGATGAAGCAGTCCAGGTATGATTTTAGGCACTCTCCTAAGATGTAGCCTCTTGAATTTAGACAGTGTTTTGCTGGTCTCAGACACTCCCATTTAGAAGCCCTTGGGCAGCCGTAGCAATTACAGCATGGAGCTGATGCTGCTGTCACAGCTGCAGCTGCAGAAAGGGGCAAGGAGTGATTGCTCCTGTGTGAATAAGGGAACAGCCAGAGGAGCAGACTCTTCCCAGCAGACAGGGGATGTGAAAATGAGATGAGGAAATAATTTTGAGGTGGCGAGACTGTGAAGTCTGAAAACCTCAAGTCTGAGGCAGTTCTTACTTGACAGAAATATTCACTTTCACAGCAGTCCTTGGGAGTGGATGTGGCTTCTTGGCAAGGCCTTGCTCATAGCTCTGAAACCGCTGAGGCTGACAGCTTATCTCAAAATCTTGCACTCAAGACAATGCCTGCATCTGAATGTAGTAATCTGCTTTTCGGTTTCTGCATCACAAAATATTTACAGTAATCTTCCAGAGAGATTAAGTCCAAAATAGTTCTAACTGTACTTTATGTAGGTGTTTTCAGATACATTGAAATGTCAGAAGTGGAATTGAATATTTTTTAGAAATAGAACTCTACGTTTTATTTTCAGTAGTGGTATCCTAGAAGCTGTCAAATCAGTCCTAATTAAAAGAAAAATCTATGTATTTAAGCTTTGTGCTGCTACTCATGGTCGTGTCTTTGAAAATGACATTTACAGAATTGTATGACTGTGCCACTGATTTTTATTTGGAGTGCAGAACTGAAAACCAGGAAGAAATTCACAGGTTTTGGGCATACTTAAGAGAGGGAAATGTGTTTGTTATTATCTTTACTGGAAAGTTTGGCTTCTTTTCACTAGTCTACAGAATCCATTGTAAAGACTTGGCCTCTCTAAATGAAGAATATCAGTTTTGAACAGCTGGATGAAGTAGCAGATACTTGGTGCAATATTACCTCAGCTTAGTTAGATGAAGGACAGTTTTGGTACAGGAACAAATGCATATCACCTGATCATGAATTAACTCCCTCAGATTGCATGAGATGTGAAATTTGGAAATGTCTGTGGCATTAGCAGGTGCCTGTGGAGAAGCCTTCCAGCAGGAGTGAGGATCAGCAGCCTAGTTATTAGTAAAATACAGATGGCTGAAAAATTATGGATTGCATTGTAAGCTGTGCTTACTTACAGAAGTAAGGGCACTGTTGAGACATTTCTCATTATGTTGCTATGCATGTGTCTTTTCTCTCATAGTACCTAAGTAAGGACTTACTTAAACATAATTCTTACTGATCAGATAGTTGTGCAACAATTGTTGTCTGTTTCATTTGCATTTTGAAAGCCAAGTGGGAGAGGAGTTCTCCATTAAGCCGGGCACTATGCAATTTCCAAAACAAGGCATCATCTGTATCTACAGACAACTGTATTTTGTATTGAAATAAACATTATCCTACCTCTGCTGGTTCTGGGGCTTTGTTGACTTCAGTCTCTATGATGATAAAGATCTTTATTGTTGCTTTGATCTCCACAGTAATGATTGAGAATCTTCTGACATCCCCTACTTCTCTCTGCAAGATCCAAGAAGATGTTCGTTTTCACTTTTTTCTGTTTTAACTCTGTGGTTTCCTTATATGTGAAAATGTTTTGCCAAACTTTTGACTCCTTTCACTCATCTTCTGGACCCTCAAAGATCCCTTAATGGAGTTCTCTGATTAATTTTTGGCTTTTCAACTGTCTTCAGATTTGTTTGGGGTTTGTTTTGTATGCATTCAGGTTGACCTGATATCCTTATCCAAACGCAATTTTGTGCTAACATTACTACTTTTTCATTTACCTGTATGGGTTCTAGAAAGAAGTCGTGCCTGTTTATCTTGCTTTTTATCTTGTCTGTTGTAAAGACTGTTTCATAGTGTACTTTCTCTAGGTGAGACTCCCCATTAGCTTTTTAATTTACCTAAAGAGCAGAGAAAGTCCATCATCAAAACAGGTCACTTTTACCTGCTGGAGCTCTCTTGTTGGCTTTTGGGAACATTGAACTTTACATCAGTGCTTCCAGTGCTTAAAGTGGGATGCCTGTGCATTCTCTGGTCTCTCAGAGCTACCCAGCTGTGCTGCAGTGTAACATCTAATTTTCTGACACTATGGATTCTGTTTAAATATGATGCTTCTATCTATCTAAAAATTCTCTCTCTCTTAATTTTTTAACCTGAACTACGGTCCAGTGTGCGTGTTTATGCTCTCAGCTTTATGGTTGTGTAGTGCATAATCTGGTTTTTTTTGTGTGTGTGTTACAATCCATCCATTATTTTTCTTTCTTTATGTTAATTGTAATCCTTCAGAAGAAGGATACTAAGATGCTGGAGATCATAAGTGAGATGTAAATTTGGGATGCTCTGTGAGACTTAGCAAATATTTTGATTTGTCAAAGTGTTTGCTGACCAAAAGTGACCAAAGTCCAAGTGTTTGGTGGACTAAAATGAATATTGTAAAATAATCTACCAAATTACAAGTTAGTAGCAACAGTAATGATTCAAACATCTGTAATTTACATGGTATGTTGCAGCAGTGCCACTAGGGAAATTACTGGATCTGCTGGTTTTCTTTTTTTCTTTTTTTTCCTTTTTTAAAAATGTCCTGTACAAAACTTCAAGCAGTAACTTTTCAAACATGTCTGTTCTCTTATCTCTGATTGAATGAGTGTGAGATAAATAACATTCTGAAAATCATTAACACAGGTATTCCTCTGCATACATGAGCAGATGTGCATTGGGATAGTGAATCCTTGATAAAACTCGTGATTCATTTATCTAGAACTCAGTAAAGTGAGCTCTAGAAAAACAACCCTTTCATCTCTTGGGTTTATCTGAATGAAACTTTCTCTATCCTGTTTGCTATTGGAAGGTGCAGTAACTGACTGCCAAGGTCACCATGCAATGAAAAACAGTCAATCCAAACACAGTATGTGCTTTTATGACTTATTTTCTCATCTTGCCTGGTATATGGATTTTCTCAAGGATGTATTATTTTGGGGTTTAAGATTAATACTTAAGTGTAGTAGGATTGACATAAGTACAAAGAGAGGCTGATACTTTCCTCTCTGTCAGTATTTTTTCTTCCAAAGAATTGTGGAGCACTAGGAGATTCCTCTCCACACTTCCAGAGATGCTGCTACTTGATAAAGATATCAAGGAAAGTTGTCATATCCCGTGTGATCCAGTGTGAGCTGAAATCCTGGGCCTGCTCTGTGTCTTCTAATGTGTATTACCTGTATGCAGAAAGTCATAGTGGGCTGAAAGATACTCATGGTGCTTCAGATATGGAGGAAACTTGCATTTCACATCTGCAAGGATGTTTGCTTTAACATAGTTTGTAAACATTTTGCTGTGTGTTTAAATGGTTCATGAGGTAACCTTTATAACAACCTTTTGGGATAAGGTTTATTTAATATGTTAGGTGGAGAACCTACAATATCTCTACTGCTGGGGAGATGGAAAGGTGGAGTATGTTTTCTCAGATTTTGGCAATTCCTCTGTGAATGCACATAAAGTTTCCCCATCAGATGTCATGGCTAGTGTAGGTTCAGACCCCAAGGGTGTATATTATATTGGGGAATAAAGAATTACTTTTCTTTAGATATCAAATTCAATGTTATAGTTTGAGATTGCTCTGCAATCTTCCTCTTTTCAATTCCCCTTCCTTGTACCTGAATTACTGGCTGTGCAGGTGCAACGTGAACCACAGAGAGAACTGATAAGCAGAAAGTTGCTTCTGTTTCTTTTTTACCCCCAGAATGGCTCAGTGTGCAGCTTCCTGGAAGGTCATCTGTGGAGAAAGGAAGAGATGACAATGAGTGGGTGGGCAGCAGGGGAGGGGGAGGCTGAATCTCGAGTTTTATGTTTGTCCATGTCATCATGGAGCCATGATGTGAACATAGAAAGGTCAATGGTTTGGTTGGCTGTGCTAATGTAATAGGTTATATGAGGGCTTCAGTAAAGACAACAAAGTTTACAAGCAGTAGACGGCCCATGTGTTAAGATTATTTCTAATTACAGAGTGCATGAAGAGTTGAGATTTCAATATTGCTGTCTCTTTACACTGAAAACCCCTTAACTGTTCATCTGTACCAAGGGAAAGGGTTTATTTTCAGCTGGAATCACTTTGAAACATGTAATAAGAATTCCTGTGCTAATTCTTATGTTGAATTCTTCATTGTAGAGAATTTGAGAGTGAAGTTCTGATTTGCCCCAAGCGGTTCTTTCCTCACGAAGATCACAATCTGGTAATCTGTGTGATAGCCTGCAGCAATCTTTTTGCTAACTGCATCTTCAGGCTAGGGCTTTGCATGGAAAAGGTTTGAGCAGTGCTTTGAAGTGGTAATCATAATATTATGTGTCTTTAAACATACTGGAAATTAAATTGTGTGGTTCAGCTTTGTTAAACTTTAAACAAATTTAGTTTCCTTCATATGGAGTTGCACTATTATTATGCATGTACTTAACCTGGTGTAACAAATGCTACCAAGTTGTTTCTTTGATGAGTTCTTTTGCAAAGCATTTAACAGCTGGGGGGGATTGTAACTATTCAGTGGTGGTTTTCTGGGTTTGCAGTTTTATTTCCTGAAGTTGTTTGATAATCAACAATTAATTACTAATGAAACATATCTCACTTTCTCACTTCTTACAATAGTGTATTTTAATTTTTTTAATTTTTTTTTAATATTCCTAAAGGAAGCTCACATAGCAGTTTGTAGTGCTGTTTCTTTCTATAGTAGCTAGAAGACGTATAGTAGCCAGAAGACACAGATGTATCTTTTGAAGCCAAAAAGTTGTGAAAACAGCAATTTTTCAGTTGAGATCTCCTAACAACGTATTTTAATAGCTACTTACATGATCCAGGTATGAGACACCTAAAAGCTCTTTTGTACTCCATAAAGGTTGCAGTTCCATAGCATCTCTATGGACAAACACCTAATTAAATTGGCTTAGTATCAGACTTGAAAATTTGATAAGTTTTAGGCATTTTAAACATTTAAAAATGTTCTTTTTTTCCCATGAGCAGAAACCCACGAAAAGCAGAGTTTTAGGTACTTGGATGGCCACTCAAGCTTTTCTCTTTGAACTCCCTCAAACTATGAGAAAAATTGGAAGAACTGAAACACATAATCTGTTTTCTTCATTTTGCGGCTTAATTAGGACTTGTTGCTAAAACAAATTGATGTGACCCACATTACAGGGTAGGAAAATGGAACAAGGAAAAAATACCCTTAAATGAATGCCAGCGTACTATACACAGAGAGGAGGATTTTCAACCTTATGTAATGGAATCTTTTTTAAAGGTCACCACCAGCAAAAATTTGCATGTTCTGGGCCCAAGTATTTCTTGTATTTCCTCTCCACGTTTACCTTCCCTGAACTCTGCTCTGTCCTAAATACAACCGAGTATTTAATTAACCTAGTAATTATGTAGGATTGTTGGGTGCATTAAATCATTCAAATGCAGGATAGGTAGATTGTGTAATTTTAGATCTTGTTTCCAAATGTTCTGTGGGAGGGAGCTGGTTAATCAAAACAGCAGCTATTAAAAATCTTTACAGTCATCTGTACAGTTAAAATCAGTATTAATTTTTTCTACTCATTGGTATTACAGCTGATACAGAGGTGTTCTTATAGCAGGAGGCAAGCTAAAATTTCAAGGAAATTTACAAGAGTCAAGTTCTGAATTCACTTTTGGATTTTAATTCTATCATGTGCCTGTATACACATGAAAACCAAACTAGAGAAAAATGTCTTAATTGTTTGGGAGAAATGTAAGAATGTAGGAGGAGACTTTTTTGTACAAATGTGTTTAGATCAGGTAAATATGTAACAAAATATTTTTGTTCCATCTTCATGGGACTCCAATTGCTTTTTGTTTTCTGAAGTGCTAACTCTCTAAGCCTGTACTATCATTAATTTGTGGAGAAAAGGTTTAAAAAAAAAAGTAATCCAAACTGTTCAGATAGTGATAGATGCATTAAATACTGATTTAAACATATTCCTGTTGATAGTCAGTATTCATTACAAAACTCTTTTGGGTTGTAAGCTGTGTCATTAATCATTTAACCTGTGTGCACATCTGTGCATCTATGTGGTTTTTTTCCTTGAAGAATCCTACTTGAAGAACTACCCAAAAAATATTCATCTGAATATCCAAAAATTAAAAGCCAACACATGGCTTGGCCAAAATTTTACTGAGTTTTGAAAGTGATTGTCTTTCTAGCACATGTAGAAAGGAAGATTCTCTTATGAATATATATCTCTGTATTCATTTTTAACTCCTCTGACTTCACCGGTTACGCTTAGATAAGTGAGACAAGAAGACAGTTTTTAACAGCAGCAGCTTTTATGGGGACAAACAGCTGGTTGCTCCAAACCTCACTGAAAAGTGTGCAGCTTGCACTGCAAATAGAGACCACTGTTGTGCTGTATTTAGATCAAGTGCCTTTGACAAGTCATATGAAAAATGTACAAATTCCTAGGACAGAATTTCTCATTAAGTTTCTCTTTGTCTTTCCTTTGTGACTGTTTTAGAGAGAAAACCATAGTTTTTTTTAAAAACAAACCAACTAACCAACAGCACTGAACTTAGTAATTATTGTGATGTTTCTTTTATGAGTAGATTTCATATGAATAAACTTTATTATTTTCTTATGTTTGTGTGTCTTAGAAGAATCATGTAAATGGAAAGCCATCAGGATTTTGTTTATAGTCAGAAAAATATAACTAACTGAAGAATAATAAATAAGTAAAAAAATATGCTCTGGGAGTGATGCTTGACATGAGTCAACCACATGATAATCTTATTTTTGTTTTGGATTTTTTTCTGAGGAATAATTAAATCTGAGATAGTAACAAATCATGATAGCTTGCAACTGAAAAACTCTAAATATTGTGGTGATTCCTGAGTCAGAAAGGTATATCTAGGCTTAAAAGTACTTTGAATGTAGGAACAGCTTATGTTCAGAAATGGGCTTTTTGACCATCTCTTTATAAACTGAATATAAAAAAGAAAAAAAACCTATATGTGTCTGTTTTACTGAAGGCATATTTTCAGCTCATAGGATCACAGATCTGATTCTGTCCAAACAGGTGTTATGGTTACAAGTAGGGCTTAAAGAGTGGTTTCTTACTTTTCTGCAATACTTGGTAACTAGAGCTCTCATCCAGGTCAGAGGAGAAAAAAAGATTTAATTTCATTTTCTCAAAGAAGAGTAAATCTCGTTGATTTCCTCCAGTGTTGCAGCTGTTGTTTGTAGGATATTCTTGAACAGGAGGGAGAGTGTATATTTTAGATTCATGTTGTTGAAACTGTTCCGATTCAATGTGAAACAGAAATTCAGCCTGCCGAGAGTGAGTGTGAGGGTAGATAAGGTGTATCTGGGATCCTGTTTCTTACTTAGAAAGGAGGGAGAAAACTGGGTTTGAGTCTCTATTCTTCAGAGTTTCTCTTACAAGTTACTGTTGTGGCCAGTTAAGATTTGTGCACAAATAAATGGCTTCATCTTGAGGGACTGAAATGGCTTTGCTCTTATACCTTTGGGTATACTTAAAAAATTTGTTTTAGACCTCTGAAGTTCAAACACTGTTCCCAAGAGGAGAGAACTGAATCTCTGATCTTTCACATCCTGATTAAGTGTGGAATTGGAGGAGATGGTTCAGTGGAATCATTTAATCTCTTGAAGGGAGGAGCTTCCTTTCACAGGGAAGTTCAGCAGGGTGCTTATGATCCTAGACCTTTTTTACATATTTTCTGATACATCATTTATTTTTCCTGTTTTTTATCCCCTCCAGATGGCCACCCTCAGCATCTCCACGATCCGCCTGCTTTGTTGTCTAATCCTGAATTTATGGCTTTGCCCTTGTGTTCAGTATTTATGTTCTTTGCTTGTTTGTATAGTAGGACATTTTACTGTGAGAAATCTTGTAAGGATTGAAAATTAAGAACTTTAAGGTTTATTTGTGGATTGATTATACGTGGAATAAGGAAATGTTCCTCAAATACTGATGTAAAAGTCTTTGAAATGGCAGCAGGAGAACCAAAATTGTATTTCACTTGATTAATTTTTATTTCAAATTTACCTTCTGGTCTTTGTGTTTTCTTTGAAAATAGTGCTTTTTCTGTTCCATCCATTTCTGTGTTCCTAATGAGTAAGTTTCTGATTTAGGTATTAAAGTCCTCTAATAACATGCACAGGTATCTTTATAACCATGCAGACTAGGTGATAGAAAGTTCAGACCAGAGAGCTGATGTTTAATGAGTATAATAATAATTTAAAAAGCCACTCTTCTTCCCCCATAATTTCCATTGAGGTTGTAGTGCTAAAGAAAATGTCTTAGAAACTAAAAGAAAGAATCAATGTTGTGTCACAAAGAATTTATATAGAATTTATTAAAAGTAAACCTTTACCTGAAGCTTTCAGTCTTATCTTTAAAGATGCTGCTGCCATGATTGTAAAACAAACAAAAATTTCTGAGTATTGATATTTGTGTAAATATGATTGGAATATTTCATGAATGATACTAGAAGTATTTCAGTAAAAATCTCTGTTCCAAATGTAAAGAGAGAGAAAGCAGTAACACTGTCTCCCTTAAAAAATGAAAGAGTTTGTAGAAGCACAGATTTGTCTATTAAAAGTGTATTGCTCTACCCTTGATGTAGAATAACTCAGAATGGAAATTGAAGATAAAAATCTGTTTTACCTCAGGATAGTACTTGCAGTCATTATGGTGCGGGGACTTCTCAGAATTGAACAGTTCAACACAAGTGCTTATCAAGTCTAGATTTTAAAATATGTACCACAAAAAAGTGTATGTGTGTGTATACACATATATAATTTGTCTCACAGTAGTGTGGGGGAGAAAGCTTGTATTTTAATAGAAAGGGGGAAAATCATACTTTTAATATATTTCTAATATCTAGTCCTGTCAGATCTCAGAAGCAAAGCAGGGTCAGGCCTGGTTAGCACTTGGATGGGAGACCTCCTGGGAATACTGGGGGCTGTAGGTTCTAGTCCCAAGGACTTCACTGTCACTGTCCAAGCTCGCTCGGCCGTGGCAGATGAACCTCAGGACTTAAAACAGAGGGGCCAGTTCTGTGCACGCTGAGCCTCACCTAAAAAATCCACTGTGCAGGCTGGAAGGGCACGCCCACGTGGGGAGAGCCCTGCCCAAATCTTCGTTTGTGAAGCTTGGCCATACACACATACATAATTTCTTTCTCTTCAAGAAATAATCTGTAATTGCTTTCATATTACTTCCTAATGCACCTTTGTGGGAAATCATTATAAAAATTATACAAAAGCTTACCTGGATGCTTTGAAGCCTGATTGTGTTGTAAACAGTCACAGGCATATATTCAATTAACCTTTCTTATGTATTATATTGTATTATTTGGTATTTTGAACTATAAGATTTCAGGAGCTACATGTGTAATCTTCATGAGGTGTGTAATCAATTTTGTGGTTCCTTGGTCCCTCTTTCTCTTTGTCCATTTTCCTTTTGATGAGTTTGAAGAGTTTCCCCGTTTTAGCTGTAACCTCACCTTTCAGGAAGGAAGATGTTTGTAATTTCTTGGGAAGACATGCTCTTGCAATCAATTGTTTTTTAAAGGGCACAAGATGAAAGCTGTGGGTACTTGGTTAAAGATCAAAATATGTGTCTCAGTTCAGATTTGGAGAGTACATTTGAAATCAGTTTCTTCACTGTCTCCACTCTGCTTTTATGCAATGTGCTGTTGTCCTTGAATAGAATATACTCCCTTAGGTCTGAATTAAATGAAGCGAAAAGGTATATGCTTACAGGCATCCAGCCAGGTAGGTTCTAGTTCAGACTAGTTCCCCCCAAATATGTATTATATGGACTTGAGGTTCTCAGCATCTGTTGAATGCTGTATGAATCCACTTGTAATAAGATCTGGTGTTTGCAAATGCAGGTGCAGCTAAAGTGAAGTTGCAGCAAATTGCCTAACCTGATGCCTGTCAAAACACTGTGATTTATAAGCAAAAGACTACATATCATTGCATGTAAAATTGTTTTCCTTACTAAGCTGTTGATTTCTCCATATGTTTGGTAATTTTGGTTTTTTCCTATTGTCTTATTCTGAATTGCTTGTGCATCACTTAAGTTACTGAAATGTGCTAGTCAGAAGGTCTTAGAGAATCTGGTCTGTTTAAATGTGTTCAAGTGACTTTCAACATAGTTAAAAGATGCACTAGTTATAGAATCAACTGCCTGTAGTTCCTTTTCATCCATTTGAAGTGCCTTAAACTCTGGTGCTTTTTCTCACGTTTTTTTTCCTCCCTTGAGCTGTTGGGAATTGCATTTGGCAGTTAGTTGCTGGATGTTGAAACCACTGGAGGTATGTGTTGGTTTTCAGCGTAGCTGTAACATTTGTCTGTTCACTCCGTCTACCTTACAGCTGTGCTATTTAAAGAAGTGGGGGGAAAAAGGACAGAATGCTAGCTCATCAAGGTTTTTTAGGATTGCTATGAATGAGAAATGAGTTTGTTTCTGACTTCCACCCAAAATGAATAAGCAATAGAAATTTGCCTGGTTTAACTTTATGGCATGTGGTATATTGCATGCTAGGAAAATAGAATTTCCTTTGGCAAAACTATGAGGAACCCTCCTTTGGGTCTGCTAGAAGCTCATACGATGTGTACCAGGGAAGAGTTCCGACCTGAAAATTGTTTGACAAGAATGCATGTGGTTCGTGTCAAGTAATGCTTTTAGAGGACTCAAAGCTGTGTTATAAAAATGAGTTGTCTCTTTTCTTAAAGTAGTTAGCAAGTTTCAAATGAGCAGTCTCGGGAAGCCTGGTAGAGGAGTGCCAACATGGAGAAAGTTTCTTGGATGAGGGCCAGCTTAACAAATGCAACCAGGCAAGCTTTGTGTCCAGACTTGTGTTTCCGCTTATGCACATGGATTTAATGTCCTTAGAGCTCAGGCACTGTGGCATGTGCTGCAGCAAAAATACTACAGTACAATGTGCTCGTTTTCATTCGCTGTTGTTTTTGATGTTGGAGGATTAAGGGGAGGGGAAAGGATCAACTACCCAGGATGCTCTGTTTGGAGGAGTGAGTGAATTTGATTGTCGTCAGAACTAGATTGCCATATGAGTTCTGAAAAGCGTTTGGCTCCTGAGGATAACCACTCTAAAAATAGATTTGGAGGGGAGGTTTCTCTTGGGTCCAGTTTCGGGTTCCAGCTGAGCTGGCTTTAGCAAACTTGTTTGCTCCTGTTGCAAGACTGGAGTGAAGATAAATCGTTTCTTATTCTGCTTTCAACATTAATATTTTGGAGATACTGACACTTGCTCTCTCTGTGGAAATCGAGCACTAATGTTATGGCTGATGACACAGGTATAATCCTAACCTTTTTATATACGCAAATGGAAAACATGTACTTGCATGTACCAGTTATGTCTGATTTTGTAATCGGCAGAGTAACTGATGTACTGTCATTTGTTGGTGTTTACTTGCCAGTTTGCCATTCTAGTCTGCGTTACAGACTTGGCATCTGTTCTCTTTGATTGTGTGTTCTCTGGATGAGAGGTATTTCATGAGTTTAAGGCAGGGTTGTTGGTTGTAACTTATTTTTTACTTGAGTACAGCATATGTTAACATAAGAGACTTAGTTTGGTCTTTAAATATCTGATTTCAAAGTTATTTTTTGAGTATGTAAAGTTGCTAGGTGTCTTGAAGGTAAGCTAAAGAAAAAGGGTTTTCATACATTTTTAGCTAGGATTGACTTAATGAGAGGGTGGGGGAAGTACAGGATTGTATAGATTTGCCGTTGAGGAATAGAGCGCGCTTTAAGGCTTTCTGATGTCTGCATAAAGACATCTGGTGGTGTAAGCACAGGCTTACCAGATATGGCAAGTGACCTACTTTTGACATGGCTGGCAGCATGTGCGGGGAAAGGGCTTGAGTTGAGAATTAACTGTTTGGAATGAGCTCTGATCCAGCTTCAGTGCATGCAGTGTTTTGTTCTGACCCTTTATGTAGCATTATTTGTGCAGACCATAGGTAAATGTTATGTTGCATAACTTCCACTTATTTACATAAGTGTTGCGTGATCAGGCTGCCATGGTTGAGTTGTTTTGCTAGAGTTTTGAAAATAATTTTGCTATAAGGTAGGAAGCCACAGCATAAAACTGTAGCTTTGTGACTGTTTTGAATTACATTTTTATAGCAGAATATTTTTGAGGAATTTGCATGAAACAGTCTTTTATCTTGGAAAAAATATGAGCAGCTATGCTTGATTACTTAAATAAGTTGTCTTTTATTTTCCTGTTCTTCTAACAAGTAAAGCCCCTTCCCTCAGAGGGAACTATCAGTAAACAGTAGAAAACAGTAAGATAAATGAATGTGCAATGCACTGAGATCCTTTCTGTTTACTCTAAAACCAAGCTGAAACTTGTAATCCTATAAATTGTTTTTAGCCTTAAAGTTTAATTTTAAATACATACAAGGCTTTCATGGACTGCCTTGGAACACAGGTGTAATGAAGCCCTGCTTTCACATACTATAATTATTTATTTCTGAATATTAACATTTCCCACTTAAGAATACTTTAAGTAGTATGCATATACAGTTGAGCGTATTTCTGAATATACTGGAACATGGTGCTTATCTTTCCCTCTGTTTCCAGTCTCCTTGTGCATTTTCCACAAGAGAAATGTTAAAATGGGCTGAGAATATAGACCTTGCACATATTTAATGAGGGGACTGTGCAGTAGCAAGTGATACGTGCCAGATGTGAGGCTAAGTTGTCTCAGTTTCTCTCTGAATATTATTGGGCATGTGTGTTTAATGTCGAAAAGAAACTAAATAGGTGGTATTTGATCTTTGAAGGGAGTAGTCTCAATAAAAGAATTTTTTTCTTCAGTAAAATGCTGAACTAAGTAAGGGTTGACGTGGGTTAGTGAGGATTTTATTGGTCTGAAGTTGGTATATAGCACAATGAGTGTAATAAAAGGGTAGTTTATTACAGGTGTAAACCTGAAAGCAAGCATGTTCTGAAAGTACTTATTATAGTATCTGTTACAGAAATAAGTCAGTCACCAGTCTATAATTACTTATTTTTCAGAGCTACTCTATTTTATTGTAAAAAACAATTGTGTAGATATTTAGCTGTTGAGAGTGTTTTTTGTCTGTTTCTATCATCAGTGGTGGTGTGTACATCAAACATTACTTGCAATTAGTATGATAAACTCCTTACCTTATTATATTATCACAATATTCATGACAAAGTTCCTCAGGTACTTCAAAACATATAAAAAAAAATTGGCTTGAATAACTGTGAGTGCCTGTAGCTGCACAGGCAAAAGTTGGTTCTTAGAACAGAATGAAGTGGAATAAAGTGATGGACATGAAACTGCAGCCAAGTGCCAGCCTTGTGGCAGTAATATCAGGAGGCAGAAGAGCAGACCTTGAGCTTTGCAGAAAGGCCACTTTTTGGCTGCATATTTATTTATTATATGTATCCCTCTTTTGCCAAAATCATCCTAAAAAAACAGACCAAGGAATTTATGTCTTTGCTAGTGTCAATATCCATTTGAAACCCATTACTCATACCTAGGTCATAGAATCATAGAATCAATTGGGTTGGAAAAGACCTCTGAGATCATCAAGTCAAAGTTGATGGTCAAGGTCTATCTTTTTTTTTATGGTTTGTTTATAACTTCTGAATTTTTTTATATACATTTACTTTCCATATGTGCAGTTATAAATGAAATTGTGATTTACTGTATGTCTCTGTGTCATGCTTTTACTTGTATGTTCCATGGGACTGAAAGTCTAGTTATTTAGCACAGAGTGAATCTCTGCTTGAATCTAAGCAACAGGGAAGATGTTTTTAGTTGGTTAACTGTCTGTCTGAACTTGGAGTCTTACCCTTAATATGGTTCAGAGTTTTAAGCTTTCTTGGGCTATTTGAATTGTAATTTTGGTTCTTTGAGCTATTTCAAGTACTTTTGAAACTTGATTTAGGAGAAATGCTTGCAAAGGTCTTCTGCCAGCTGTAGTGTCCCTCTGATGGCAGCCTGGGAACTTCGGGCACAAATGCAAGGCATCTCAAAAATGTTAAGCTCTGTGTAAATACACAGGAAAAGGGAGAGGGAGAGCAAGGTGAGATGTCTGGCTAAGTTGTAAGACAAATTACATGGGGGCTTTTGGTGTTTGGTTGCTTATGCGACTTTAGCTTAGATAATCATCAAGCTTCCCATAGTGATGCGAAAAGCAAGGAACAGTGATGAAGTTTAAAAATAAAACTCAAACAAAACCCAAACAAACCCCACAACAACAAAAAAAACCCAACAAAAAACCTGTTTCTTAAATGCCTTGTATTCTGTGTAGTCATAAGTAACAAATTTAATAATTATATCCTACCAATAATAATGTTCTAACTCTTACACAAATCCGTTTTTCCTACTTTTGTGTCTTATTTTAACAGAGACTAAGCATGGAGGAAGCAGGAATGGAAAGAAAGAAGGCCTCTCTGGAAGCTCGTTTTTCACCTGGTTTATGGTAATTGCTTTGCTGGGAGTTTGGACATCAGTAGCAGTTGTCTGGTTTGAACTTGTAGATTATGAAGAAGTTCTAGGTAAGAATTTTAAATCTTAAGATTCTTCTAATAGTATTATGATACTCATTAAATGGAGGCCGTTTTAAATTTTAGATAAATTATTTGACTACTGTAGAGTTTCCAAATGACCTACATGATAACAATAAGTAATACATTTCAAAACCAGTATTTTAGTGCTGAATTCTTATAAGACTCAAAAAGGGTATTAACATCCTTCAGAATCTCTTTGTGACATGTACACTGCAGTTCATTTGAGAGATGAGGTAAATATGCATTGTTTGACTATAAGCTCTTAGAAACCACAGCAGTGGTTGAAAGTGGGCAGCTAATGTTCTCCTCCTCTGATGGACTGTGATGCCTGTAGGGTAAGGATAGCAAATCAGTCATCCTCTCATGAGGGAGCTGTTCAATGATCTCAGTTTTAAGCTTATAACAGTGATAATTGTATTTCAGTATGACAATATTTAGAGTACTGATAATAAAATATAATATTTAAATATTATTTGAATGACTATATTATATATTAATAACAAATAATTTTTTATTATTATATATTAATAAAAATATTGAAGGTTGCAAATTCATGTCTCTGATTTCAAGATGTATGTATGGTACAGTTGTACTTGATGTTGTGGGATTCAACATGTGCTTTTGCAGCTGGTGGTTTTACGAAATTTAGAAATCTGTTGGTACGTGCCTTTTTTGATCTGGACCAATTTTTTTAAGAGAAGCTTCTGATTTGCAACTTAACTGGGTCTAGTAATGCAAATAATGGTTTTTGTATTTTTACCATGCATGCAGCCAAAGCAAAGGATTTCCGTTATAACTTGTCAGAGGTCCTACAAGGTAGGATATTGGAGAAATAAGCTTGCTTTACAGTCCCTTGGCTGAAAGTTTTGGTTTACTTTATTATGTTTTTATTTTTTTTAAGAATTGCTATTCTTCTGCAGTGACATGAAACTCAGTCATTTCTCACCTGTCTCGTTCTTCACGGTTTGGAAGATGGTATTCTTATTTCTAGACAATTGCATTTTTGCACCAGTCTGCCGTGTTTAACCATAAACTGATAAAGGTTCTTTTGAGAATATGATGCTGAGGGACATATTTTGACTATTCTAGACCCAAGTCTGAATTTTTTCTTCCACAAAACTATTTTCTAGTTTTCTAAGTACCATATTAAGAACTATATTTCATTGATTTTGATGGAAATAAAGTTCTGCCTTCATTTAGAGAATGATATGTATGATATACTGTCAAACTATAAGGACACAGAATTCTTCTGCAAACTGTGCAGAGTTCTAATCCTGTTAAAAGTTATGTCTGAGTTATAAGACACTTCAAATCCTGGATACCACAATTCTGTGCTGAAAGTTCTCTTTTAGTAGAAACTGAGTTTTCCTTTTGCATATACTTAGGGCTGGTAGAACAGCAGTTTCAAAAATAAAAGTGAGAAAGCTGATTTAATAGTCAGGTATGAAAGAATGCACAACTTTTTTTGTCTGCGTGGAAGGTTGTACAGTTGTTGATAAAATTTATGGACGATTTTCCCTTGTCTGGGAAGTAGGCTGCTTACTTTCTATTAACTTGGCACTAAAAACTATATACCTCTATACCTATCGCTTTTCTGAGAATTTAGAATTGCAGGAAGCATGTCATGAGAAAACAAATGGTGCCTATGTGATTAGTTTTTGTTTTTTAATTTATTTTCCTCAAACATGTTGAACATTCCTTGTGAACTTAGATTTTATTTTAAGCAAATCATGTTCACATCAAGTACATAATTACAGATTTGTTTTAAATCTGCAAGCACCAGAAAAAAGACAAACTTGTGTTCGGTCTCAAGTCTAGGAAGCACAGAATGGAACTTGAAGTATTTGTAATATTTACAGGAAATTTTAAGTGTGGTTATACGTACATATAAATTGTTAAAAAACATGCAGTAACAATCTAGCATTGACAGTCAACCGTTGCACATTGAGAATACTGCTGGAAACAAATGGCTGATTTGTCTTTTTCTCCTGTCTTTGNTGCTGATGGAGATGGAGATTTTGATGTGGAAGATGCTAAAGTATTGCTAGGCAAGTACAAATACAGGTGGAATAATCTGTATAATTCGGTTGGCATCTTGATGTTTGGGGTTTTTTTTCCGTGTTGAAACAATATTTCTGGGTTTTATTTTTCTGATTGGAGAACTTAAATTAATTTAATTGTAATGTGTTTTTTCCTTAATGCAAATTGTAGGATTGGGTGTGCAACCTGATGTACCAGTTTTTGTTCTTTTTCTCCTAATATAGCAATATAAGTGGAAAACATTTAATTACTTACAGGATGATTTTGAAAATAGGTGTTTGATGCTGCTGTATTGACTGTTGCAAGATAGTTGTGTTTATTAATAAATT
>VWZD01000140.1:311069-321921 GCA_013396695.1 Sakesphorus luctuosus | reverse complement strand
CGGCCTGCCCCGCCGCCGCCGCGCTGGCCGCCTGGCCCATGTGGTACGAGGAGAGCCTGGACGGTCGGCTGGCGCCGCAGGGCCGGCGCGACATGGAGCTGCTGGCCCGCCGCCTGGCCGCCCGCTTCCCCGCGCTCTTCGCCGCCCGCCGCCGCCTGGCGCTGGCCAGCAGCTCCAAGCACCGCTGCCTGCAGAGCGGAGCCGCCTTCCGCCTAGGGCTCGGGCCGGACCTCAGCTTCAGCGGAGACGGTGAGTCCGGGACACCCGCCCGTCTTCCCTGGGAGAGCCTCGACGCGCTCGCTGAGGGGCTTCCCTGCCCTCCCTCCCAGAGGGGTGGGGGAGTCCCATGCCGTCTCTGGAGAAGCTCTCAGCGCTCCCACTCAGATGAGGGAGATCCGTGCCCTCACTGAGGCATTTCCAGCTGTCCCAAAGGGGCTGGGGGAGTCTCGCTCCCTTCCTGAGGGATTCCCAGCGCTCCCGAAGGGGCTGGGGGACTCCTGTGCCCTCCCTCCCTTTCTGAGGGGCTGAGGGAGACCCATGCCCTGACTGAGGGATTCCCATGTCTTCCTCGTGAGGCAGGGGAAGTTCCCGGCCTTCCCTGAGGGATTCCAGTCACTCCCGAAGGGGATGTGGGCGTCCCATGCCCTCCCTGAGGAGGGAGGCTGAGGACTCGAAGAGGGGCCAGTGCCCACCCCGAGGGAGCTCTGTGACCCCCTGGGAGACTACTAAACCCTCTTTGCAGGATTCCCAGTTCTCCTGAGGGGGCTGGAGGAGCCTCCTGCCCTTCCTGCTGCCCCGTGGCTGAGGGAGCCACAAGACCAGTCCCACATCCCCCATGTCCAGGCAGGAGGAGACCCTGCACTCTATGTCCCCTCTGCGGGGACACTGCAATGATGGGTGGACTGTCCATGAGAGGGTGTTGGGGTGGCTGAGTGCTGGTGCCCCTGGGCATGGCGGTGCTTCTCCTGATGGCCACGTTTTCTTTCAGAGGTGGAGGTTGAAGTCAATGATTCCTTGATGCGATTTTTTGACCACTGTGCCAAGTTTGTAGCCTTGGTGGAAGAAAACGAGGCAGCCATGTGCCAGGTGAGCGCCTTCAAAGAGGGACCAGAGATGAAGAAGGTCTTGGAGAAGGTCGCAAGTGCCTTGTGTTTGCCAGTGGAGCAGCTAAACGCAGGTAAGGAATTCCTGTTACAGGTGGCTTTGGCTCTGAGCATGGCTGAGAGCAACTTCAAAGACTTGTAGTTATGCAGAGTAGGTAATTTAAAGTGTGCTGTAAATTGGAGGCACAGTCTCTAATTAAATGCATGAGGCTGTAAGTGTGTGTTGGTGTTGCAGTAATGAATGATTGTTAGTTACTGGTCAGAAGAAAAAGATGTTTGAAAACATCTTTCCCGAAGATTAAATCAACCTTACCTGTGTTTGTTGAGATTTGAATGTTATGCTTTTAGTTCCACTTTCTGGAGTGGGCAAGTTGAGAGAAAGTTGCTAGTTGTGTAGCAGTGGTTTATCTTTTGCTTATTTGATGGATTTATTGCAGATCTTGTTCAAGTGGCTTTTCTCACCTGCTCCTATGAGTTGGCTATAAAAAATGTGACCTCCCCATGGTGTTCACTCTTCACTGAAGAAGATGCCAAGGTATGCAGGGCTCCAAGCAACCTGGTTTAGTGAAAGGTTTCCCTGCCCACGGCAGGGTATTGGAATTAGATGATCTTTAAGGTCTCTTCCAACCCCAACCATTGTATCATGTGCTAAAAGGGAGAGATATTTGAGAAGCCTTTGAAAGATGCCATAGCATTCAGATTTAAGTCTTTTCACAGTCAGAAGTTGTAACTTTATGGCTCTTATTCCTAACAAAACACTTTGCTCTCCAAAGAGCTCTGGATTAATCAAGCAGCAAGACTGAAATATCCTTCTTGATTCAGACTTAAGTATGTCCTCGATTTTTTTCCTGGTAGAAATTGTCTTTTGCTGTTGTGCTTAATTCATATAGTACTTTTATTTCTGTAATATCAGAAATGCTCTGGGCAGCTTTCATATAATAGAATCATATGATAAAATTGATTCCAGAGAACATCAAATGAAGCTTTCTAGGGCCTTCAACGCTCTTTATATGTGTTTTTGGGGGACTATCAGATCTCTAAACCTGTTAATAAAATCCAGTAGAACCCAGATAAATGAGACAAATGTTCTTCCTCTTTCAAAAAGTGTTTGATGTACTCTTTGATGTCTGTAAGGCTCCCCCAAGGCTGTTAAGGAAATTGGCACCCCTAGGAAAGAGAAGAGACCTCTGCATAGGTAGGTGGTTGGCTAAAGGGTAGGCAATGGAGTTAGGATCAGGATCACCATGGGCTTTTCTGCCAAGACCTGCCCTATTAAATGTATTTATAAATAATTCAGTTCTGAGGTGGGAAACAACTTTGATGACAGGAATTCTAAGAAAAGGAACAGAGAACAAAGAGAGCACTGTGTGCTCTTGCATAAACCCCAGGCACAGTTCTGTCTGTTTGAGATGTGTGCACATGTCTAGAATGTAAAACCAGACAAGCTGAGTTAAGGGTGTGGAATGGCTTCCATGGGAAGGATGATGAGCTAAAGGCAAAATCAGAAATACTAAAAAAGCAGTGGATAGTGTTTGCCTTGTGATGTGCAGCACCTGACATGACTCAGAGTGTGGTCAGATGCTGAGTGTGGTGGCTCCTTAGTCTGATTTGCTGTGTCTGGTTTTTTGCTGAAGTGGCTTCAACTGGAGCCTGGGTGCCTGGGGTTGATTTTTGTGTCAGGTTTGTCCACTTCATTCAGTGTGTGGCTACATCATTGCTTCAGGCTGGGAGGGGGTTGTTTTCCCTTAGAGCTCACAGGTTTTTATTATTGGCACTACTTTAGGTGCTGGAATATCTCAATGACCTGAAGCAATACTGGAAGAGAGGATATGGTTATGACATCAATAGTCGCTCCAGCTGCATTTTATTCCAGGATATCTTCCAGCATTTGGACAAAGCAGTGGAAGAGAGCAAAAGGTAAATCAAAATCAGTGCTTTGGGTATGAGTTTTCACTGCTCAGTCCTGAGCTGGATTTCATGTGAGTAGAAGTTCAGTAATTTACTTCCAAACAAGACAATATTAGGAGAGTTTGAGCTAGGAGAACTTTTAATGGAGAGAATGCAATTTTTAATGAAGCAGTATTACTTTAAAGAGTGTATTTTCTTCTTCCACTGATGCTCTTGTGCCCAGCTAATGTAATTCCATCTTTTAACTTGCTGATCCACAGAGGCCTTCAGGGGACAGCCAGCTGCTGTCTGATAGTGGTGTTCTCTTCCTGCACAGTTTGAGAAGAGACCATTGAGTTAAAACAATGAGCTTGTCTATTTAAAATGTCCTTGTTAAAAATCATCCGTGGCAAAAATGGCAGACTGTGGGTTGGAAGCATCCCCCTGACACTTTGTTACCTGGTTACTTAAGCACATGTTTGTCTTTCTTTTCAGTTTGTCTTTCTGCATGTGTTTGACTTGAGTCTCTTGTGTTACTAAAGCTTTCTGTTCACATCAAGAGTGTAATTGCAGAAAATAATTACTGCAGATCAATCCCAACAGTGTTTTTGGACCAGGACAGGCTGTTGCAGGATCCAAGAGCCTGGTGAGATAACTGCAAACCAGCCTTGTTGTAACAAATCTGCTTTGTTGGAACTAGGAAAGAGCAGACTTCAGGAGATGTACTCTGTGCCCTTTAAGAACAGGGAAAAGACATTTCTCCTGAAATTGTTGCAAATGTCTTCATTTGTTATGTGAACCCAAAGTCAGGAGTTCAGCCCATGAGTCTGAGACCTTTGTGTAGGATATTTAGTTTCTGTTAAAGGATATTTAGTTTTGCATCCTTTCACAGCAAAGCCATCATTTGGAGCAACACTGTTGCTGTAGGAAGATACTAGGCCATACTAGTAACTGTTGGTAGACTCGAAGATAAAATAACCAGGTCCCTTCAAAGGATGGAGCCCTGATAAAGTCATTTGTCTTGGGTTATTCCCTGGATTTGACAACAGTCACTTGCAGTGGCACTCTAAGCACTGTGTTGTGCAGGCCTCCAAAGTGCCTTTGTAGTGTCATGGATATAACCATCCCTGTGCTTCCTCAAGAATGAGAGGGTGAGGGAGCTGGTGTTGTTTGTGCTGGAGAAGAGGAGGCTCAGAGGTGACCTCAGCACTGTCTGGAAGTGCCTGAAGGGAAGTTGTGGCCAGGTGGGGGTTGGTCTCTTCTCCCAGGCACTCAGCAATAGGACAAGGGGGCACGGGGGGCTCAAGCTCTGCCAGGGGAAATTGAAGTTGGAGATGAGAAAAAACTTCTTTGCAGAGAGAGTGCTCAGGCATTGGAATGGGCTGCCCAGAGAGGGGGTGGATTCCCCATCCCTGGAGGTTTTTAAAGTGAGCTTGGCCGTGGCACTGAGTGCCATGATGTGGTAAAGGGACTGGAATTGGCCCAAGGGTTGGACTTGATGATCTCGGAGGTCTTTTCCAACCCAATCCATTCTATGATTCTATGATTCTGTGCCTGTGCTGTTTACCCCATGGGCCTGTAGCAGTTGGGGTTTGGGAGCTGTTTGATGTTGCTCTTGTCTTGTGTGAATTATTTTGACAAGGAGAAGTAAAACAGGGACAGAACTGAGATACGTCTCAGTGTGCAGAAAACAAAGGCTTCGGTTCCAGGCTGGGGTGTTTGGGTCACAGAATTAGATGCATTTGCTTTCATGTACTGCTAACATTTTTTTTTTGAGAGAGAGCACGAGCTGTTTTAAATTGTAATTTACAATCTATGTGCGTGTTCCTCATGCAAACTGAACAATTATAAATTCACAGTTCAGTCATCAGTCACATTAATTAATACCTTAGCAGATTAGTATGAAAATATTTTAAAAAGTACACAGTATCAAGGATATGACTGTAAGATTGTATAAATATTGTGCTATTAAATACTATCTAGAAATCAATTTATAAATAAGTTTAACTTGCAACCAGCAAGTTCAGCTTTGATATGTAAGCACTGGACCCCTCTACAGCCAAGGTGGCTTAAGAAACTGTGCTGTCAGATGATCACTGTGGTGTCTGGAAGTGGCAGGCTGGTGTGGGAGAAGGTGAAACCTCTCCTTTTGGTAGTGGTGGAGTTAAAGCAGGGGTTGTGCTGCACCACTGTTTATTTAAACTTCTGCATCCTTTCTTCAGCCTCTAGAGAGCTGAAGGGAAAATCCATTAGTACAGGGGTCACTGGCAGCCAGCTGGGAACAGATGGTTGCCACTGTCAAGGCTCTGTCTCTCTCAGAGATGACCAGAAGTAGTGCAGGTTAACAGCTAAACACAGAAGGCAGGCCCTTAGATGGCTCTGCCCTTCTGAAAGCTGAAAAAAACCCAAACCCCTGAATCATAGACTTGTTAAGGTTAAAAAGGCCCTTAAGATCAGTGAGTGTAACCATGCCATGTTCACCTCTGAGCCAGGTCCCCAAGTGCCACATCCACATTGTGGATGTACCTTGACTCTTTTAAGGGGAGTGATTAGTTTCGTTTCCTTTCATTGTAATTTACTCTTTGAACAGTAACAGCCTTTTAGTCTTTAGCTTGCATGTGCTGTCACAGCTGTGTATAAGACATTCCTGTAAGTTAAATAATATTAATTAAAACACACAAAAAGCTCTATAGTTTAAAAATCTCTATCTGTACTTCTGATTTATTGAGAACTAGGTCAGCAATTGCTAAATTAGGAGACAGGAAGAGCAGGTGTCTGAGGTGTCCAAGGGATAAAGTTACAACTTTTCTGTCTTTCAGCCTTGGCTGTGGAAGTTCAATTGCAATCCCAGGGGCTCCCGTGGTGTTTTGCCCCCACAGAGGGAAGCAGGCAGTGAGTGTGAAGGGTCAGGACCAGCTTGGGGCGCGGGCTGGAGGATGAGCGGCCTCCTGGGCAGGAGGCGGAACCGCCCGGGGCGTGAGGCCGAGCGCGGCAGGAGCGCGTTACTGTCCCACAACGGAAGGTGGCACTGGAGACACGGGAATAGCCTGGATTGGGTAACCCTGCTGAGGGTGCAGATGTGTTGGAACAGTTTATCTCCCTTGGGATCAAAGGAGCAGAGGTGCAGCTAATCCTTTTTCATCTGGGGAGAGACTTAGCCCAGGTCCTGTGGCAGTGTGAGAGTACAAATGGAAACAAACCATGCAATTAATAACAACAGAAAATGTTTCTTTGTGTATGAGTGTCTCTTCTTTCTCATTATGGTGAGTTCAACTTTAAGGCAACAGGTTAAATATTTTTGCAGCAACTCCTTACTCAGAAAATGAACTTTTGTGATGATGAAATGTTGTTTAGTGGAATGTTGTTATAATTTTAGAATGTTTAGTATTGATTTGTATCTGGCTGTTTGCTCTAAAAATTTAAGAACAAGAAATTTACTTCCAGAGCATAATCTTTACTCCAAGATCTCTTTTCTTTCTTGAAAGGTTAGACTGGGCTATTCATTAGAGAGAAAAGCATTTCTATTCCACCAAGAAGCTGAGGGATCTGGATTATCTGTTCTGCTCCAGGCTTGGCAGAGGAGAACAGTGTTGGCAATGCTGTATTTTTGTATTCTTTATGTATTTCTATTCAATAGCTTTGCCCTCTTTTCATTCACAGTTACAGCAGAATTCAAGAGAGAAACCTTGCTTTTATTGTAACCCTGTTTCTTCCATGAAGATTCTCAGCAAACATAGTTGCCTTATCAAAGCTTGCTTTTATTTCTTCTGGTGAAAACACCTCCTGCTGTTTACTGTATCCTTAAGGTAATTATGAAGGTGGTAAACAAATACCTATTGCTAATTAGTCCCACCTTTGATTTGCCGTGCAAAATATTCGGATATTTTTAGGATATTTCATCATGTGAGTTCCGTGATAATTCTTGGGTTTAAACTACCAAAACTCTCTTCTGTGTAGGTCTTGCTGTACAGTAAGATGATGTTGAAGGCTTTAAAATGGGATTTTCACTCTGATTGCTTTTGTCAGCTTTTCCCATCCAGACAGCCAGTGGAAAGGTGTTGGAATATCTATTCAGGAACTTGAGTCTGATGTTGAATTTATCAGTAGTTGTATTAATGACCGTCTGCTGTTGGCCCAGTGCATGGGCTCCATTCTTCTGCACTCTCAGGAGCCATGAAGTAAAAATGTCTAACAAAGGTTAACTCTTCAGTAGAAAGAATATATTCTTTGAGATCTTACCATGGTCTCAGTGGGCCATTCAGGACCACTTTCCTCCATGCTTTCTTACCAGTCTCTAAGGCAGTGTCATGATCCCGTTTATAGGGAGAGGTTGGGAAGCAGGACCCTCTTCCATACCAATTTTCTTGAATACAAAAAAAATACAATGTATCACAAGACTTGCTTATAAGATGAAACCAGGTGATTTGCTGTACTGAAATGGCAGTCTTGGGCAGTTGTCTTAGTCCATAAAGCACTTTATTTCTGTGAAGGCACAACAATTATGGTTTTTCCAGGTCTTCCTGCTAGGGATGGAATAGTCAGGCCATGCAACTGTTACAAAAAAACCTAATTGAGAATTCTTCACTGTTGTTTTTCCCAGCTGTTTAGTGAAGAGTATTCTACCAGCAGTGTGTGTTGGGGAGAAATCTGTGTATTTTGGTAGTTAATGTAATATGAATCTGCTACTCTGAATTTAAAAACCTTTGCAGGTACACACTTGGGCAGGGGTGGATTTGAAAATTGGTTGTGGCACCCTCTAAGCCTATCAGCTCTTCCTTAAAACTGTTTTATACTTTTTTTTCCTTTTAGCTTCACATATTCAACAAGTTTGCCTCTCTTGTTTGTGACAGAGAATTTGAAATACCAGTTTTTACTGGTGTTGTCTGAATGGATTGCCACAAGGCTCTGGACATTGGAAGGTTTGCTTTGGGCAGCCTTCTCAGTGTTTGCAGTGTGTGTGGAGAAGAGCAACCAGGCTGCACATACGCATTGCAAACTGTTTGCTGGTTTCCTCTGAAAGAAAGCAAGTTCAGGGTATTAAAAAATAAAACAAACAAAAACTTTCTTGAATGTAGTTCAAGATTAAGTGAAGGTGATCTTTGTGAGTTATACCAGGCTAAGCTGTAAGTTAAACAGATGCATTTGGCAGTTTATTAATAGTTTTTATTGTTCCATGTAATTTGCTTTCCTTTTTGCAGGTCACTTCCCCACGCAATTGGTAACCTTGCAGTAGTCACTGACTGCTGTGCCCTCCCTGCTCCTTCCCAACCTGTGACTCAGTACAAAAGAACACAATGTATGATCTGAAACCACCTAATTATTCAAAACTTTTTATGGCATGTACAAGGGGAACAGAGCAAAAAGCTTCTACATGCGCAGTAGAAACGAAATAATTGGATTTAAAAAACCCCTTTTCTCAGATTCAAGTTGTTGGGTCACTTCTTTTATTACAGCCCCTTTGTTGCTGCTGGGATGCCACATTTGCACAGTGCAGGGTTGTGGCTCTGGGTGCATCAGCAGGTTCAGGATGCCCTGCAAGACTTGGTGGGAGTTGTAAATCAGTCATAGAATCATAGAATGGATTGGGTTGGGAAAGACCTCCAAGATCATCAAGTCCAACCCTTGGGCCAACTCCAGTCCCTTTACCACATCATGGCACTCAGTGCCACGGCCAAGCTCACCTTAAAAACCTCCAGGGATGGGGAATCCACCCCCTCTCTGGGCAGCCCATTCCAATGCCTGATTATTCTCTCTGCAAAGAATTTTTTTCTGCTCTCCAACTTCAATTTCCCCTGGCAGAGCTTGAGCCCCCCGTGCCCCCTTGTCCTATTGCTGAGTGCCTGGGAGAAGAGACCAACCCCCACCTGGCCACAACTTCCCTTCAGGTAGTTCCAGACAGTGCTGAGGTCACCTCTCAGCCTCCTCTTCTCCAGCACAAACACCCCCAGCTCCCTCAGCCTCTCCCCACAGCACTTGTGCTCCACTCCCTTCTCCAGCCTCGTTGCTCTTCTCTGGCCCCGCTCCAGCCCCTCAATCTCTTTCCTCAACTGAAGGGCCCAGAACTGAACACAACACTCAAAGTGTGGCCTCCCCAAGGCAGAGTCCAGAGGAAGGGTCACTGCCCTGGGCCTGCTGGCCACGCTAGTTTGGATCCAGGCCGGGATCCCATTGGCCTTCTTGGCCACCTGGGCACACTGTCTTTCGTCATCCACCCAGTGCAAGAGCAACTCCAAAGGGCAACCAGGACTGGGACATACAGACATGTAACAGATTATTTGTAGTGCAGTGCAGTTTGTAGCCAGGGACTGCATGAATTTAATTCAAGGTGTGAAATGGCTCTTGCAGAGCCAGGTCAGAGCTGGTATCACTGTCTTTCCAAGGGCATCCCTTTACTCAGGGGACATGGAGGTGGGGGTGACTCCATGTAGCTTTGGGGCCACTTCAGGGGTGTCCCCGCTGTGTCCCCTGGCTCTTTGGGGTGCTGGCAGAGCCTGTGGTGAAAGCTTCTGGACTAGCTGCTTGTCACCTCATCTGCCAGTTACATGGTGATGTATAACTTAAATTGAGGTCAAGCAATTTTTATTTTTTCTATCTATTCAGAGAGGAGAGCAGGTATTGTGTGTGTGATGAGGGAACTGATCCCTGACATAGGATGTTCATGTATTCTCAGGACAACGTGCCAGCTTTGCAGGGCAGTACACCTGGAAAAATAGGCAGGTTTTAAATTCTCTTCCAGAAAATCAGAGAAATGGGATGACTTTCACTAGTAAACTGTCAGTGTCTCAATCAGCAGCTTTGTTTCACAGTGTATGATTAGCTTTGATAGCTTTCAAAGATGGCACTTGTGACATGATTTAAAGGGTGCTTGTGAGGAAGGCCAGGATTCTCCACAGATCCCTGTGGCATGTTCAGCAGCATCCCTGTGCCTGTGGTTCTGGAGTGCGTGTGTGTGTTTGCTGACTTTTCCTGGAGCTGGGCAGCCCAGGGGATCTCCCCTGGGAATGTGGCTGTTCGTCTCTATGCCTAGACCTAGATATTTGAAGTGCTTCTTGTGCCTTTCAGATTCCCCAGGACATTCTTAATCTCACATTCATTATCTCAGGATTGCTCAAAAATATCTCGGCAACTTTTGTAGAGTCCTACTGTTTTATGTAAGCAATTAAAAACCCAAACAAAGCAGTACTTTGGCAACTAACACACCAGTGAACTGATCTAAGCAATGTTCACCTTGGGCAGGAAGGGTTTGACCAATGCCATGACCCTCTTGATTTGGCTTTGGCTCCTTATAATTAATCAACATTCATCATCAACGTGGTGCTGATGCACTAATGCGTTTCATCTCTGAGGTGTGAAAGAACAGGAGGTGGGATCATCCAAAAAAGAGCTTTGGAAGTGCAGAAGCTCTGAACTGAAAGCAGGAAAGCCTAATTAACTCTCAGTGATTAACTGTTGCCTTTTAATTGGGGTTTTTAATGCGTTTTATGTAGTCTCTTCAGCTTTTCAAGTTTGCCTTTGTTGTGAGTGAGCCCATGTTTGTCCTTGTTGGAAAAGAAGAGAATTTTTACCTTCTCAGTATTTGTAGTGGCATTTTGTTGTGTTGGTGCTGATTCCGCAAATAAACAAGCACAGTTGTCTTCTGTTGGTGGCCGGTCACCAGTGGTGTCACCAGGGGTCTGTGTTGGGTCCAGTCCTGTTTAACATCTTTATTGATGATTTAGATGAGGGGATTGAGTCCATCAGCAGCAAATTTGCTGATGACACCAAGCTGGGAGGGAGTGTCGACCTGCTGGAAGGCAGGAGGGCTCTGCAGAGGGATCTGGAGAGACTTGAGAGATGGGCTGATTGCAATGGGATGGAGTTCA
>VWZD01000140.1:263334-310874 GCA_013396695.1 Sakesphorus luctuosus | reverse complement strand
CAGAAAAAAACTCTTTGCAGAGAGAGTGCTGAGGCATTGGAATGGGCTGCCCAGAGAGGGGGTGGATTCCCCATCCCTGGAGGTTTTTAAGGTGAGCTTGGCCGTGGCACTGAGTGCCATGATGTGGTAAAGGGACTGGAGTTGGCCCAAGGGTTGGACTTGATGATCTTGGAGGTCTTTCCCAACCCAATCCATTCTATGATTCTGTGTTATCTAAGGTGGAAGTTTTGATATATGAGGACTTAATACTATTCGACAGATTTTTTTTTGTTAATTTTGATTTTTTTTTTAATTTCTTCCCACTGGTGAGAATGCTCTGAGCAACCACTCTAAGTGTTTGTGCTGCCCTCTGAGTGCCCTGCCACTGCATTCTTTCCTTGTAGGTTTAAGGTACCTTCAGCTGTTTTTCCCAGAAGTAAATAACCATTGGAGGTGGGAAGGATTAAGAATTCATCTATAGCTGAAAGCAGGTTTTGGAGCCCTTTGTCCTGCCTTTTTTATTAGGGAGAAAAACAACAAAATGTAGTCTAAGCTTACTTGTTAAACAAGTGTTAAAACTTGCCTTCTTTGAAGTTGGAGGGATTTTTACATGGGGTTTCAGGCTTTTGCTGGAGGAAATGTTTCTTCTTATCCCACTGCTTCCTGGGCTTTGGGTTATCTCTAACTGAGAGTTCAGACCAGTGCTTAGGACATGCTTTGGTTTAAAGAAAGTTCACTTGTTCCATATCCAAAGTCCTCTCAGTAGTCCTGGGAAGGGTAGCAATGATCTGCTGTTGAGGATGGGTGAGCTGGTGCAGAATAATTCAGGGTTAAACCTCAGTCTGCTGAGATTTAGGTGATCTACAATTTGCCTGGATGATAAACCCCATGTTGATGCTTCTCCACAGTGCCTTATTTTTCCCTGTGGTGAGACTTGGTTTTTGGGGGTGTGCTGATGAATTGTTCAGCACCTTCATGTTCAGCTGTGGTCAGATTTACTGAGAAGGTAAAAAAAAAAACTCATATAAAGACCCAGTGTGGGTGGTTCAGTAGCTGGAGCTGCCACATCTCTCCAGTGAACCCTGCTGTGTTCTGCCTGCTGACAGCCACTGCTGCTCATTTGGAAATGCCTTGTGAAAGGAATGCAAAACCAATCACCAGCAATCACTTTCACACAGCATGGCAGAGTTTTATGCACAGTCTCTTCATCTGCCTTCAGAGGTGGAAATGAGAGTTTATTCAGTGGGCCTTCCCAATTCATGTACTCCCAAGTAAAAGGGAGGAAATAGTGGATTGAGGTACCAGTAGCAATTGTTGAGAACTTTGACGCTTCCAACACAGTGCTGAGTCATTAGTTGATTGTTAAGCAGATGGAGTGTGGAAACATCAGGCCTAACATTTAATATTTTATTAGCTTGTGCTACTGTTTTCAGCTTATCAGTGTTCTGTTGCTTGTCCTGCCTTTATCAGAAATGTAGGGGCAGTGGTAACCTTTGCCTGTATGCATGCTCTGAAGAGGCAATCTGTCATCATTTTCCCTGTAATTAAAAGTACTGAAGTTTTAACCTTGAGGGCCATTTTTATTGTCATCATTAGATGATATGAAGCCACGTCTGAACTGGAGTCATGAGCCTGGAGACAGAACAGGGATTGCTTGAGGAGTCTGGAAAATGAGCTATACCTGGTGCTGCTGAGACACCAAGCACACTGTGTGAGAGGCTGTTGAAAGCTCAGGATTGTGTCCTATCAGGAAACAGTTTTAATCCTCATTAAAATAATCCAGTGGGATAGCTGTGAGTGGGAGAGGTTTGTTTTGCCTCCCAGGGCAGTTTGGCATGTCAGCATGAGCATTCCATGAGACTAGAGCAAGTGAAGTAAAAACTCAAGTTACAGTGAGAAATCAGCACTTTGTTTAGTCCTTCTTTTGTCTTCAGGAGCTTTCCTTTGCTTGTTCTTAAAACTTCCCTTTGTGTATAATTTATTTCCTGCTTTGGAAACATGTCTTGCTCTTTTTTTAACAAAGATGTTCACCATCTTTTTGGTGATTTGCTTCCATTGCAACATTCCTGCTAGCTGGAAAGTAGAGCCAAACCTTGCTTGAAGCCAGCATTGATAGCCAGAATATTAATTTTTTTTTATGTCTCAGCATTTGTGAAACATTTTTTGGAGGGGTGGGATGTGAAATCCACTCCCTGTAGAGTGAATAATGCCTATGTAATGCTCATTTGGAAGCTTTAGCAGCATATTTACATTACTGGCTTCCTTGCTGAGGAAACCATAAAACACAGACCACCATGCAGCTGGGAGGACATGAAAATGTGCCAATTTGCTAGAGTTGGGTGAGAATCCCCCAAGAGTGCTAAAAGAACGTGAAGGAAATAGCTGAAATAGCAGCCAAGAAGCTTCTGGGGGCTGGCAGGTGTGATGATTTAAATACAAATAATTAAGTAAAGGAAAAATTTTAAAAGCAGCTCCAGGAGAGGATCAGAATTACAGGCCAGTCTTGTGGAAATAAAGCCCCAAACTAGTATTGCTGAGCACCTTGGTGAATGTGGGTAGTGTCAGTATAGCTCCTTTGAAAGGAAAATGTGGCTCTTGGAGCTCTTGGGAAGGATCAGCAAGTATAAAACTGTGAGCCACAGTCATGACTTCCAAACATCTTTCAGCAGGTTTCCTTATCTAAAGAAGTCAAGCAGGTGGGGTTAAAGGGAAAAGGTCCTTACATGGGTAAAAATGAACAAAGTTACAAGAAGTGGAGGGTAGGGACAGCTGATTGATTTTTCCTAGCAGAGATGGATCTGCAAAGATTTGTATGTTGTAAATGACCCAGGAAAAAGAGGTGAGAAGTTCAGTGGCACTGCAAATGCAGCAGTTTTATTTAAGGTAAATAAGATGAATTGCTTCTATTGAAAGGATTGTAAAAGGACCTGGGGAGACCAGCTGGGCTGGAAAACTGCAGAGCTGTCAAGTAATCCATACAGGAAAAATTATCTTATCCCCTGTCAGGTAAAGTCTGGGTTAAGCTACTGCTCAGGAGTTGAGTTTTGAGGCTGTTGTGGTTGTCTGGAAATACCTGAAACTTCTGTAAGCTAATAGGGCTTTGAGCAACCACGTCTCTGAAAGGTGTCTCTGCCCATGACAGGTGGTTGGAACAAGATAGTCTTTAAGGCCCCTTCCAACCCAAACCATTCCATGATTCCATGTTAGATGTCAGGAATTGAGCAAAGAGAGAGCTCATGGATTTATGATGTAGTTTACTGTCTTGAATATTGTGCATTCTAATGCTCTGATCTAAAGAGGTCAGGGTTGTTTGGGAAAACTTTGGAAGGACTAAGGTAGGAATTCTCAACTTGGAAAGAATATTACTGCAAAGCTGGAAATAGGAAGGATTAAACAGGACATGGCTCTTATTTTTTTCTGTTTGTAGAGGCTGTGTGTAAGGCTGTGCACCTCCTTGCCACAGGATGCTGTGTGGGCCGGAAACATGAGTGGCTTTAAGGAGAGATTTGGCAAAGGGAAGGTTTGTTACATGGAAGAAGACCCAGGAAACCTCTGAGCTGGAAATTGCATGAGATGAAAGGAACAGCCTTCTGTCTCCTTCCAGAGTCATTTGTGTTTTGTTGACTGACAGGAGGGATGTGAGTGTGTCCTAAAACCTAAAAGTACTTCCCTGCAGGTGTGTGTGGAGGGGCAGGATATACATGAACTAGTCAAATGAGTAGAGAGGTGAACAAAGAATAGAGAGGAAAGGGAAGAGAAAGGCAGTGAAGGATCCAAAAGCTTTACAATTTTTAAATGAGGGAAGGGGTTGTAAATAACAAGGAGAGAACTAATTTTGGAGAAGCTGGAAGAGGAGCTGTGGTGAATGTACAGCTCTTGGTGCACCAAAGGCAGAGGTGGAAAAAGATACAATGTCCTCCATACAGAACCCCTCTGTGTTTTGAATGCTGCTTCTTTTGAAGGGGAAACAGAGGCAGTGGTAGGATCTCTTTTTTGAGGGATGTCTTGCCTGGGAGAGAGTCTGTGCATGTGTGTACACACAGGTCAGAGGTGAGAGAGAAGAGCCCAGGCTGCCCTGGAGCAGCACGGTACAGGGTGTGTGTCACACTGTACAAACACCATGGCTGTACTGAGCTGGTAGGACCCATCCTGTGGCAGCACTGAATTCCTGCTTATCTGGTCAAAGCTCCAGTCCACAGGCAGATCTCCCAGTTAACCATTCTTCTATTGATTTAGGTTGGAGCAGAGGAGGTGCCTCCTTTTCAGGCCAATCAAGATGTGTCTCCTGAAAGCTAAACGTGTACTTACATGTGCTAGATCAAGTGACCTGGGCTCTGTGTGCCACTTGGAAGTGATCCCCAAAAACCATCATCCTACTCTAGAGCAAGGGTCAGATTTTCCTGTTGGCTGGTGCTTCCTGGCACAGCAAGCCAGCTCTTACCTTCCTTTTGGTTGAGCAGTGTGTAACCTTTTGCTGCACAAACTCCTCATTTTAGGCATCATTCTTGGGATGAATCAGGGGCTTAATTGACTGGCCTGTGTGCAAAGGAGTATCATGCCCTTCTTGACTAGCTGTTATCCTCAAGATTAAGGAATAGCTTAAGGTATTCCTGCTTATAATTTGGACTAATAAAATAGGGAGGGACAACTGTTCTCCACCAATGACTGAACCACTGTCTTCAGAGTGAATTTGGGAAATGCTGATGATGATTTGAAGAGGGCTCTCTCACATCTGATGAAGGGCTTGTCTCTGTATGTTAACAAAGCCTTGCACCTGGCTTGGTGATTTGCTGCCCTTCTCTAATGCCTGATGGGAGGAGTCAGTGCTATTTAAAGATCTTACATTTAATCCAAACCCACTCCTCACTGTAACTTGGTCACTGGATCATCCCATACCTGGGAAGAGCACAAGGGACTGGGTTCACACAGGGAGTCAGAGATGTGCTGAGTATATAGATGCACACCATTAATCTATTTCTTACTGTTGTTAACCATACCAGTCTCTAGCTGTAGTCTAACTACGTTTATTGCAATCTAGAATCACAGAATCATTTAGGCTGGAAAAAACCTCCCAGATCAAGTCCTGTGCCCAATGCCCACCTTGTCCCCCAGCCCAGAGCACTGAGTGCCATGTCCAGTTGTTCCTTGGACACCTCCAGGGCTGGGCACTCCAAACCTCCCTGGGCAGCCCCTGCTAAGTCCTGACCACCCTTTCCATGGAGAAATTCCTCCTGCTGTGCGCCCTGGCCCAGCCTGAGGCCATGCCTTATCCTGTCCCTGTCCCCTGGAGCAGAGCCTGACCCGCCCTGGCTGCCCCCTCGTGGCAGGGATTGCAGAGCCAGAAGGTGCCCCCTGAGCCTCCTTTTCTCCAGGCTGAGCCCCCCCAGCTCCCTCAGCTGTTGCTCCAGCCCCTTCCCAGCTCCATTCCCTGCCCTGCACACGCTCCAGCCCCTCAGTGTCTCTCCTGCCAGCAGCGCCCAGAACTGGCACAGCCCTCAGGGGGGCCCAGCAGTGCCAGTGCAGGGACAGGCACTGCCCTGGGGCTGTGACACCCCATGGCTGGCACAGCCCAGGTGCCCTTGGCCTCCTTGCCCACCTGGGCACACCTGGGCTCATGTCCAGCTGCTGTCACAGCACCCCCAGGGCCTTTCCCAGCTTTCTGCCCCAGCCTGGAGCTGCAGGGGCTTGTTGTGCTGCAAGGCAGGACACACCACTGGGCCTCAGGCCATGGATCCAGCCTGTCCAGATCCCTCTGCAGAGTCTTCCTGCTCTCCAGCAGATCGACATTCCCACCCAACTTGGTGTCACCTGTGAACTTACTCTGGGTGCTCTTACAATTTCTGTAAGAATGAATGCCTTAAACTGGGGCAATATTTAGGGAGCTGGCTTTAGAAAAGTCTGTAGTATACTGAAATTGCCCAACAGGTTTTTATCAGGACTAAGACAAGGTTGAGGTTTACCTCAGCCCTGGTTGCTGGCAGCTGTGCAATGTGTTATGTTTGTTTTAAAGCACAGGCTCTCGCTCATCCCTTGCACTTTGTTCCTTTTGTAGCTCGAAACCCATTTCTTCACCCCTGATTGTCCAAGTTGGGCACGCAGAGACACTTCAGCCCCTGCTTGCCCTGATGGGTTTCTTCAAAGATGAGGAGCCTCTCATGGCCAACAACTTCGCCAGGCAGGCGCACCGCAAGTTCCGCAGCGGGCGGATCGTGCCATACGCAGCCAACCTGGTGTTCGTGCTGTACCACTGCGACCACGTGAACGCCTCCAGGGACGAGTACCAGGTGCAGATGCTGCTCAACGAGAGACCAATGGTGTTCCACCACTCCAACGAAACCATCTCCACGTACGCAGACCTCAAGGACTACTACAGGGACATCCTGGAAAACTGCCACTTCAAGGAGGAGTGTGAATTGCCCAAAGTGAATGTCACTGCTGTGGATGAACTGTGAGGGAATGAAACGGAGTGGGCGTTCTGTGTATTGATCTCTGTTCGGATCGACAGGCCTTGTAAAGGAGCACTTTGGATGATTTGCTGCTGCTGTGTTGACTTTCTAAACTTGCATATTTGGTGGGTTGTCTCAGCTCCGTGTGCTGGTTCTCTGTTGCATAAGCAGAACTACAAAAACAAATGCTGTAACAGGGAAGTTGCTGAGCATTTGTAACAAATAAGTGATGCAAGACACAAGTACCTGTGTGTTCATATGTACAAATAAGCTAAGTTCATTGGTCAGTCCTTTTATGAATGTGCCACAGATGGATTTAAGAGCTGGGGCAGCTTCCATTTTATCAGAGCTGAAGGTGGTTGGACTGATTCAGTATTGCTTTGCATTGCCTTTGTTGCTTGCTGCTGTTTTCCTGTGCCAGGCATGCAATACTTCAAACCTGTGAGCTTTTTTGGTTCCTTTTCCTGAGCTTCTAGAAGGGAGAGGGTGCACAGTCCTTCACAGCTGCACAACTTCTGCCTGGACAGCACCATGTCTTTTTTTGGCATTTTAAAGCAGGAGGAGTTGCAGTGTTCCTGCCTGTGTTACCTGCCTGAAAAGGGGCAAGGAGGTAGAAGTCTTAAAGCCATCACCGACCCATCCCACATACCAAGTTAGCCTCCAGGGTAAGTAAATTATCTGTAAAAAGAAGTAGTAAAAGTAGACAGGAAGAAGTGAGGGAGTGGAAGGTAGACACTCTTCCTTTAAGGTACTCTGGGAGATGCAGCAGTGGCTCTCTAAATAAGCTGGGGGGCCCTTTCCCTAACAGCCTCCATTTCTGGTGGTGAAGGCTTGGACTGGGACATTCAGGTTAGGCTCTGAACATCTTGATTCTGTCCAGGTGCTGACAGTTTTCCTAGCAGCTCTGGCTGGAAGGGATATCTGGATTTCTCCATCCTCCTGCTTGAAATAGGATTGTTGCTAACCCCAAATCCAGGCAGGTTTTGGAATGTAAAAAGTGTCTGGGTGAAACTTGACTTCTGCTGGCTTTAAGGCATCGCATGTGGTGCTCCTTATATAGGCATTATATATTTGATGTGCCACCTTAGTTTTGAAATGCAGCTGGTTTTAGAGATTAATTGCATAGAAGGTCTGGTGACCTTTTAAAGTAACTGCACTTAAAGTAGGTTTCACTTACGTTACTGAAAGCTGGGAAGTATTTTGGAGCTCTGCAGTGTGGCTGAGAAAGGAAAACTGAAGATAACTGACGAGAAATATCTGAAATGCAGGAAGTCAGACAGAATTCCTTCACCACCTGGAAGGGAAAGGCTGTGTGAGCAAGTTGCCCCGAAGCCAATTCAAAGGTAACTCTTGAAGTGTGTACTCTCACCCCACAATGAGTGTTCCAGAGCTCGCCCTCTAAAGTGAGGTGTATTTTGCTGTGTTTCCTGGCAAGGAGGTGAAAGGTTGGAATAAGTGATTACCACAGCACATCAGGGCACTATAGATGTTGATACCCTCCTTTGCTGTGGGCTAAGTTCTTTTTGTAGGCTCACCTTGACGACTCGGAACTGAACTGCTGCAAAAACAAAAATAGCAAAAAGAAAGCCAAACTGGCTTGAAGTTGAGGAGTTAAACTTAGTGTGTGATTTTTTAAAATCTTTCTTGAGGGTTTAGGCTTCTGTCACTTTTTTAAATATGGCTTGTGCAAAAGCACTTTAGGTTTACATACCTGTGAGTCAAGGAACCATTGAACACTTGTTTTTTACGGTTGTTCTCTGAGTTGAGGGCTTTTCCCTACCTGTGGATACAGGGCCCTGTTCCATTAGTGCTCCAGTTGCTGCAGACACCAAGAGATCACTGAAGACACTGATTAACTGTGGTGGGTATTCCAGCATTAACATCCCAGTGAAACACTTGCCTGTGTTAGCTCTGCAGGTCTTTCTGAAGCTGGTGAAGTGGTTGGGGAGTTCAGTGCTGCAAGGAACATAGGAATATAGGTCAGGATAATTGTCAACCCCTGCACCTGACACTCTACTGCTCTGTAAGCCTTGCATGTCTCCTTTTTCACTTGATCCTACCTTGAGCCCAAGTCCATGGGTGGCAATCGCTGTGAGAGATGCCAGTTGGGAACATCATTGCAACATTTGAGGCAAGCTACAAAGAAGCGAACCTTTGTTTCAAGGCAGTTAAGTTTGGAAATCGCAGATAGGAGAGTGAGAAAATCCACCTCTGAACAAATATTTTTTTCTGTGAGTCAGTCACCCTGTGATGATTCATGGACAGAAGGGATGAAAGCCTGACTATGGGAGATGAATGGAGGATTCTGTTGTCAGTTCAGCAAGACTGAGTTTAAGACATCATATTTGTTAAAAGATACATCCTTCTTCCTTGTGGAGGGAGGAATACATTGAACTTGACAGATTTTTTGATCGTGTGCCAGGTGAGGTGGAGGAACCAAAAACTGCCTTCCACAGTGAAGTATCATGTGCTTCTGCATTAGCAAGTCGATTATATGGTTAAATTCTGTGCAAAGGATGATTCCTCAGGGGCTGTTCCCTGTTTTACCTTGGAATGTGGGCCCATCACACCTCCAGCGAAGCAAATCCATCTTCAGTGGCTGTCAGCAATTACCTGGAAAGGGAAAGGTGCTGCCTGGGCTCTGCTCTGTGCTCAGAGGATGCTCTGACTCACCCCTTCGGCACAATTAGCAGTTCAGTTTGGAAACTTTGCACATCGTACCACTGGAAGTGTTGGGACATGTAAATGCTCTGGGCTCTTCTTACCGCTGGGGAGGTGACTTCACTCTGACCCTTTTCTCTGGTAAACACAGACATTTGTTTAGATACTGAAATGGATCAAAATCTTTCTATCAAGTTGGGCAGTAGCTCAGTGTGAGCAGCGTTTGAACAGGCTGCCACATCTCCTGACATTGCACATTCCCACAACCTGCAAGAAAAATGACACTTTCTCCTCTTCCCTGTGGCTCTGATTGCCTCATCTCACTCATCTATCAAAGACTCTTTGCAGCCTTTCTCAAACTGGAAGCTTTCACTGATAAAAAACACCAACAGTGTTGTTGGCTGCTGGCCTTAAATATGTGTGAAATGCATTTTAATTTGTTGAATGCCTAACCTTTCTGCCAAAACAGTTCTTTCCTCCTAGAAAGTGTTGCTGTGGTTCTGGTTAAGCACTGAGCTGGCCAATGCCAGTTTGTAACAATATGGCACTAACTGGATGAATTTTGGGAACTTACTGTGGATTTGTAGTGCTGTGAAATAAAACTGCACACTTCTTTCTTCTTTCATCTCTGTTTGATGACCAGCAATAATGACACAATCTTCAGTATCATGACTCTGTTCTGCTTCAAAACACATTTGGTGGGTTGCTATTACTTGTGTTGGTGTCTCTAAATAATTTTAAGTTTTCAAATGGCTTGGTGGTTAATAGAAAATGCCTTAATTAGGTTTTTGCCCTCATATTTTGAGGGGAGTAAAGGTTAACTCTTGTTTCCAGGAGCCCTGCTTTGAAAAATGGCAACAGTTTCCTGACAAGGTTTTTGCAGATGCAAAAAGAGTGCAGTGAGTGAACAGCATCACCTTTGATCAAGGCCTGTTTCTACATTTTCTATGAAGATGTATTAGTCTGTAAGACAGCTGGAAATAGGAAGTAATTGAGGCTGTTTCGTTTAAAACAAAGGAAAGCCCCCAGACTGTATAGTTATAGGAAAAGGAGTGAAATGCCTCAAAAACTAAGACATCAAAACCCATGTAGAACCTTCAGGGCGAAGAACACGATCCCTGCATCCATCTCCCCTGCTCTGTTTTTTGGTGTATAATATATGAAATAATTATTTTGTTAGTTGCCTAACTTTTCAATAGGAAGTTGGTATTGTCAGGTGTTACTTGCAGTTGCTGTTGGGGCAGGACTAATGGTATATCTTTAAATAGTTAAATTCTTGCTTTCATGGGCTTTATTAAGTTATAGACTGTTTCTCCTGACCTTACTGGACTGGAGTGAGGGTCCTGTGTCCTCCACAGCCTCTGCAGAGTGATCAGGTAGGACCGTGAGGAGAAGAATCCTACCCAAATGCCAAGACCTTGGTGTGCCCATCAAAGCCCTGTGAGCCAGGGAATGCTCAGAACATTCAGATTCCTGGGCAGGTTTCTTCTTCCCACCCTTCCTTCTCCTATGGATTTGCAGTCTTGATGCCACCTGCACTTTCATCACCTGTGTCCCCACGTGATGGTGAGGCCACGCTTTGCTTTGTGTGGGATAGGTTTCTTTGGTCTAAAAGTCTTGACTGTCTTTTGTGTTGCTCTGACTGATGGGTGTGTGGGTGTGTTTTGGCTTTGACATGCTGCCACCTTCAAATTCATCTTCATGAAGACTCAGCAACTCCTTTGTATCCAGCTCAGCTGCTGAGTGCTGCTTTTCTGGCTGCTTTCTCAGGATGTGTGGTCCAGTAAGTAGAAAACTACTTCTAAATTGCTTTGTTTCTGATGTTGATAATGTTTCTGAAGAGGGTTTTCCTTGGCTGTGGAACGCATGCCAGGCTGGGTTCTGCTTCCAGATCTGATACAGAGAGATGTTTGTAAAGGCTGTGTGACTATTCCCTCCCCTTGTTTGCTTCCAGAAGTAGAAAATGAAGATTATATATAAATAATTACACTTACAGCTATTCCTCCCCCCAACTTATTTCAATACCTTAAAGAGGTATTTTTATGTAAAATCAAGGCTGACACCTGAACCACCTTACTGTGACAGATTAATTTATTTATTATTCTAACAATTCTTTTGAGAAAGGGTTTAAAGGGAGCATTGTTTTTCTGACATTCTGTTGAAAGGTTTGAGCACACCTCTCACAGTGTTCAGTTACCAGAAACAAATCCCTGGCCTTCGGGGAAGGGCTTATTGTTAAAGGGCTAGTATGGAAGGAGCTGAACTTCTTATTATTTAAGGGTCAGAAAAGCTCTGCAGATTTCTCCACACCAGTAACCTGTAGCTCCCAAATGGCTCACTGGATGTGGTAATGAATCCTGAACCTGTTACAGAAATGGAAGGTGCCCAGCTGATCCTAGGAAGGAACCAGGTTGGATCAGGCTGAAGGTCCTTTAGCCTGGTGGCCTCTGGCTTTTGGTAGGATGTGGTGTCTGAGCAAATGTGGAGGGATAGAGCAACTATTTCCCCACACATACCTGATTGTGCCTACAGGGTGGTTTTGAGTCAGGGAAGGTGGATTTGTGTTTAGTTTTATATATTAAGGAATTTCTCTTCTCCACAGCTCTCCTAGATCTTTCCTAACCCAAAGCTGTGCTTCTGCCCCCCCAAGGTGAGACCCCACCTGCAGAGCTGCTCCAGCCTTGGGGCCAGCACAGCAAGGACATGGAGCTGCTGGAGAGCCCAGAGGAGGCCCCAGCATGGGCAGAGGCTGGAGCAGCTCTGCTGGGAGGGAAGGCTGGGACAGCTGGGATTGTTCAGCCTGGAGAGGAGAAGCTTTGGGGGGACCCCTTGCAGTGCCTGAAGGGACCAACAGGAAATATGGAGAGAGAGTATTTCCAAGGGCCTGGAGTGACAGGACAGGGGGAATGGCTTCCCACTGCCAGAGGGCAGGGTAAGATGGGATATTGGGAAGGAATCCTTCCCTGTGAGGGTGGGCAGGCCCTGGCACAGGTTGGGCAGAGAAGCTGTGGCTGCCCCATCCCTGGGAGTGTCCAAGGCCAGGCTGGACAGGGCTTGGAGCAGCCTGGGCTGGTGGGAGGTGTGCCTGGGCTGGAACTGGTTGATCTTTAAGATCCCTTCCAACGCAAACCAATCTGTGATTCTCTGATCTGCTTTGCAGGGGGATGTGGTGGATGCTGGAGCTCTGCTCTAGCTTTGGGAAGGTCCAGCTCCTTTCATCTGAGCCTCCTGCTAGACTGGAATTTCAGCCACGTTTTTAGGAGCTGTGATTTTAGAGCAGTAATAGCTTCTGACATACTCAGTTAGTAGAGTTAATTACCATATGCAAATGGTAAAGCTAAAGCTTGGCCTGTGTTCTGGAACAGGACGTGTGATAACAATCTTGTTTCAGTGTTGTGTTTTCCTGAACATCAGCAGTTCATCTGATTCCTTGGAGCACCTCTATTGAGAGAGGAGTTAAACACTTGATCTCTTTGCATCCTACCTGTGCTACTTGTGACTTGTTTTCATTTCCCCAGATGGGAGGGGCTCATCTTGCTAATTTATTCCTTGTGCTGAAATAATTTTGTTCTTCTCATGGTTAGCATTGCTAATTTGATCCTTGGCTTGGTGTTACCCTGTGCCTATAAATACATTTCCTGGACCAGACTTGCACACGTTATTCAAGGTGAGGCTTCGCTGTCAACTTGAAAAGGGGTGAAATGCTAATTCTTGTGAAGCTTTCTAGGTTTTCATTTCACACTTCCCCCACACCAAATAGCATCCCAAAGATAATGTTGTCCTCCATGTATAATGTATTCCTCCTTTTTGCTATTAAAGGCTGTTTACTGCTCTCTGAGGATTTTGATTATGTAAAAACACCTGTACAAATTGGAACAGCTTTTTATTCCAATATTTTCAAATTTATGATATCCTGGTTTTTTTAATAATGTTATTTTGAAATGAATAATTGGTTTGTTAGGATAGATAGACAAGGGATAAGCAGTAAAGGGAATATTCTCAAGCCATCAGATAGTTCTGGCCAAAGCACAGGGAGATGGCTCTTAATCCTCTCTGATCACACCATTGTCCCTGATCAGCCCAGGACACAGTTGTCTTTCTGGGCTGCCAGCACACATGGCCAGGTTGTGTCCACCTATCAGTTTAAAACCCCAACCCCCAAACCTCTGGTTCCTACGGTATCTGCCAAAAGAGACATTTGGAAACCTTCATGTTTTGGTTTTTCAGCCTGTACGTTTGTACTTGGCCTTTGTCTCCCAGTTCTTGTTTGGACATAGAGTCACTGACCTGCCTGATCCTTCTGGATCTGCCTCTCATTTCAGTCTTTGCTTTGCCAGATCTGATAACTCAGTCCCTCTTCATCTCTCCTCCTCACCTGACTTCTTTCTCCTGAGTACTGGCTCTTGTTTCACTTCAGTTCTTTTGAACTGAAATGACCACAATTGTACTTGGTCTTCCAGATGAGGTCTAACAAATGACTCTCTGCTGGCAGGGAGAGCAGAGAGTCTTCCCTCTTGGGAAGGTTAATCATTATGCAACTGGGGGTTTTGTGTTTATTTGGTTGGCCAAGGGCTGTTTTCTGTCGCACTGTGTAGGTTTTGTGTTTTGGCTCCTATCTTGTGCCACAGAACCTTTTCACTGGGTGTCACAGGTCATTTTTTGCATGTTGATCTACATAAGAACAAAGTTGTTTTGTTACAACATAGAGTGTTATTAATTACACTCTGCATTTCTCTCTTTGCCTGCGTGTCTGCTGCTCTTATGATCCCCTACCTGGTGCCCTGGGGCCTTGTGCTTCCAGCCCTCTCAAGCATGAAGCATATGCAAAGTCCTGCTGTGACTTGGCTTTGTAGGAAAGCCTTTGGGCCTCAGATTTGATTTCACTCTACCCAGCATTTACAGGGCTGCTCTTCAGCCCTCATCTGCCTTGGTGTGGCAAAGAATGGCACATCTTTCCTCTGTAGGGAATGCAGGCTCTGCCCAGAACCCACCAGCCTGGATGTTTGGGTGTACAGGGATTGATTAACCATGGGAATAATCAGAAGGTTCCTTCTTTGCCTTTCTTTTTCTGGGTTTGAGGTGAGATGAATTCTCCAGTGTTGCCCTGCAGCAAATCTGCCCCATCTCCATCTCCAAGCTTTTCATGGAGAATCGGTAGCAAATGCCATTCCCAGTGTGCCATGGCCTGGCTGTCGTGTGTCCATGTGCCCTGTGTCCCTGGGCAGGCAGAAAAGAGGTGCTAAATCAAACAGGTTCTTGGTAAGTTTCAGTTCTTTCTTTTCCTGAGTTTTCTTTTTCCCCCAAAAGGTTCTACTGCTCCGAACAGCTTTTGGCACAAGGCTGGAGTTGGGTGTCAAAGCCAGATCTGGGGGTGGTGCTTTGAGCATCAGGCTTCCAGCTGGATGAGGCAACACAAGGAACAGCAGAGGATCATGTGACCTACTTCTTAAAGCTCCCACAGGCAGCCTGCAGAGCAGAGAACTGGAGACAGCTCTCTTGAAATGAGGAATTGTTTCCATCCTGTATGGCAGTGGAGAGCTTTCAGGGTGTTTTTAGCTATCATGGCTAAGGGGCTGCTTTGCCCAGAGAAGCTGTGGCTGTCCCACCCCTGGAAGTGTCCAAGGCCAGGTTGGACAGGGCTTGTAGCAACCTGGGCTGGTGGAAGGTGTCCCTGCCCATGGCAGGGGGTTGGAATGAGGTGATCTTTAAGTTCCCTTCCAATGCAAACCATTCTGGGATTCTGTGAAAATCAGTTTGGGATAAAGCACCCAATAGGTGTCATAGCTCGTAAATGGCAACCTGATTTTTACAGCTTATCACCTGTAATTAAGGATGACTCTTCTGGGAGAGTGGTAAAAGGGCTTCTCTAGATTATTCTAAAAATTGCAGACTTGAGATAAAGTTCACCAAACCTGGAAAAGTTTCCCTTCATATGGCTTCCTGTATGAACGCTCAGTCATCTGTGTGACAAATCCTGCTAGGAAATGGCAGGGAGGAAAAGGTGCTGAAGTCCAGTGGTGTATTGCAGATCCTAAATCTGTTCCTGCACAGGGGTGGAAACAAGTGGGGACTGTGGGGTTGTTCCCTGTGCTGGCTGGAAAAGTGCTCAGTGCTCCTGTTCCCAAGTGCCTGGAGTCTGGAGACAGAGGCAGTGACAGGTGAGAGGTGCTGTCACACACAGCTGGGTGCTTTGGAAAAGGATTAGGATGAAATTAAACTTCAAAATGTCATAGGAGCCAACTTTGCTACCTGTCCGTGCTTTTCCAGCTCCAACACTGCCCAACCCTGAAGAGGCTGGGTTTTTCCTTGGCTCTTCCTTAGCCTCTATTAATTCCCCTTCGATCAGGACTGCTCTGGCAGCAGTTTTATCTGCACAGATCCCAGCCTGGCTGTTTTGTAACTTTTTTTTCTCTCAACCTGTTCTTCTAAGAAGACATACGTGGCTTCCAAGCAGAGTTCCCAGATTACAGCAACCTCTAGGGATGAGTCTGAAAATTTCAGGAACTTGGATCTTTATTCCAGGATTGTAAAAGGAACAACGTTGGGAGATGGGTCAAGGTCTGTGATAGGGATAAGAAATCACACAGGGCAAAGGCAATAGGCCTGTAGTAGATAATTACATTCAATAATTAAATAAATAATGTCTTTACTGCAATATGATACACCACAAAATGATAAGAATTCTTACTTTGTTTCCAAATATAGAGATTTTTGAAGTCAATACTCCTTCCCTTGTAGAGTGTTTCCCAAGCCTTGGTAGGAGGATATTTTATATATTTTGTGTATTTGGTGTCTTGGAACTGTGTTGTGCAAGGAGAGTGTGAGGTCTATCTGCGAACAGGAGCTGGGATTGCTCTGACCTCTGCGGGGCTGGCAGGGAAATCTTGAAGGCACTGCAGGTTTATAAAGACAGGCAAAGGAATAAAAGAGAAATCGGAATGAGGAGGTGAATTAGAAAAGTCAAGGACCCCTGTTAAAACTTAGTTTACACATCTGTGGGGAGAAACTGATGCTCAGAAGTTATACCTGAACATGAGAAAGAACTTTCCTGAGCAGTGACCGAGCACTGGAACAATTGCCCAGAGAGGGTGTGGAGTCTCCCTCACTGGGGATATTCCAGAGCTGTGTGGACACAATCCTGTGCTCTGGGATGGCCCTGCTGGAGCAGGGAAGTGGGATCAGATGCCCCACTGTGGGCCCTTCCAGCCTGACCCATCCTGGGATCCTGTGTTGAGCAGTGCTCAGAGGGCAGGACAAGTGTTTGTATCCACTTTGAAAAGCAGAGTAACAGAAGCAGCTGTGGAGTTGTGCATTTCCCTGATCATGGGGATTTGCTGCATTTGGGCTGCTTGTGTGTGGGATACCATCCCAAGGGCTGGCCCAGCTGCACTGGGAACGTTCAGACCTGTCACTTACAGGCCAGAGGGGGTGTAGGAAAGGAAGATCCTCGTGGTGGTGAGCATTAGTGGTTGTGTCACTGGGTCACAGTCATTGAAAACCACCCTAGCAATCCCAGATCTGGGCTATTTCAAGTGAGCTCTGCAGCAGTGACAGACCCATGTAGGTGCATTGCTTGTTCCTGGCTTGGGCTCATTTCTCCCATTGTGAAATCTTGGCAAACTGGTTTAGGACTCAGTTTCTGGCTGGCTGTGACAGTCCCCAACAGCAGTGGGAGTTGCCACTGCTGAAAGTTTCAGTGGTTGATTTGTTGCCACTTCTGGAGCTCTTGTTTTTCTCCAACAGCTTTCTGAAGGTTGGGGGTGATCTCACGTGTTTGAATAACAGAACGAGGAAAGGAAAGGAGTTTCCTGCTCTCATTGAAGTCCTAATTGCTTATGCCAAGAGGGAGTGCTTTACTATCCTGTATCTGTGGTGTTTCCATTAATCTGTGCTTTGTTTTTGTAGTTTATTTCTAATTTGATATCTCATGATTGAGGCTTTGGGGCTGCAGATCCAGACTTGACTCACACCCAGAACTCAAAACTCTTTGTGAAAAGCCCTAGGTGAAAGATGAAGTAGATAAGCTGGAACTGCTTGTTGGGGCAGTTCACTATCGCTGGTATCTCTGCAGGACGATGCCAGAGGTATTACATGTGTTCATTTGTGGAATATTTAGGTTCCACAGGTACTGATCTTAGTGCATTTGGGATTGGATGAGCAGAATTACACTCCTCGTGGCTGAAGAATGCTCCATTCACTGGGGTGACAGCCTTCCCTGGGACTTTGTTGTCTGTATACAGCCAAAAGCCCGTGAGTCTGGGTCTGCCTTAGGTATCTCTCCACTCATTTCCCCATGGGCTCCCTCCTGAGAGCTGTCTTTGGGCTATGTGTCCTCTAGGATCTCTTCTTTGCTGCTTGCAGGCAGGGACTGAACTCCTGGAGAAACACCATGGCAGCTGCGGACTGAGGGAGTGTGGAAGTGGAAGTGCAGGCACTTCACCCTTCATGAAGGAGAGCGACCAAAGCCAGAGAATCTGAGAAGAAATGGTGCTGAAGATGCCAACTGTGTCTCCATCATTTGGAAAATTAAGGTGCTGAACCTTCATTTGCAGGTCCCCCAGTGCTAGGGAAGCAAGTAAGCAAGAGCAGAGATTCTTGTAGCAGTGCAGTAGCTTGAGTGCAGGGAGCATCTCTTACCTGGCCAGGATAGTCCTGGCACACAGGAGAGCTTGGCCATCCCCCTGCTTCCTCCACCCTTTGCTCCTGCTTTGGCAAAGCAGGAGCCATGGAGGGAATGGTGTCACTAGTAAATTCACAGCTGGTATCTGGGCGTGGGGGGGTGACAGTAAGTGCATCCCTTGAGAAAAACTGTTTGGAGTTCTACCTTAAAGAGAACAGCTACCTGGAGTATGTGTGTGTGGCTTGTGACCAGTGAGAGGCTGTGGTGTATGTAAGGTGAATTGGTTAACCAATTGTGTGGTGGCATGTTGGATGTGAGAGAGTATAAGAAGTGTGGATGTTACTGAGTGAGAGAGAGATCTACTAGGATGTGAGATGATGTCATAGGAACTTCTAGGAACTGTCTACTTCTACTATGAGCTATGAGAACTGTTAATCTATCTTGAATAAACTCTCTAAGTTGTGAGCCTTCTGATCAAGCCTTCTGATGTCTGCTGTGCCTGAGCATTTCTGACCGTCAGTCCAGCGCCCAAGCCCGGTATAAGGGGCTCTCCCTATATGGGCTCCTTCTCCAGAGGTCTGATGCTGATTTGGGTGGTGCTTTTCCAGCTAGATATCATCAAGGTAAGGGAATTCCTACAAGGATTCAAGAGTACATAGTTGTGCAAACTCAGGGACAATGACCTTCCCCTTTACATCTTCCACATGGAGGAACACTGCAAGGGACACCCCTCTCCTTCCATGACACCTGCCCAAAGGCTGCAGCACTTGTGGGTTTGATACCACAGAGCAAAAAGGATGCAGCCTGTTTTATTTTCCACCTCTGCCACCTCGCAGGTTGACTAGGGGTGTTGGTGAACTTGTTGGGTATGTCAAGGTGGGTGTTGAGGAGAACAGTGCTTATGCATGGCCTGCAAACACTCACACAGGTGCTGACACTTTGGGGTAATTTCTAGGGTTTTACTGGGATAGGAATTATGATTAGGAAGGTGACTTGGAATGGGGAAGATAGCTGTAGAAAATGCCTCACAATCAGCTGCTCACTGGACCTGTCTGGCAGAATTACCGACAGATTTTGCTCTCTGTGGCTCCTGTTAGTGTAAAAAGTTGCACAATGGGCTCTTAAGAGCTTTTTTTCTAGAGATTTATTGTCTCTGAGATAGGGGTGTTGGGGCAGTACATACTTTCCAGGGAAGTGCTGAGTCCATGTGCACAAGGGCAGGTGCCCAGGGCATCACTTTCTTCTGTCCTTCCCAGGAAGGAAAGGAAAAAAGTCTCCCACCCTGTAAGCACAGGGAGAATTCCCACAAATAAAAATATCCCCTGGAATCATATGGATCACAGAATGGTTTGAGTTGGAAGGGATCTTAAAGATCATCCAGTGCCACCCCCTGCCATGGGCAGGGACACCTCCCACCAGCCCAGGGTGCTCCAAGCCCTGTCCAACATGTCCTTGGACACTTCCAGGGATGAGGCAGCCACAGCTTCTCTGCCCAACCTGTGCCAGGCCCTGCCTACCCTCACTGCCAAGAATTCCTTCCCAATATCCCACTTAACTCTGCCCTCTGCCAGTGGGAAGCCATTACCCCTGTCCTGTCACTCCAGGCCCTTGGAAATTGTCTCTCTCCATTTTTGTCTCCCTTCAGGCACTGCAAGGCCACAGATGGGTCCCCCCAAAGCTTCTCCTCTCCAGGCTGAACAATCCCAGCTGTCCCAGCCTTCCCTCCCAGCAGAGCTGCTCCAGCCTCTGCCCATGCTGGGGCCTCCTCTGGGCTCTCCAGCAGCTCCATGTCCTTGCTGTGCTGGCCCCAGGGCTGGAGCAGCTCTGCAGGTGGGCTCTCACCTGGGCGGGCAGAGGGGCAGAATCCCCCCTGGCCATGTGTAATAGGGCTGAAAGTTGCCAAATCGTTCCTGAAGATGCCCTTGTCGAGCAAGGAGGCTCCTCAAATGCCCTTTTTCTTCCACCTGGAGAGCCTTTGCCTCCCTGCCTGCTTTACTGGGGTGCTGCTGCTTTTCCCAGCTGAGCTGAGCTGAAGCTCTTACAGCTTGTTCAATAGCCCAAGAAGTTCTTCCATGAAAATTTATTGAGTGTCACTAATTTGTATGTCTCCTGAGGTAAGCAACTGGATTTTCTTCTTTTTTTCTTCATTTCTGGTTCTGTTTCATCAGTTGCTTCCTTGAAAACCCCACACAAATCAAAACTCGAGGCAATAGCCACTTATATTTAGTGATTATAAGTTAATGTTACAGAAGTTTGTACCATTTTTTGCATTGTGCTTGGGTAAAATAGGGGAGAAAAAATCCCTGATCTTTTCTACACAAAATACTAATTGCTCCAATCCTGAGACTGGTTGTGAGCTGTCAATTCAATTCCTAGAAGGGAATAACTTTGATGAAGTTAGAAACAAAGAATGATGCAACAAAGGGAGATAATGTTGACTCATTTTCTGTCTGATAGATATCTAAGGGAAACATGGAGGTGTTACATGTTCTTGATGCTAATTTTTCTGTTACATAGTAACACAAGTTTTCTGTCTTTCCCCTGACCTCTCTACTGCTCATTTTTAATGGCAAAGTGTTTTTCCTTCAAAAATGCCTTCACTGGAACCAGTTGTGTGTCAGGCAGGAATGGTGTAGAGTGATCTGTGGTTGCAGAAGCCCCTCTCTGATTTTTCTTCACAGACCTCTTCTTGCTGCTCCTTATTCTTCAGTAAATATATTTCCCCTCTTGCTTTGCTCTCTTGGGCACATTTTCAACCTTTTTTCTTTACTGAAGATACACAAAGGCAAAGTAAAGGGAGAAAAGATGTAGATTTAAAATTCATTCCACAGAAGCAGAATATTAAATGTTATTCTCCAACTAAGCACACCTCCCAGCTAAAAATAATACTTATAGAAATTAAAATGCATAATTGACTCAACAGAGATGACGTTCATGTGTTCCTCCTGGTGTCCTCCAGTGGATGAGATGTAACCTGTGTCCTCTCTAGCCTGTGGGAAGTTCCTTGTGCCAGGATGAGCTTTTTCAATGGATATTGTGTTAGGGCTTGTTTCCCTGTGCTTCCAACTTCACTGTATTGATTTTATGGCAGAAATTTAATCTGCCTTTAACTGAAAACAAACAAAAAACCCCAACCAACCAACCAAAAAAAAAAAACAACAGAAGGAAAAGCACAAAATGAGTGATGCTAAAAAGCAACCCTGGTATTATTTAGCTGAGTTAATCCTGAATGTAATGCCATGGGTTTAACTGGAATTACACTGGGGATTAGTTCAGTTGATAGCTGATCACACTCTAATAGCTGCCTGGCCTCAGGAGTTGGTTGAATAGGTGCTGCTTGCCTCCTTCCAGCCCCATTCCTTCACCTCCAGGTTTTCCCTGCTCCCACAGTGGGCCCTGTTCTTCCCCCAGCACCTCGTTTGAGGAACCCCATTTATTCCACTGTCTTTCCTTTCACCTCCCACCTGGGCTTTCCCATTTTCTGTTTCAAGGCTTCTTCAGGAGAATGACCCTTACCTTGGTGAGCTTTACAAAACTTGACCACCTTTTTCCTTTTCCATCGAGGGGCTTCACCCAGGCATCGTTACTTTAAACTGCAGGAATGTAGGACAGAGATGAAACAGGAGTATTTTTATGGAAAGGAACACACACAGCTGGTGGTGATCATGTGCTGAACAGGTACCAGGAGCTGCCCAGAGCAGGCTTGGCATGTGGGACCTGGAGAGGGCACTTGCTCTTCTGGGCATGACGAGAAGTGAGTTATCTCCTCCTAGAGGAGAGGCAGCACAATGTGACAGCCATCCTCGTAGCCCTGGGCTGGATCCCTGCATGGGTGGGTATGGATCAGAAGACAGTGGTCAGAGGACAAGTGCCACACTGGGTCAGACTGTGCATCCCAAGGTGCAGAATCACACACCCATGGGGAGGGGTGTGTGTGTGTGTGTGTGTGTCATTTCTTTCTCTGTCACTGGCTCACGGGCCATCCAAGGATGTTCCATGGTTTCCCTCCACCAGTACATTGCCTGTCCTCTGGCTTAGCAGCGTTGTGGGATTTGAGCTTTTCCAGCAGTGGAACACTGAGGATTTGCGGGCAAAGCTGTCAGGCATGGTATTTCTGTTCCCCTCCCCTGCTGAACTTTGTGAGCTGGTAGATTCCTCTGTGTTTCTTTTGAACTTTTTGGCATTTTGGCCAAACAGTCTGGGACCAGCACTGCTCGGTTTTGGACATCATTGTTATTATCATCTTCCTGAGGTGATTTTTCGACTAGTTTCACTCGAGCTCCTGTTCCTCCCCTCCCTCCTTGAGCCCAGGCTGGTCGGGCGAGCCCCACGCCGTTGATTTTGGGGCAATTTCATCTTGCCCAGCGCGCCGGGAGGGTTGGGCGGCCCTGGCTCGCCGTGGCGGCGGTGCCTCGCCCTCGGGGGTGGCGGCTGCGTCCCCCGGTGCCGGAGCGCCCTGCCCGGTGCCGCGGGGGCCGAGCCGGAGGAGGCGGCGNCCCGCCGAGCCGTCCGCCACCATGTCGAGCCGCCAGCACACGGTAGGGACGCGCGGGGGGACAGCGGAGCCCTCTCCGGGACCATTGGAGGGATGCGGGATGCCACGGGCACCCAGCTGGTGACACGGCGTCCTGTCACCGCGCAGGAGAACGCCAAACCATCACCTGAAGGGGTTGTGGGTGGGTGAGTGGATGGATGGATGGATGGACGGACGGACAGACTCTCTTGCCACCAGCCGGTCCGCGCTGGTGCAGGTGTGTGCCTCGCCTTCCCGCAGCATCCCACCGCTGGCACCCGGCCGGGACGATGTCCCGCACCTGCCCCGCTGTGCCGAGAGCTGCCGACGTCCATCCCCACGGAGCAGCTCCAGGCCGGGCCGAAGGTCGAGGCAGCGAGAGGGCTAAGCCTCGCTCGTGGCTTTTTGGGTGTCCCCTGCCCCAATCCCACGCGGAGGGGGAGAAGCTGCTGAACCAGTTGCCACCATAGGTGGGCTCCCAGCACTCTGCAGAGCCAGCGCTTTACAAATATAACACGGGCAGCAATGGAAAATAATCATAGCCAGAGCAGAGTTCAGTTAGAAATTAAAATTGCAAATCACAGTCGCAGCCAGAAATCGTTCTCTGCTTGCCAGCTGCCCTCCCTTACTTCTTGGACTTGTGATGCGAGCCCTGGGTCCCTCTGGCTGCACATACGTTTTCCAGGTTTTAAATCAGAACCAGAAGAAATCTTGACGTAAGACTCTCAGGCTGCTGTTGCTGGTTGATGTTCTTTCTTTTTCGCTTCATCGTACGTTTTTCAGAACACAGTGGGAATCTGTGCGGGTAGGAATGCAACCAAAACCACGCGGAACAAAGCGCGCCTGTGCGGCAGGGCAGGGTGTTCTTGGGAACGCGAAAACCTGTGGTTTAAGGATTATTTCGGGGAGGGGAGGTGCAAGCCGAGAGCTGTGTATGGGAGTTCTGTTTATTGCTGTGTGACAGGAGAGAAGCATTATGAACTTCCAGAATAATTCCTCTCCTTTGCCTCCGCTCTTGGCTGGAAAAATGACCTTTATAAGCAAGTTTGTGGCAGACCTTTGTACCGTGACTGTCAAAACAGATCCTATCTGGTTGACAGCTGTAGGCGGATTTTGGTGTGCTTATCTGCCAGGTATCTGACTGACTGAGAAAAGGCGTGATTTCACCAATTACAAGAGATTTGGGGAATGATGATGAAATGGTGATGTCCCATTACTGCTCTTCCTGTCAGTGCCGGGAAGATGTGTTAGGCAGAGTATGAAGGAAGTTCTCTCTCCTCACACAACCTCAGAGGCTTCTTGATTTCAATCATCTCCAGCTGATACCAAAGGCACGGGATAAGGAATTTCACTTTGATAGGGATCTTTTGATCAGCAGGATTATTTGCATGTGCACAGGGACAGTTTCTCCTGACACCTTTTGTAGCTGCAACAGCCAAGGCAGTTCTATCAGAAAATGAAGATGAGATACACAAAAATTTGTCCTCTTAAGCTGGGTACAGCAATAGAGATCATCCTTCCCTTGCCCCCTTTAGTCCCCATTCTTCCTTCTCCCAGTAACATGAATCCTTATTTTACTCCTGAAAATCCTAGTTACTGATCAAATCTCAGTTTTACCACGTTTTCATAACGTGGGTGCTGTGTTAATCTTTCTCCCACAGACCAGGTTTTGTGAGGCTGGATGTTACCAGTATTATTCACTGGCTGAGAGTATGCCAGAGCCAGGTTTTGCAGGTGATGTTCATCAGCTCTTAACTTTTGAAAGGCATAGCAGTGCCACCTGTGGCAAGATGGACTGCTGTGTTATTTGACTGTGCTCCTCGTTTTGGAGATTGAATAATTAGAAACCTAGGATTTAAATCCTGAATTTGGCCTGAATGCCCTCTGAAGTTTGAAGCTGTTTTGAGGATGCTTTATTTGCACACCCATTTAGTAACAGAAGCTTCTGTGAGGGTACAAAGAAGAGAACTAATTTTTTTTTTAATTCTGCATGCGTTGTCCTTAAAAATGAACACAGCTCCTTAATTCTGCCTGGTCTGAGGACCCAAAGCTTGGTGTTCAGGAGTCCTTCTCTGGCTGTAAATGCTTTCTGCTCTCTGTTTCTGCTCATGCCGTTGCAAGAGGCATGAAGTCCTCTGCATGCTGGGCAGTGTCCTCCCGTTCCCAGACCTCACTGACAGAAAGCATTTATGACTGACCTGTTTCAGGACTGACTTTTGCAGGAGAAGAACGTTCTTTAACAACGACCTCAGAGACTTAATGTTCCTCACACAGCCCTCCCGTGTGCCTCAGTGGCCAAATCCAGCTCTCAGGAGCAAGCACACCGTAAAGGAATTGCAGTGAGGAAGGTGGAGCTGTGGGACTGCCCTTGTTCATTGTGTAGGCTCTTGCACAGCGTGGCATTCAGGGCTGAGGGGTTCTTTTAGCTCGGTCGAAACAGCAGCTTGTTCTCTCCACACCTGCGGTGCCGCCGGTATTTCCGCAGCTCATTCCGTCTCCCGCCGAGCAGCGTTTCCAGGATGATACAGATGGCTCAGTGTGCTCCAGGGAAGTTTGCCACAGAGCCCAGAGCCATAGGCATGGCCCTGGAAGAGCTGGCCCCTCCCTGGGGTGACTGCCTGCGTGGCTTTATGCCCCCTTGGGGTGCCTGGAAATGCAGCTCAATGCACCTCAAGGGATGGAGGCATTGGGAGTCCTGCCCCTGGCAGGGGAATGTCCTGAGTTTCTCTTACAGATGCCATGGGGAGAATGAGAGTCTTGCCTTTTTCAAGGTAAGTGTCACAGCTCTGTCACCCACCTGCTCTTGTCACAGCATCTCCAGGAAGCCAACCAGAGTGGCACCCCTCACTCTCACTGGGATGCTGCTTCCATAGTCCAGTGGGTCACAAAGCTGTAACTTCTGCTGGTTCAGTTATGTTTGTGTAGGGCTCATGTGCAAATGATGTGGGCTTATGTAAATTTATTTAAAGAGAGGAAAAGAAACCCACAAGATCAGATGACAACCCTGAAGAAAGAGACTTGGTTTCTTTGCCTAAAAACTACTCTCATGGTGGAAAAGGTGGAGCCCCAGAGTTCAGATGGACAGTGCTATCTCAGGCTGAGCAGTAGCGTATGCACAGCTTCACCAATTTAATTGCTAAGCTATATAGAAGAAAAAGCTTATTAAAACCCCAGACCATGTATTCATCTCCTCTCATGCTTACTCTTAACTATTGCCTTGAACATAAAGAGCAAAACACCTTTAAAGATGTTTATTTTCAAGGCAGTTCTGAGGAGCTCAGCACAGTGACACTTGCCCAGGTGACAGTGCATCCTGATTTCAGAGAATTAACATGCCTTGCTCTGGGTTGAATTACTCACGAAAGCTTTTCTCATGTTTTATCCAGCAAGTCACAAGCCTTGTTCTTAGAGCATGATTTATTTTGTGAAATATGGTGCCTACCCCATTGCACCCTGACAGTCAAAGGGGATTGGTTTCCAGCTGCTCATCACATGCCTAGGATTTCTTGGTTTATTTTCTATTACTCTGTTTGCTTTGTATCTGTTTTCTTTGAAGATGATGGAAAGGTGAGGTGGTTAACTTTTGTTGTTTAGTTAGTTAACTGTGGCTCTCCTGCCTTTTCTCCCTGTTTCTTTTGAAGCCCTTTGCTATTAACAAGTCCCCTTTCCAGTCTGTTGCCCACACCTTGATGTTTCATTCACCTGAGATCTGTGTTTAGCAACCATATTCTGCTCTGTAAGAGCAGGTGTGTTCAATTTGGGTAATTTCAAGGAAGAAAAGCCAGGAAAAGTTGCAGGCTCCTAAATATGAATGCCTTTTGCTTTCCTTGGTTGAGCCCTGCAGGGCTTGGGGAGTTAAATAACCATCTTGGTGTGGCCCAGCCCTAGAAGCTGCAAGTTGGGTCCCTTGGTGGGCCTGATCCCTGCAGGTGGGCTTGGAGCTTAATCTTTGGCTTTCCCAACAGGAGTAGTGGCTCTTTGGGATATCTCCATCTCGCAGGGGTCCCCAGCTGAGTGGTGGTGCTGCTGCTGGTTGGTGTGGTGATGCCATCTGGGGTGGTGGCCAAGGCTTTAAAACCCAACTGCAGCTCCTCCAGCTCTGAGCTGCAGTGCTTGGAGTCAGCGTATTCCTCCTGTCCTGCCCCTGGACTCCTGGATAAACACAGGCTCCAGCCTCATCCTGTTTTCAGCATGCAGAGGTTAAGTCACAGCCAGTTACAGATCCATGCCAGAACCTGTAACACAGGCCTAGGTTTCCATCCATGCCCTCCTTGGGCAGCCCCTACAAGAGCTTTTAGGCAGCACAAATGGTGTTGAAGACCCCACACTACCCAGACATGTGCACTACAGCTGCAGCTTAGATTTAGACCACAGGGATTTTGTTTTTCTGGAGGGCTTTCAAGAGAAATACTGGCATACTTTCTTTTTTTTTTTTTTTACTTTTCCTGGACTGATGTTGATCCTGGAGGGTGTCTTGAAATAGAAATGAAAAGACCTTGCCTATCTGGAACCAAGTATTTCAGATAAACTGCCAGCTGTATGTGCCCCCAGAAGATAAGTGGTGTGCAGGGCCTGTGTTAATGCTTGTCATGATCTGCCCTACCTTGAACTTGTACTTTGGTCACACTGCTTGAATACTTTGGTATCTTAAAAAGTCCATTAAGGGAAAGGCCGTGTAATTCAGGTTAGTAAATTCATAAAGGCCATTATTGTGAGCAGGGTGACTAATGGTTATCTCTGATGGAGCTCTGAATCACAGCTGGAGGAAGTGAGAAGTAGTTCCTTAATGGTTTCACAGCTTAATAATTTCCAAGGGAAAATTTACACTGAGTGTATCATTAACAAAAGGGGGGATGCAAAAAGCCCAGTCGAGCCTCTCTGTGTTGGGTGGAGGTCATGAAATGGGACGTGGGGAGTTGGGATTTGCCTGTGGGACTGGTAGATCCTTGCTAGCACTGCCTCCCATCCCTGACAGAGCGGTCCTTGCTCCTTGACTTACAGCTTGGTTGGGTTCCAACTGTATGTGTCAAAAGCTTTATCTGCTGGCTGAGTGCCAAAGTGTGTTGGCCTGTTTGGAGAGCAGAGCTTGGGAAAGGAGTTGATTTATATAGATTTTATTTTATTTTTTTTTTAGGTGCAGCACTTTGTGGTTTGTTGAGATGAGCTTTTTTTGTGCATTGTTGGAAAACCTGCATCTCCAAGACTTTCTGACCTCGAGGTCTTTGCAGCCTCTCTGGCAGAACAAAATGTTTGCTTCAGTATCAAACCATTTTTTAGCTTCCCTTTGCGGTGCAGAAAAGTGTGTCGGGTGGGAGGTCATTTTTCAGGCCTGCCCAGCCCTTCTGATGGGAAGATCATTAGGTTGTGTTGCCAGAGAGTGTGGGAAGAGGGGAAAAGCCTCAGTTTGGAGGAAGGTGTTCTAGAGGGCTGTTGTGTGGGGTCTGAGCTGTGTGTTTGCCTCTGGGATGATGTGGATGAGTCCCCACGACTGTGGCTGTGCCAACTCATTGCATCTGCCCTCAGCTCTGTAAAGCTGGTCTGAGGCCATGGCGATGGGTGTGAGGAGCATCAAGCTCCCAGAGGTGCAGGCTAAAGTCCAGGGGAGCTGCTCTTCAAATGCATGTCATTTTTACATCCTAAACACTGTGTGGGATCTCTAGTCTCCATCTGCTATTGGCCTTACTCTCCACTACTCTTCCATGGCTGTAAAACTGGGGGTGATGCCACTTTTATTGAGATACTGGGAGTTTGCATGAACTTTTGAGGGACCACTTAACAATAATCTCCAAGGAAAATGTGTAACTGTCCTTCAGCCAGCCTTTGAGTAGCGTGCAATGAGTAAGACTTGTGCCTATACCTGATTTAGGGAGGGATGACAGAAATGCTGAACAGCCTCTCGTGCAGGAAGAGAACAGCACTCTTGGTGCTGACTTAGGCCAGGCTCTAGGTAACCCCTGGTGCACTCACACAATTAAAAGCCCCTCTTGCAGCTTGTAGGGGTCAGATGCACTGAGAGATGGGGCAGGAAACCTTTATCCTGCTGTCTCCAAACTTGAGTCCTCAACTCAGACCTGTCTTCTGCAGCTCGTTGTGGAGGGTGGTGTGACAGTGGAAGCAACCCTGTATTTGTACAGGAGAAATTCCAAGGGAACTGAGGAGGTTCTGCATGAGGGGGAGGTACTGAGTGATGGAGAGGTTTTTTGGCTCCATCTGTCAATTCCAGCAGCAGCCAAGGGTGGAAGCCAGGGAAAAGTTTGTTCCTGGGACACCACAGAGCACTGTTCCTGCTTCCACTGATGTGTGACCTGAGATACCAGAGGCCAAGACTTTCTTCCTGATAGTCTTCGATGAACTTTCCTTCCACGAATTCATTGTAATGATTTTTTCCAGCCAAGTGAACTTTTGGCCTGTGCAGCAGAGTTCCCAGTTTAACTGTGTCCTCTGTGGTGGCTCTGGCCCTGTTTCCCTGTGCTCCTTCCTGCTGCTGCTGCTTTTGCACTTTGCAAACCTTAACAAAATTGCTGAGGTCCAGTGTCTAATCATCCTTTCTGTGAAGGAAGTTGTTCCTTTGACACCTCCAGGGATGGGCACTCCAAACCTCCTTGGCAGCCCCTTCCAATGCCTGACCACCCTTTCCAGGCAGAAATTCCTGCTGCTGTGCCACGTGCCCCTGCCCTGACCCAGCCTGAGGCCATTCCCTCTCCTCCTGTCTCTGTGCCCTGGAGCAGAGCCTGACCCTCCCTGCTCCCCCATCCTGGCAGGGATTGCAGAGCGACAGAAGGTGCCCCCCGAGCCTCCTTTTCTCCAGGCTATGCCCCTCCAGCTCCCTCAGCCTCTCCTCATCAAACTTGTGCTCCAGCCCCTTCTCCAGCTCCAATGACTTTCTCCAGACTTGGAAATATATGTACATTAAAACCTAATGGAGATGCTTGAAATCCAGATCCTCTGTAGGTCCCACTGCTTATGAAACCACTGGAGCTTTTTTAAGGGTACAGGATCTCTTTGCTGAGAGGGACATCTTGGGCATGTTAAAAATGGGTGTCTTATCCCCATATCATTTAGAGGTGAGATGGGTTAAGCTGTGCTAGCTCAGAGGATGGAAGGAGATTCTGCTTTCTACCCTGGCAGAAGCTGGGGCTGGTGTCTCACCTGCCTGCTCATAGCCATGATTAGATGTTGGCCTCCAGCTTGGAAAACGTATTACAAACTGAGTTACTGGGGACACAAAACTTCTGAAGGTGGCTCAGCGTGTTTTGTGTCAGAGCAGTGCCCATTCAGCTTTTACAGGTGAGTTAAGGACTGTCCTGGTTTGTGGGACTGTTTCCTGGAGCTGTCGAAAGGGTGGGTTTGCTGGAACAGGACATCACTGGCGTGTCGGCTGGAGGACTGTCTGGACTCGTGTGCCATCTGTGATCAGCAGAGCTTGTGTTTCTGATTGTGCCTTACAGTTTAGCCCAGCTGACAGTCCCCTGGCACTGCCCTGCAGGTTTTCTTTGCATGGTACTTGGAGCAGGAGTCTGGTGTGTTTGCAGGGATAGGGTGCCTGTCCTGCCACAGTAAGAGGTGGGACAGGTACAGCGGTGTATTTACCATAGAGAACCACAACCCATTAATTAAATCCCTCAATCTCATATCCAAGTAAAAAAAAATTGATTGCGTGTGGATGCAACTCTTACCTGGAAATTTTATTGATACTGAAGTTAATGTGTAGTCAAAATCCACACCTTTGTCCTCTCCTCTTGTCTGTGGAGTCCGAGGGACTCTGAGCCTCAGTTTACCATTTCTGTAGCCAGGGCCTTTTCTCCAGAAGAAGATAGAGAAGCACAGACACGTGTTCTGGGTGGGTTTTCCTGCCAGGAGACTGGAGTTTTGGTGCAGCATTTCCCAAGAAGAGGCTGTTGCTCCATGCAGGGCTGTGGGTCATGGCTCTGTGCACGGCTGGGCACAGCTGGATTTGCCAGCCATCTCTGTGGTTTTTAACTAGTCATCCAGTCATCAAATTCCCTTCTTTTTGGCTTTCTGGGAGGTTAAATAGACATGCTTGATCGCTTTCTATGAGGATTCAATCCCCAAACTTATCTGCACTGCACAAGAGCATCATTTATGTTCCCTCTTGGTGCCAGATTTTGGCATTGAGGGTGGTCCTGTGGCCTTGGCACGATCCAGAGCAGCCTTGTGACAGACCCCAGGCATCAAAGCACGGCAGTTCTCCCTCTGCTATGTCAAACCTATTGTTTGCAAAATGAGCAGGAGCCCAGCTGGTCAGGAGGGTTCACTTGGGGGAGATCATTCAGCAGAACCACTCTGAATACTGAAAATGGGGCAGCCAGGGAGAGATTTCATGTTTAAATTGTTATTTTTGTCAGCAGCCAACGAGATGCCTTGTTTGTCAAATATTTGTTGCCCCTGCAGCTGTGCCTTGGGATTCCAGGAATGAAGATGGGAAGATGTTTTTGTAACATCTGGCCTGGCCTTGCAAATTCATCCTGAAAATGCAGGAGTGCAGGATGACTCACTCCTCTTTCTGTGAGGAAATTAAAGTAGTGACATCATCTAATTCCGAGATAAGGAAATGCCTGAGCTGGGAGCCTTCAGAGAGGCAGATTTTAATGCCCAACCTGCTGATTTGGACTCTCACAGAGTGGAAATCACCATCTGATTTGCAGTTATTGAAATGTTAGCCTGATTTTGTTGATTTTTTCTTTTTTTTTTAAAGTTTTGTTCTTGTGCCAGGGTTGTATAAAACTTGATTGTGGTGATCCAAACCATGCAAATTTATGCCAAAAGACAAATATTTGAGCAGCCATCAAAAAACAAGGTCTTGTAAAGAGCTCAAAAATTCTTGTGGCTTAAGAAAAAACCACTTGAGCTCGACAGCGGCTTGAAAATCCCGTGTGGTAGCGACATTTGGCATCTCCAGCCGTCTGTCTCCAAGCTGAAAGGCTGCTTGTTTGGGGGAACTGAGATGGCTTTGCTGCTCTCCTGAAGGTCTCCTGTGTTACCTTCCTGGCAGGGCTCAGGGGCTGAGGGGATGCCAAAAGGAACAGGCGTCAAAGGTGGCGGGTGCCCAGGAGCAAGTGAGGTCTGCTGGGGTTTATTCCGAGTGCTCGATGAAGAGAGAAGCCCAGTCCTGCATCCCGCCTGGGCAGGGGAATGCTGGCAACCCCTCGGCCTCAGCAGGGTGTCTGGTGACACATCACTGTGTGCCCAGCTCAGTCTGGAAGGAAAATACAACGTTATTCCTGCTCATGCCCAGGCGGTGGGAGGGGAAACCATCCCATGTGCAGGGAAAGGGTGGACACCAACATGGGGAGCTGGAAGGTGGGTGGCATGGTAGGGATACCAGCATGGGAAGCAGGAAGGTGGGTGGCACAGCAGAAGGTCCCACTTCCCCACCTGGGCCTATGTCCTGTGAGGTTAAATGGGCAAAATTTCCAGGGTAACTCCATCTTGGTGGGGTTTTCCCCTGGGAAAGAATGGGGCTGGTTTGAAGCCTTTACTGCCATAGTCCATTAAATGAATATTTGGGAACATCCATAGGTTTCAGCTTACAAAAGCTATACTGGGACTTGACAGATGCTGAGATTTCTTCATCTTCAACGTGATCATAATCAAATCTTTGCTTCCACAGGCAGACCCCCCTCCTCTTTCCTCTCTTCCTCCTTTTCTACTGAGTATAATCATTTTGCTCTTCTTCAGCAAATGCCTTTTATAAAAGGTTTTTTCCCCATTATTGGTGATGTTGGTTTCACCCTTTTGCCAGAGCACCCATGGGAGTTGCCCTGGTAGGAGAAATTAATTTTTAAGAAAAAATTCGATAAACTTAATTTTTGTGCTTCAAATTAAACTGGTAGGACAAAAGATTTTTTAAATTTGGGGCTTTTTCATTTGAAATAGTAGGATTTGGCAGGGGACTTTTAACAATGTTAGATCTGGAGGCTTTAGCAAGTGTTTGACTTCCAAGGCATGTAGTCACAGAATCTCCTGGGCTGGAAGGGACCCACAGGGATCATGGAGTCCAACTCCTGGCCCTGCACAGACACCCCCACAATCCTACCAAGCAAAAGCTTGATTGATCATTTTATCATTTTAAAAGCCCATTTTACCACTTGCAAACATGATCAGCTGAAAACATTTTGAAAGCTCCTACTTTTATTGGGATTTTATTCTTCCTTCCTGGGGACATGTCCAGGCTGCAGGACCGAAATAGGGTGTAGGAGATGCTTGGCTGGAAAGAGATGAATCATGATCCTAACGATGTGAGCTAGCCCTGCAAATAAAAACGCAGCTGGGGGAGGCCTGCCCCACCCCTGGCTGTTGGGTCAGGGTTTCCCTGGAGCCCTGAGTGCTGCCAGCTTCCAGCTGGATGCTCGGAGGAGGCTCGTGCTTCTGCTGAGCGAGCCGGAGGTGTGACTAACCTGCCCTTAATAGCCCTTCTCCGCTGGCTTTGTTCTCGGGCTGATCTGTGTTCTCAGGAGGGAGTCCCTCTCCAGAGGGGGATGTTGCTGCAGCCTGCCCTGAGCTGTGGCTCTTGGGCAGCTTCCAGTGCCCTGCCTGTGCCAGCTCCAGCAGGCAGAGGTGCTCCTGCAGCAGAGGGGGTGAATTAAGGGCACCATGAGGACCTTGCCTTGGACCTTGTTGGCCCTCGTGATGGCCAGCACCAACATCAGAGAGCTCTGCCTTCTGTGGGTGACCTGAGGATGTTGTGTGCACTTAGGGGATCTCTTGGGTGTCCTGCTCAGCTCCCACCTCTCCTCCTTCATTTCCACCCCTTGGCTGTGGCACGTGGCACTCGTACCCAGTTCTTGCCCCGGTCCCATTTGTGATGCAGGTGCTGGTTAAGGAAGTGGGGATGTGGGGGCAGGAGCAGGTGCTGCCTTGAGTCCCAAGGAACTTGAAATTCTAGTGGGAGAAGGCAAAACATCCATGTAGTTTGATGGGATAACCCTAAACACAAAAGGAGAACAAAGCTGTGGAAGGGGCTGGAGCAGCAGGAACAGCTGAGGGAGCTGGGGGGGATCAGCCTGGAGAAAAGGAGGCTCAGGGGGCACCTTCTGGTTCTGCAATCCCTGCCAGGAGGGGGGAGCTGGGGGCAGGGGATTGGGCTCTGCTCCAGGGAACAAGGAGAAATGGCCTCAGGTTGCACCAGAGGGGGTTAGATTGAATATCAGGATTTTTTTTCCTTTATGGAAAGCATTGTAAAGCATTGGAATGGGCTGCCCAGGGAGGTGGTGGATTCACCATTCCTGCAAGTGATCAAAAAACATGTGGATGTGGCACTTGAGGACGTGGTTTAGTGGTGACCCCAGCGGTGCTGCTGGGTTGACAGTAGGACTTGGTAATCCTAAAGGTCTTTTCCAACCTTAGTGATTCTACAGTTCTGTGATTGTAAGTGCTCTTTATCTGGAGCATTTTCTATTATCCATGCAGTGGTTCTGCTCCCAACAAGCATCAGCAATGGCTGGGGGGGGTCCCCCAGACCTTGTGCTTTTAGCTGTCAGGTGAGAGAGAAGGTGCTCCCTGACTACACATCTCCTGTGAACAGTCACACATGGCCTTTGTGGGCAAGCACAGCTACTCCCTTCCAGGGCCAAATACTTCAGGAATTGCTGAGGTCGCTGTTTTGGACACTATGCAGCAGTAGCTCAGAGCAGAGGACACTGATGTTTCCTGATTTCCAAGAAGACTCTCTCATCTCAGAGGTCCCATCTCGTTATTCAGGAGGACCTCCTGCTTCTGCCTGCAGCTTTCACGAAGCAAGGGACCCTCTTGTCCCATCAGGATGGTTGATGAAAAACTTGTTTTCCTTGGAAACCAGCTGAGGAGGCACTTGACAGGTGGCTGATCTTAAAGACTGGAGATCTCGGTGTCTCCCAGTTTGCCAACCTCATAGAAGGGGTCTGTAGGAAGGAAGACCAAAAGCAGAGTTTGGATTTGGTTTCTTGGTCTGCTGCAGCCTCAGTACAAGGTTTGGAGTGATGTCTCCATGTCTGTATGTTTTTTCAATTTCCTGGATGAGCTAAGACAGGGTGGGCTGAGCACTGAGATCATCCACACAGGGCCAAACAGCAGATTTCCAAGGAAAGGAGAGAGCCTGGCAGTGTCCTCTTTAACCATCTGTCTGGCAGAGGCTGCACAGCTCTTCTTTGGAGGTGCTGCTGGGTCATTTATTGCCTTGCTTGGGGCTGAATTATAGGTAAGAAGTCTTCTCCCAAACCTCACTTCCTTGTTCTAGACTATTCCAAGACATGCAGTGGCCCTGAGCTGTCCCTGCTGCAGGGCCCAAAATCCAGGTCTAAGTGTTGTGATGATGATTGAATTGTTTAAACAGTTTGATTTATGATGACAAGGTTAAAACCCTGAGAAGGAAATCAGCAGGAGAGCTCTGCATCTGATTAACCCCCACCCACCACTTCTCTTTGCCTCCCAACCATCTTGCAGACATGCTCTTCTGGCATGAAAACCCTCCAGGGTTTGCTCTCAGGCCACTGATTTTTCACTCCCTTCCATCCTGTTTCAGCTCTGGCTTCCCAAGCCACGTCTGGGCTAGTGGATAGTGAGGCGGAAAGTCCATGTTTCCCACTGAACAGCCCACTCCCAGCCAAGAGAAAGCCTCTAGCCCAGCCATCCAGTTGCTCAAGGTTAGGAAAAGTTTCCCAGAAAGTTAATTTAACAAAGCAGAAAAATCTGAGGGCTTGGTACCACCTGGAGCTCCCAGGAGGAAGGAGAGGTCTGACAGTGTTGCTGAATTGCAAAAATGGCCTCAGTGGTGCTTCCCCAAGCTCCCAAAAGATGCCAGTGTGCAAAATACCAGCTCTGAGATGCACTCACAGCAGAGATTTATGGCACAGCAACATGTACTTAAAACAATCTGGCTACGTCAGCCCCATAGGAATGTGTTAGATCCTGCACCTTCCCGAGGCACGCACGGTATCGCGGCTCATCTCCTGTGGGACAGAGCCAGCAGATCAACTCTTTGCAAAGCCTGGAGTCCCTGCTGATGCAAAAGAGAGGTTTGAAGCATGTAGGATCGTTTCTCCTTGCTGAAATATCAGTCTTGTCTCTTGTCGTTTGCAAACAAATTGCCCAGCACCAGTTTTCTGTTCTCTGGAGCGCCGCACTTGAGGGGGGTGTGATCTCCGGGCCAGCATTGAGCAGTGGCAAGGCAGGTTTGGCTGCAGGGCTGAGTGGTGACATCCCTTGGGAAGGGGAGTTTGGGCTCTTGTGCTCTGCTGAGGGTCCTTGACCGGGTGACACAGCTCAACCAGGAGTAAACACCGCAGGAACACACCCCTGTGCCTCGGGAGAAGGGATTATTTTTGTCAGCTGGATCTTCTGTGTGTGCTCATTTTGTCTCGCTGCTGAAGCCTGAACCCCAGGGATGGGTGAAAATTAAACCTTGGTGGTGCTGTCTCATCTTTGCAAGCTCAAAATGTTCAAGCTTCTGACAACCCCCCTGCAAAATAACCAATAAAACAGAACAAACCACAAAAACCAAATCTTGAGATACTTATCTTGTATTCTCTGAGTGACATGTTGTGTGGTGTTCACTCACTTCTTCACCCGAGGTGTTTTGGGTTTTTCATGGAAGCACAGAATGGTTTGTGTTGGAAGTGACCTTTAAACTCATGTTGTTCCAATCCCCTGCCATGGGCAGGGACACCTCCCACTATCCCAGGTTGCTCCAAGCCCTGTCCAACCTGGCCTTGGACACTCCCAGGGATGGGGCAGCCACAGCTTCTCTGGGCACCCTGTGCCAGGGCCTGCCCACCCTCACAGGGAAGAATTTCTTCCCAGTATCCCATCTAATCCTGCCCTCTGTCAGTGTGAAGCCAATCCCCTTTGACCTGTCCCTCCATCCCTTGTCCCAGTCCCTCTCCAGCTCTCCTGGAGCCCTTTCAGATACTGGAAGGTGCTGTGAGGTCTCCACACAACCTTTCCTTCTCTAATATATGTATTTCTCCAGGATACATTTGTATCCTCATCTCCTCCTGATGCCTTCCTTTGGATGCCTCTTTTGGAAACAATCCTTTCAATTAATAAGGCCTTGAAGATATTTTCTGTGCAGAATCCTTTGTCGAGGTGCTGTTGCTGGAGCTGCAGGGCACAGACAGGCTGTTCCATATGCATCCCAGCAGAGAGGCTGGGATGGGCAACATCAAGAGGCACCAAAATTCAGCATTGTGCCAGTCCCTCATTTGCTCTGGGAAGTGCTCTGGGAAGTGCACACAAACACCTCAGGTGTTGTTTCCTCTGCCTCCCATCCCGGTGTGTTCCCTGGTGTCTCTCAGCTCGGCACTGCCGTGTCACTGTCTCCTGCCCCAGCTATCAGCTTATGTTAGACACAGCAAGTAAATGAGCATCCGAAGTTGCCCTTGTTTTGCAAGCACAATTATAATAATAGGTGAGTCTGTCTGTGTTGTAAAACGTGGAAAAGGCAGGGAGTGTGTCCCAGACTCTGTGTCCTCCCTCCCCTGCCTGCCTGTGGGTGGATCAGTCACCTGGCACAGGCACTAAGGCATTGCCACCAGGAGCACTCTGGGCACAGCCAGGGAGTCTTCGAAAAATCAGTCTGTGCTGCTGAGACAGAAATCCAACTGACACCAAAGTTCATTAATGAATTTGTGCTTCTCTCCCATGTTAGTCCCAGCAGGGATCTTCTCTGTTGCTCTCAGTACAAAAGTGTTTTGCTTTGTTTTCTTCAGGGATCAACCAATGTGGTTTACCAAGCCCACCATGTGAGCAGGAGTAAGAGAGGGCAAGTTGTGGGCACCAGAGGAGGATTCCGAGGCTGCACCGTTTGGCTCACAGGTATTTTCCCCTGGGTGTGGGAGCGTGGCTTCACCTGTGAAACTCCCTGCATGACTATGGCTCGGGGGTGGGGATTTGGGATGCACGGGAAACGTCAGCACTCCTCGTGAACAGGGAATTGCAAAACACTCACACGTGGGAAACACGGACACGCAGTGCTGGCGCAGCAAGATGTGCTCCCTGGCAGCTGCTGCCCAGAACTGATGTTTTTATGCATTTCCCAGCTGTTATCAGGCTCCTTTGAACACGTCAGAGGCCGTAAGGGAGCACTTGTTGTTCCCAAGTGTGTAGCTGAGGAAGCCTTGGTTCAAATCCAGCCAGTCCTTGGCAGCGAAACGAGCCCAGGGTTGTCCAAAATGCGGATGTTTTCATTCAGGGGCAATGGGAAGTTTATTGGGACACGTAGATTTGCTGTGTTTAAGGCAGCACAAGGCAGTCACCTTGTCTGGAGAATAAATACTCGCAGCCAGTCACACTGGAAGCAATTCCTCATACTTGTTTTGTTGCCCTTCTCTTCTGCTTTGAAATATAAACTCATTGTTTGGGGATTAGGGGCTGCTGGAAATAACAATTGCATTTCTCATCTCTAATATTTAGACATCTCTGTCTTTTGCTGCTTGTCCTGTTGTTTCTTTGCTTGTTCAATATTGGCATTTTCTTTGCCTCATGGGGAATGTTGAAGGACATGCTTGGAAGGGTTTGTAAAGCTGTTCTGATTTGCCTTCCTGTCAGCTTAGGCGGTAGGTGTTGGATGAAAACACATTTCTGTTTTGTTCTTCTCTTCAATTTTGTTCAATTTCAAAAAACGTATCCAGGGCAATTTCCTTCTCTTTCCAATATCACTCAAAAATCTCATGTCTGAAAGGTCTGAGCTTCTCTGGCTGATGATTATTCTTTGAAATATGCACCCAGAGAAGGAGTGTCCATGGATGCAGGGAGGCTGTTGCTGCTGGAGCCTGTCCCACCCCACATAGTTGTGGCAAGAGCCTTTCCTTGGATTCAGTCTGGGAGAGCAGTTGACTCTTGACAGTGGGAACAGAAGGAGGAAGAGGAAGATGCTGAGAGACCTACAGGCAACAGCACCCTTTCAAACTTCCCCTACTTACTGGTACCTATTTGTCCCACCACGACCCAGCAAGAGGTGCTTTTGCAGCACTGCTGGGTTGAACCTCTCCAGAGGTTGGGATGTAGCAGCTTTTCCCATGGCATTAATAGAAGGGTTGACTGAGATGTGCTAAAATGATGAATCCAACTTCCCTACCTCACAGCTTCCTAAAGCAGTGTCAGACAAAAGGAGTTTCGCTGCCAGTGTCCCAGCAGGTCTTGTGTTACAGTGTCACTCTTTTGACCTCAAACCTGCCCCTCTCTCCTCTGTCTCCAACAGGCCTTTCTGGAGCTGGCAAGACAACCATTGGCTTTGCTCTGGAGGAGTACTTGGTCTCTCATGGCATCCCCTGCTATTCCCTGGACGGCGATAACGTGCGGCACGGCCTGAACAAGAACCTGGGTTTCTCTGCCGAGGACCGCGAGGAGAACATCCGGCGCATCGCCGAGGTGGCGCGGCTCTTCGCCGACGCCGGGCTCGTCTGCATCACCAGCTTCATCTCTCCTTTCACAAAGGTACCCTCCCCACAGCACAGTCCCCCCTCCTCTGATCCCGACCCCGTGGCTATCCTTAAGGAAGGGGGATTGGCATGGAGCATTCCCTGAGGGCACTGTTGGATGCTCTGACTCACATCTTCTCTGTGCTTTTGTAAAACACCACTGAGACACAACTGCACAGCAGCAGTACCAGCTGTGGGAGGGCAGTTTGACAGGACCTCCCTGAATGTATTCAGTGTTACAAACTGATGAAAAGCTAAGAGGAGTTTAAAATCTCCCTGCAGAGGCTCCTACTATTAACCCCTTAGAAGCAGAAAAGAGGGCCCCAAGCAATGGCCTGTCCTTGTGCTATCACTGCCTTTTTGGAAGGAGATTTGATGGGGGTTTTTTTGCTTCCTGAGGGGACCAAGTGTTGTTGTTATCAAGCTGCTGCAAGCAGTTCCTTTTTTCATAGAATCACAGAATCGTTAAGGTTGGAAAGGAACTCAAACATCACCAAGTCCAGCTGTTTTGACACAGGGCAGATAATTATTCACAATCAAGTTGTTCTGTCCTGCTTAACAAAAAGATCTTGAGTCTTTGGATGGAAATAGTTGAAACCAGATCAAACTTACAGACTTTTACCATTTTCCTTCAAATATCTTTAAAGAAAAGGAAGGAAGTGAGATGAAAAACCCATATTAAAATTAGTGTAAATTTAATAAATCCATAACAGAAATAAGTTTGCCTGGGTCAAATTCCAGGGCACATCATGTAGCAGGAAGGTGCTTGCTGCAATTCGGACACACAGGATTTTCCCATCTTTCTTCTGACAGGATCGTCGAAATGCACGGAAAATTCACGAGGCAGCTGGACTTCCTTTCTTTGAAATCTTTGTGGATGCTCCTTTAAATATCTGTGAAAGCAGAGATGTGAAGGGCCTGTACAAAAAGGCAAGAGCTGGAGAGATCAAAGGTATGGAGGAGTGAGGTCTTATTTTGCCCTTCCTTTCCAAAGCTTTGGGCACCTTGTCATGGGTTTTTAAGGCTCTTTGTAGAGCACAAGAGGATCCTGTTTCCCTAATCTTGCTATCACAAGTGTCACAAGTGTGGTTGACTGCCTACTGGTTGTTTGTTCAGCATTGTTGGCTCTAGGGCACCAAGTATTATGCTAAATAAATTTAATTTGGGGTTTAATTGTCTGCAGGATTCACAGGGATTGACTCGGAGTACGAGAAACCCGAAGCTCCTGAACTAGTGTTGAAAACGAACGATGCATCAGTGTCGGAATGTATCCAGCAGGTTGTGGAGCTCCTCCAAGCACAGGTAGGTCCCTGTCACTGGCAGCTTTGGAAACCTGCCTTGAGACATGGACTTTTTGGTGTGTAAAAACCAGTGTGTTTCCTACAAGTACTATCTTCTCTCTCTTTCAGAACATCGTCCCCCAAGGCTCAGTTAAGGACGTTCTTGAGCTGTTTGTGCCTGAAAATAAACTCAGAAGTGTCCAAGCTGAGGCAGAGAAGTTGCCATCTGTGGAGATCACTAAGGTACCATCATGGGTCCTGTCATTATTTAGCTGTACCAAGGGTAGAATCTTCCAGGAGGACGTTGCCAGAGGGGCCTGTGTTCCTCTGATGGCCACGTCCTTTCCTGGGTGTGGTTTACGGTGAGCTGAGGTGTGATCTTGACCCTAAAACATCTTCTGCCATGTCTCTACCCTGTGCTGTAGGAAGCCAGGGCTGTCAGTTCCCTTCATTGTGATAATACATCCCCACAAGTTCACACTGACAGATTGGATATTGGGAAGAAACTCTTCCCTGTGGGGGTGGACAGGCCCTTGCACAGATTGCCCAGAGAAGCTGTGGCTGCCCCATCCCTGGAGGTGTCCAAGGCCAGGTTGGAGCAACCTGGGGTAGTGGAAGGTGTCCCTGCCCATGGCAGGGGCAGGAACTTGATCAGCTTTAAGTTCCCTTCCAACACAAACCAATCTGGGATTTTGTGATTCTAAGTTGTGTTATCAAAGTGTATGAGCTTGGCTTAAAAAAGCCCTCAAGCTCCCCCCACCTGTGGCTTTCTGCCCCTCAGGAATGTCTTCTTGTTACAACCTGCCCCAGGAAAAGAGGAGGGGGGTAACCCAGGTTCTTATCACTAATTCCCTTGAGGTGGATTAGAGTGAAATGACACTGAATAGTCGGTGTTTATTTTAACGATTTCATATAATGTGACACAGAAAAAACCTTTGCGGGGCGGGGGGAAGAAAATGCATAGGGGGGAAAAAGACAGGAGAAGCGTCCAGGATAGAGTAAGGAAAAAGAAAAGATGAGAATGAAAAAGTTTATATAGTCACCGCCCATTGGATCCAGCGCTGCATCTGAATAGTCCTGAAGGCAATGGTCTTGATCCTCAGGTGGTGGGGGCAAAGAACAGAACCCAAACCCCCAAAGTCACCAGTCCATATATATACCCTCAGCATGCCTTTTGCACCTCCCCCAAGGCAGGGGGTTGTTTCCATGAAGTAGTGCCACCAGCCGGGCCATGAACCCCCAATATTTTTCCAGCCTTTCATGATTGGCGCAGGGTTCATGTGGAGGGCAGGGTAAGCTCAGCTCTTCTTGCCTCTTCAGGGTTTGACACTTTCAGCACTGGGAGGTGGGGGGGGCAGGGGCGGAGAGGGGAGAGGGATGGGCCCCAACTGCCCATCAGAGGTATAATGCAAAAGTCAAAACCCTGCAAAAGTCTCCTAGAATGCATCGATCATTAACCGTTTCAGTCTCTGACACCTGTGTTCAAAGCAAAAAGACATGAGAGCGCTGTTGCAGCAGAAGGGAAGGAAAAGCAACCTCTGGGTGGTGACAGGAGTGCCCTTTGTGTTTGTTTTGCAGCTGGATCTGCAGTGGGTGCAGGTGCTGGGCGAAGGCTGGGCCACTCCGCTGACGGGCTTCATGCGTGAGGCAGAGTACTTGCAAGTGCTGCACTTTGACACCCTCCTCAGTGGTACGGACCCCACGGGGCAGCTCCATGCTCGGCTGTGTCCTCCTCCTTTCGTCTCCTGTGCCAAACCTGGGGGCTTGTGACAGTGACCAAGGTCACTGTGCCATGAGCACAGCCCTGGCTCACAGCTCTGACACCCTGCACAGTCCTGGTCAAACAGGAGCCCTCGTGGAGCTCTTTCCCGGGGTAAACAGAGATGCAAACCCCAAGCCAAGCATGCAGGCTGAGCTTGAGGTGGGAGGAGAAGGGGCCTGTTCCTTGGGAACAGGAACAGAGCCTGATTTTGATCCCCCAGCCCATTTTCCTGGGGGTAACTTGAAGCAAATCAGATTTCCTCTATCCATTAGCAGCATGTGGTTCATCCCTGGAAAAGGCAAGGAGTGCTCAGGTAATGACCATCCACAGCTGAGAGTGAGGCATGGATGTTCCCATCCAGTTTCTCAGCTGTAGGTGCTGTCACTGTGGCTTCACCTGCACACAGGGCACTCCCTTAGAGCTTTGTAGGCCTGGTGGTAGTGACCTCTGCCCTCAGGGATCTGGGATCTTGGTGAGCAAGTCCCTTTGAGCCTTGCCAATCTTCTGGAATATCCCATGGTCACGCAGGGCAGTGACATGCTGCTGTTTTGGGGGTTTTGGCACTATGCAGCAGAGGCAAAGCTCAGGAGGGCTCCCTTTGGACTGGAGGAGTGTCTGTGTGGGGGCTTCTGCTCTCAGACACATCGTAGCCTTTCACCTCCTTCCCAGGGTGCAAACAGTGTTCAGAAGCACATGTCCTTGTTATCAGAGCCTGATCTGTGGTCCTTGAGCTGCCTGCAGGGCCTGAGGAGGTCACAGAGGTGCCCCATGATGACCACGTTGCTCCAGAGCTCCGTACTTTGTGCCAGAGGCTCATCTCAGAGAGCATTTGTTTTTGGGGTGCCCCACCCAGGCCTGCAGGCATCACTCAGCAAAGCTCCTCTGAGGTCTGGGAGCACATTCAGGATTTGTAGAGCCCCACAAGGTCAGGGACAAAGCCCAGGACAGCAGCTTTGCAGAGGGATGAGCTCTTCAGAGCAAGGTCTCTGTAGCAGAGGGCATCAGCACCAGTCTTGTCTCCAAGGGGGTCTCCAAACTCAACATCTGCATGGTCAGCCCCATAGGATGACATCTGGGCAGGAAGGAGAACATCCCAGGTGTTCTTGGATGAGCTTTAGGGAATGGTGGAAGGTTCCACTTCATAGTGCTGAGACTGGGGTGTGGCAGTGCCCAGGAGAGGCTTGAGACTGGTCCTACCAGAGTCATCGGTCCAGCCCTTTGCCCTGGGGTGTTTCCAGCAGCTCCAGTGACTGCTTTGGTGGAGTGGTTCAAGTTAGTGCTGCACCTGCTCAGACTTGGGGCAGTAAATCCCGCCTTGCTGTCCCAGCAGCTGTGTGATGATGAGCTTTGTGGATGGCCAGCAGGAAGAGAGGAGGGTCTGCAGGGTGTGCTGTGGTGTGTGCAGTGCTCTGCCCTCAGCCCTGGTGGCGTGGGACTCCGTCAGGATGGGGTGGCAGTGGCAGGGGAGCTGCTGTACCTCACTGCTGGCCAGAGTGATCCATGTTGGGTTGGTGAGAGCTGGAGAGGCTGGGGTGGCACCGTGGAGGACCATGGCCACACCATCAGGCACCCTGTCCGTGGTCAGGAGGTGCCTTGCTGAGGTTTTAAATGCTTTGGTTCTTGCAATGGTTTCTGTAACGTGCCCGTGAGCATTAATTATCTTAATTGTGTTTGTGTTCTTCCAGGAAAGAATCGCTTGGTAGCTGGTATGTATGTAACTGCTCTCAGGCAAATTACTTCAATTGAGTTGGGGTTTTTTGGCCATAATTTTTTGAGATTTATAGAAGAAAAAAAAGGAAATTATTAAGACTAGACACAACCAGGCCTATGGCCTGACACACCTCATGTCCTACCAACCAGTCTGCACAGAAATCCCAGCTGTGCAATTTTGTAATTACCATCACTGAGGTGATCTTGTGTTAAATCTCCATCTTGCATTTGGAAATGGAGCCTGGAGATCCTCCCTTTCAGCGTAATTTGTTGGTTTCCTAATCCAGCCTTTTTTTCCCCCGTACTGACTTCATTGACTTATCACTACTAATATGATTTAAATGTGCAAATTTGGTATTGATTGGTTCTCATGTGACTATAGCTCTGATTAATTCTGAAAATTGCTGCCTGGCAGGCAAATGATACCCAGTTGTGAGTTAAAAGTAAATGCAAATATTTTAATAAGGATTAAAAAAATCCACATCATAGCCAAAATCATCAAATGGAGACTCTCAATGGTCCAAACTGAATTTAGTGGGATCAGAACAAATTGAATGGGTAATTTGTTTGTGATTGGAAATGCATGGGAGGGGTTGATCCTTCTCCTTTAAACACTGGGATATCCAAGGGGAAATAGGAGGACTGTAGTGGAGGTCTGGGAAATTGGGGGAGTGGGGACAAAACCAACATGATTTTGAGATATTTAGGGACAACACTGAAATTAGAAACTACATGAGCAAATACAGACTTGCTGTGTACACCCAGATTAAAAATGGACAGTGAAGAGGTATAGAGGAGGAGGAGCAGTATACAGATATCCAGAAAAAAAAGACAAGAAACCAAGTGTGATGGTGTTCTCCCTGGTGGAAGAGGCAGGTCAGGAGGTGTGCAGGGAATGAGATGCTCCAGGGAACACCACCCTGGAGCCACCTCCCTAGAGGTGGTTTTCCTGGAGGAGGAGACAGGAGTTATATCAGGGTTGCATTTTGCAAGTACTTTTAAATTTATCAACTTTACAACTAACAGAGATGGACCAGGCAAAGAGAGAGAGTGCAGGAAGCAGTGAGATGCTCCAGGTGTCATGTAGACCTCTCTAGCCCTCAGACAAGGAGTTTTGTATTCCACCAACATCACTATTTATCAGCAGTGCTAAAAAAGCAGCGCGATGACTAAATCTATACAGAAACTCCATTTGCTGAGTTCCCAAGCCCCAGGACAGGAGGATGGTAACATTCTCCCCTCTCTTGCCAGATGGAGTGGTGAACCTGAGCATCCCCATCGTGCTGCCGGTGTCCTCGGAGGACAAGCAGCGGCTGGAGGGCTGCGAGGCGCTGGCGCTCACCTTCCAGGGCCGGCGAGTGGCCGTGCTGAGGAGCCCCGAGTTCTTCGAGCACAGGAAGGAGGAGCGCTGTGCCCGGGTCTGGGGCACCACCTGCCCCAGGCACCCCCACATCCAGGTAGGCCTGTCCCCTCGCCACCCTGGGAAACCTGGCTGGGATGGCAACCCCTTTCCCAAGGGTTTGAGCGTCACAGGTTTCCCATCTGCCCTACTCTGTGCTGGGAATCATCACATTCCAAGCAGGAAGGACTGAAGAGTTGGACTTGATGATCCTTGTGGGTCCCTTCCAAATCAGGATGTTCTGTGATACTGGGAAATTAATGCTCCTCAGTTTGGCTGTTCCATACAGGCAGCCAAAAGGGGTGTTATGTTTTCACAGCTCCCTCTCTTCCTGCTTACTCTCTGGCAGTACAAGGAACTTCAGCCCTCAGAAAAGGAGAGTTCCAGGTTCCACCCAGTGACTTGAGCTGTCAAAACTTGTGACTTTGCTTGAAAAGCCTAAAGCTGTGTTAATTCTTTCCCCCTCCCTTAAAATACCTCTTGTGATTAATCAGCAGCAGGTGTTCCCCATGAAACAACCCTGTTCCTCCTGTGTATTCCCAGGAGGAGAGAGCAAAGAGTGTGGTGGAGGAAGGTCTCGTGCCATACCTTGTAGACTCCTGGCTGCCAGGCTGCAGCACTCAGCTGGGTGCAGTGGTGGGGACTGGGTGGCTGATGCCTCACCTGGTGAAGTTTTGCTGCTCATGACATTCAGTTTGTGTGGTCACTGTAATGGTGTTTTCCACCTACAATGTGCTGAAGGAGAAGGGAGAATCACTCCACAAGCAGAGTTGAGCTGAACACTTTTCAGAGGAGACTGGGAGAGGGCAAAGGAGGTACTTGCTGTCCCCTCTGCCCTGCACGTATGTGTAATTCACAGATGGTGATGGAGAGTGGGGACTGGCTGGTGGGAGGAGACCTCCAAGTCCTGGAGAAGATCAAGTGGAACGATGGGCTGGACCAGTACCGCCTCACACCACGGGCTCTGAAGCAGAAGTTCAGGGAGATGAATGCTGGTGAGTGCCCTGGGTTAGCACTGGTGCCATGGCTCTTCCTGCCCCACCTGGCATTGGGAGGTTGGTGTGGTCCATGATGGTGTGCTCCCAGGCTCACAGCACTTGCCAGATTGCTTCTGGATGCTCCCAAAATGGGACTGTTCAGGTGGGGTGAGCAGCAAGAGGGACCCAGGGTATGGCACGAAAAGCGGGGCAGGGCCTCCTTGGTTGAGGACAGTGCTTGTAATGGGCTGTGCCCTCAGTGGCCTGGAAAGTGCTGAGCATCCTGCTCGTGCCCTCCCTGGCAGATCAGAGCCTCTCTGCACTGACACAATTGACCCTTATACATGGGGGCTAGCTCAGGTGTCTGCTCCCAGGTGTCTATCCCATAGAATCCCAGAATGCTTCGGGTAGGAAGGGACTGTAAAGATCACCTTGTTCCACCCCATGCCATGGGCAGAGACACCTCCCACTGTCCCAGGTTGCTCCCAGCCCCATTCAACCTGGGCAGACTGGCAGGGGTCAGGCATCCACCCTTACTTTGAGGAGAGAGCATGGACCTTCCTGAAGGTGCCACTGCGCTCAGGGAGGTGGCAGGTCACTTAGGAAGTTGGGGAACTTGGGTGGAATTGTCCAGTGGCATGTACAAGCATTACAGGAGGGCTGCTAGGACTGAAAGCAGCCCCAAAGAGGGATGTGTAATGAGAATAACCTTGGCAGAGTGATGGACCCATGTGAAACGCTCCCCTGGGATACTCAAGGCCTCACTCATGTGGTGGCAGGACATACACACATCTCTCATGACTGTGTGGAAACACCACGAGTGTAAAATGGAGCTGCAGGGGCTGGGGGGCAGTGCCAGCCTGTGACCCTCTGCGTCCTTCCCTTGCAGATGCCGTCTTTGCGTTCCAGCTGCGCAACCCCGTCCACAATGGGCACGCCCTGCTCATGCAGGACACACGGCGCCAGCTCCTGGAGAGGGGCTACAAGAACCCTGTGCTACTGCTGCACCCTCTGGGAGGGTGGACCAAAGATGACGACGTCCCACTGGAGTGGCGGATGAAGCAGCACGCGGCGGTGCTCGAGGAGCAAGTCCTGGACCCCAAGTCGACCATTGTGGCCATCTTCCCCTCTCCCATGCTCTATGCCGGCCCCACGGAGGTAACATAACCTTTGGCTGCTCACCAGGGCAGGGTGTGAGGCCTGTGCATGGGGACTCTGCTGCCAGCCCACCCCTGCAGCTCTGGAAAGCCCCAGAAAGGGACCAGGAGCCGTTGCCTTGCTGTTTGTTCCCTCCGTGGCTGCCCCGCACTTGCTGTTGCCACCATGTCCCTGCAGAGCTCAGCTCTGTGGGCTCCCACCCTCCCCCAGGGAGAAGGGACAGAAATAGACTTCACCTTTTCCTCTTTTCTCCCAGTGGTTTCCCTTCTCTCCCTAAATCAGTGGGATGAAAGGGGTAAACGCTGGGCCTTCCCTGAGGGAGGAAGGGTGGGATGTGTGGGCAGCCTTTGCATGTTGCAAATTCAAACTCTGGCCTCCATTTGCCACCAGATTGGAACAAACCCTGTTCCCATGCCCAGTGTTTCTCTTGAAAATGCGTGTCCTTAGGAGAGCTGTGGTGTTGCAACAGGTCCAAGTACTGGCAGATGTGTCTGGATGGCCTCAGTGCTATGAGAAACCACAGCAAGGCTGCTGACACTTCCCTCCCTTCCTTCCTTCCTCCCTCCCTCCCTTCCTTCCTTCCTTCCTTCCTTCCTTCCTTCCTTCCTTCCTTCCTTCCT
>VWZD01000140.1:243110-263329 GCA_013396695.1 Sakesphorus luctuosus | reverse complement strand
TTTCCCTTCCTTCCCTTCCTTGTCCCTCCCTTCCTTCCCTTCCTTGTCCCTCCCTTCCTTCCCTTCCTTGTCCCTCCCTCCCTTGTCCCTGTCCTGCAGGTGCAGTGGCACTGCCGAGCCCGCATGGTGGCAGGTGCCAACTTCTACATCGTGGGGCGCGATCCCGCGGGAATGCCGCACCCCGACACCAAGAAGGACCTGTACGAGCCCACGCACGGCGGGAAGGTGCTCAGCATGGCGCCGGGGCTCACCTCAGTGGAGATCCTCCCCTTCCGGGTGGCTGCCTACAACAAGCTCAAAAGGGCCATGGATTTCTACGACCCCAAAAGGTGATGCAGCGCCGTGGTTCCTTTGGCACGTGGGGTTTGCGGTCGCCTTGGGCTCGTGGCTTCCCAGGGCAGAGAGAAAAGCCCTTGGTGTTCCTCTTAAGGAGAGGAATGGGAGAAGAACCTGAGAAAGCCACCCACAGTCCCTTCCAAGAGCTGTCACCAGGTGACGTGGAACTGAAGGTGCCACCAGGGAGGACAAGCAGTGCAGTGAGGGGGCTGAGCGGCAGCAGAAACACAGCCCCTCTCAACTGGGGAAGTGTGTCACAGACACTGCAGCTCCTCTGGGCTGAGGAACCCTCAGGGAGTGGCTCAGGTCAGCTGTGCTGATGGGCACCTGTCTCTGTTTTGTGCAGGCATGATGACTTTGACTTCATCTCAGGAACTCGCATGAGGAAACTCGCTCGGGAAGGTGAAAACCCACCCGACGGCTTCATGGCACCAAAGGCCTGGAAAGTCCTCACCACGTACTACCAGTCGCTGGAAAAAAATAATTAAGTCCTCCTTCTCCCTAGAAATACTTGTATTAAGAGTGAGCAATGATTGATTGATTCCCTATGACACAGATCAGTTACTGGCACTTCTAATGCTCTGACCAGGGGATGTTCCTACCTGGGTCAGAGTGGTTTGTACTAATCAGAAATACTTTGAGCCTGGTCCTCCCCTTGAAGCTGCCGGGAGCATCCTCGTGGAGCTGGAAGGGAAGGCCCTTCATTCCCAGCTGAGCTTGGTGGCAGGAAGACCAGCACGGCCTCTGAATGGGCCACACGGATATTGTGGTGCTGCTGGGGCCACACACCAGCTCCCCGTGCAGAGGTGGGACCTCAGCACCAGGACCAATCCTGCCTGTGCCCTGCTGGAACAGGAAGGAAGAAGTGCCTTTGCAGTGCCCCTCACACAGCGAGGCAGGAACAGGGGCTGAAGTGAGGAGCAGATGCTGCTTCCAGGGGTGGGAGAGGGAAATGGGCACCCAATGCCCAGATCGTCACTGCCCTCCAGGTTGTGCCTTAGACAATTTTTGCCAATAAAGAGCGGAATCTTTTTAATGGCCTTTTTAAAAGGATTTTTTTTAAATCAGCCTTGACCCACCACCAGTTCCTTGTGGCTGAGCCAGTTGCTGTCATTCCCTGCTTCCTTCCTTCTTCTTGAGCCTTCTGGTCAAACAGAACCTGGGCTGAGCATTCCTCGTGCTCTGAGTTCAGCCCTCCGTGGGGCCTGTGCTGTGGCAATCCCTGTGCTTGGAGCCTGGCAGGGGAAGCTGTCCTGGGAGGCACCACAGAGTCCTGAGATCTGAGAACGCTCTGGGCAGCAAGAAAAAGTTTGGGATGCCATCCATGTGCTTTCGAGCATCCTCCCGCCCAGCAGGATGCCCACACTCCTCCCATCCACAAGGCACATCACAGGCAAAACAGCAAAGTCACCACATGAGGAGTGTCTGGGCACCAGTACCTGGTAAACCAGGTGCGAGGAGGCTGAAGCTCTTGGGCTCATCTGTACCGGCAGCCCTCTGTGTTCTCAGGTGACCTGACGTACTCTGTGTCAGCGGGACGAGGCCTCTGGCTCCGCCTGGGGCACAGCCAAGAGCCCCTGCCCGGGCCTGCTCCCAGCTCTGGATGGTGGAAAGTTACCACAGACTTTAATCTCCTTCCCCGTCCTCGCCCCCGGCACGAACTTTGCCGCTGCGCCCGATGCTTTCCCGCTGGCTCGCAGCTCCGGCGGTGACCTCCGGCGGGACCGGGCAGCGATGCAACACCGGAGCGAACCCGCGCCCCGAGCACGTCCCGCTGGCACCTGGCACAGCCTCGGGAGCTCCGGGGCCCCCTGCCCGTGTCCCGGGCCCCGCCTGCGGCCAGCGGAGGCTTTCCCAGGGAAAGGGCTGATCCCGCATCCCCTTCCCGGCTACCGCGCTCTTGTGCGAGGAGTCAGCGCAGGGAAACAGTCGTGCCTTTGCTCGTTGCTGCAAGGAGCTGAATTTGTGAATTTTGTGCCTGCCTTTCTTTAGTAGCTGCTCGAGATCCTGTGAGGATGTTTCCAACGAACACGAACCGTGTTCCCCTCCTCTTGTGCTCCAGTTTTAGTGACCAACAGACCCATGCTCAGCCAAACAAACCAGCTCCCGATCGTCAGGCAGGGTAGGGAGTGATACCTCCAGCTAAGACCTGTTTTGCTCTGGCCAAGGCACAGCGTCCAGGCCTTTGTGTACGACATGAAATACCCTTCCAGAAAGTCTTGTTGGGTGGTTTTTCAAGTCATTTTCAAAGTATTCGGAGCAGAGCCCCGAAGCTGTGCTATACCCCAAGGAAATGCTGCAGCCCCATGGTGGGTGTGACAGCACAGCAGCACCAGCACCTCATCGGCTCAGGCCCTCTGGCAGCAACCTGGCAGCCAAAAGCAATATTCTCACTTAGGATTTTTAAGGAGTGAATTAGCACTGTTGCTGCTCATCATAAAATAATCCAACATTGAGAAAACTCTGCAGTAAATCCAGGTGATTGCAGCCAAACACAGATGTGTTATCCCTGAAAACCAGCGTAATGTCCTGATTACCTCTGATTAGACTATGTGGGATGGGGGGGTTATAGTGTATTTATTAAAGACATGAGACTGGAATTTGTACCTCAACTGATTCATCTCATGATTTAATATATTCTGAACTTGATACTCTGCTATGGAATACTCACTTTTAGTACAAATAAATATTTATACATGTGAGTACCTCTCTGATTTTTTGGGGGGGGAACTTTGCCTTACATCTTGGAGCTCAGCACTGGAGACTTCCACCAGCCCAGGCTGCTCCAAGCCCTGTCCAGCCTGGCCTTGGGACACTCCCAGGGATGGGGCAGCCACAGCTTCTCTGGGCAACCTGTGCCAGGGCCTGCCCACCCTCACAGGGAACAATTCCCTCACAGAGTATCCCATCTAACCCTCTGGCAGTGTCACTCCAGGCCCTTGGAAATGGTCTCTCCCAAATGTTTCCTGTTGGCCCCTTCAGGCACTGCAAGGCCACAGCTGGGTCCCCCCAAAGCTTCTCCTCTCCAGGCTGAACAATTCCAGCTGTCCCAGCCTTTCCTCCCAGCAGAGCTGCTCCAGCCTCTGCCCATCCTGGGGCCTCCTCTGGATCTGCTCCTTGAACCCACATTCACCCAGACCAGCACTGTCCCTCCTCACTGCCCTTGGCCCCAGCACTACTGTGACTTGCAGGATTAGCACCCCATATCCCACACTCTTCCCCTTCCCATAGCCCAGCATTTGTGCTCTGCCTTGTGTCTGAGCAACATGCATCTCCCACTGCTTTTTGATACAAGAAGTCTAAGTAATTATTCAATTATTTTTACACACACACAGACCCCCATTTGGTTTTAAGATTAAATTGGGTCAAACTGAGCCCTGCTGCATCCCCAGCCCAGCATTCCAGAAACAGGGAGCAAGCTGTGCTTGATGGACACCGCCAGCAGCTGCTGACACGGTGTCATGGCAGGGCTCCAGCCCCCTTTATTTCACTTTATACTGCATTTGGTTTTACATCATTCTCTGCTTCCAACACTTCCGTCCCCTCCCAGGCAGCAGAGCTGTGACACAACACCCCCGCCTGGGGGTTGGAAGAATTCCCTCTACAGATTTTTGTTCAATTAGTGCACAATTCATAGAATTAGACAAAGAAAAATCAATTTGTTGAATATCTCTGACAAAAACTTCACCAAAACACTTCTGCCACTCACACGTGTAACCCTTCGCCTTCATCACGACAGAACATCACAGGAATTCACCAGAACTGTTACCAGTACGTTGCTAAATCACATTTATAAGCCTAAAACTCATCCCTTCCTTTTCCATTTCACAGATCCAAGCATGTGACAGAGCCAAACATCACACAGTGTACCCCCAGGCCTCAGAGCTGACACCTGACGGTGCAGGGCCACAGTGGGGCTTCCAGAGGGGACTGAGAGAGCAGCGAGGCCTCAGCACAGCACAGGAGATCGGGAAGCCACAGCTTCCCAGAGTTCAGAAGGTGGGGTGGGGCTTCAGGGAAGACCAGGTAAGATTCTACTCTAATTGCTCACATCAAGGGAAACCCAAAAATAAAAATAAAAAGCAGAATTCATACAAAATTAAAAGTATCAAACATTTTTACAGAGTACTTCGCTATCTTTACTAAATGGCACCAGATTTCAAGTGGTCATGTGAAAGAAAGATCAGTAGCATTTCAAATCTTGCTTTTGTTCTAGAAGCAGTTTCTATCTTGATATTTGCTGCTAAAAGGTAGAGGTGAACTGAGTATCGAGGAATCTTTATACATCTTCTGATTTGGTTTGTTTCAGGAAGTAGAAAAGATTTTCCATACTCAAGTTATCTACAGATTATGTCTATATATAAAAAAAAGTGTGGCTATATACACATCACAGGGACTCACCCAGCCCCTCCTGGATTGTCCCTCTTCATCCAGTGCCCCACCCTCACCTGCTGGAAGGCTCCTCAGAGGATCAGCGTGGGACAACACTCTTCGTCTGGGCTCAATTGTTCCACTCATGATCTAAGGTTGCCCTTCCAGTGGCGCGCGATGGAATTTCAATAACTTAGAGGTTTTTGTAGAAAAACGATTCCAGAAACAGAACTCCCTTGTCCATCCCCGCTCCCCCCGGCATTGTTTTTGCTAACTGATTACACAAGTCAAACTAAACCACATCAGCAACTGCAAACACGCTCTGGTGTCTTAATCAAAAACAATCTCCATGGCCAGGTTCTGCATTGAGACGTCCTTGGATTTCCTCATCTTCTCGATGGCCCTGTGCAGGTCCTGCTGCTGCACCGGCCGGATCTCATCGTCGTCGTGGCTTCAAAGGAGACAGAGAAACAGCCAGGTGAGGCCTCAGGTGCTGTGGAACAGCTATTCCATTCCCACAGTGAGGAGCAGTCACTGGAAATGGGCTCTGATGTGGATCCAGCATCACACTGGAACCACAGAATCACTGAGGTTGACAAAGCCCCCCCAGCCCATGGAGCCCACCCTGTGCCCAATGCCCACCTTGGCAAAGCCCTCCCAGCCCATGGAGCCCACCCTGTGCCCGATGCCCACCTTGGCAAAGCCCTCCCAGCCCATGGAGCCCACCCTGTGCCCGATGCCCAGCTTGGCAAAGCCCTCCCAGCCCCTGGAGCCCACCCTGTGCCCGATGCCCACCTTGTCCCCAGCCCAGAGCACTGAGTGCCACGGCCAGTCCTGCCTTGGGCACCTCCAGGGATGGGCACTCCAAACCTCCCTGGGCAGCCCCTGCCAAGGCCTGACCACCCTTTCCAGGCAGAAATTCCTGCTGCTGTGCCCCCTGCCCCTGCCCTGGCCCAGCCTGAGGCCGTGCCCTCTCCTCCTGTCCCTGTTCCCTGGAGCAGAGCCCGAACGCCCCCGGCTCCCCCCTCCTGGCAGGGATTGCAGAGCCAAGAAGGTCCCCCCGAGCCTCCTTTTCTCCAGGCTGAGCCCCCCCAGCTCCCTCGGCTGCTCCTGCTGCTCCAGCCCCTTCCCAGCTCCATTCCCTGCCCTGCACATGCTCCAGCTCCACCCCAGTGCACACAGGGATTCCCTGGGGGTGTGAGAGGTACCAGAGGGACATCACAGCACCGTGTCACCACCACTGAGCCCTGGTACTAAACACTGCAGCACCACGACTCGTTGGCTCATGCCACCTCCAGCTTGGCACCAACACTCTTAATTTCAGAGTCGAAATCAGTAACTGTAGCTTAGTTATGTGGGGTTTTTCTGTGCCCAGTTGCAACTTGGCAAGAAAAAGATCCCCTCAGCAAAGGGGCTGAACGCTCTGTAAATTCATGACCCAAATCAGGGAGTGCAGAGCAGCAGATGGGCAGGGGCAGCTCAGCCCTGCCGGGCTGGGGCCAGGCAGAGCCACGGCACGTACGTGTCCTCCTCGCAGGCGGCGTTGACGTACTCCCGCACGCAGAGCAGCGCCGCGTCCCGGCACATCTCCTTCAGGTCGCTGCCCGAGAAGCCATCGGTCTCCTTGGCGATCTGGAGGAGATCCACGTGCCTGTCCACCTGCCAGGAACCACAAGGTCAGAGCATGGAAAGTCCAGAGCCATGGACTTCAGTCACCAGGGACAGCCAAGTTCCCTCCCAGTACTTTTACCCACCCTCAGATCATCTTCACTTGACCTTTTTTTGAGAGATGAATTATTAAGTGAGGCTTTGAACACTCCAAATAATTCATCTCATTAAACTGATGCTTCAGCTCATCAAACTCTGTGGCTGATAAAGAAAATCCACCAAAATCCAACCATCTTATCGGTCTATCCCATCACTAAAAAAGCCCCTGCATGGATCTGGGTGGCAAAAACTGGAACAATGACCCATTTTCCCAGACACCCACACAAGTTCCTCAGCAACTCTGCTGTTTGGACACCTGTTCCTACTCACACAACCCCAAAATGGGGATTTAGAGGCAAAATAAGGTGTCTAACTCTGTGCACTAGACCAGACTGAACTATTCCCACTCAAGACCCCACATTTATTCCATCTTTTCATGGTCCCTCCCAGCATGTTTTCCAGTCCATCAGTATTTCCTTTTCCTTTGCAGCATTAACTTCAAGACAGCCAGTGCTGTTGACTAAACTTGGGAGGAACTTCTGATAACTGGGTCCCACATCCTGCCCACAGACACTTCCAGGTGTGCTCAGACTGCCCCCCTTCCCTCCCCTTGGAGGGCAGGTGGGACACAAACACCACACAACACTAATAACATCTGTAGTAGTTTTCCTCTAAAGGAAATATGAATTATGGAGCAAAAGCAGCACTGTCAAAAGAGTCATTTCCCCTTTCTTGACTTGAGCCACTGAAAGAGTAAAGGAAGGGTCAGTATCTCTTCTCTCTGCTTTATGAGGTCTTACAATTTCCTTCACTTATCCAAATGTGATTCACCTTCACCATCTTTAGGGAGATAAATGTATTATCTTGTTATAAAATGAGTAAATGGAGACAGAGAAATGAAGTAATTCTGCTCAGAGATGGTGATTCACCCCAAAATCCAAGGCTGCTGCTCTGATGAGGCTTGTGCTTACACAGGAGACAACTCCAGTGCTTTAATGTAAGGCCACACCTAAATCCACAGCAGATTCCCAGGCTGCCATCAGGAACACCTTGGCAGGTCACCTCTCCCTGGCTCCAAGGCAGGCAATTAATACACATGTTTTCTGCAAGGCCACTGGTGACACCAGCAAAGGACACAGAACAGGGCCCTACTTACATTTTCATTTTTCAAAATGAGCTTCAGGATTGCTTCTCTTTGCTTCAGAGCCTGAAACAGAAGAGATCAAAGTCACCAGAGGACAAAGGTAAACAGATGTAACACTGAGTTCCAGTTGCCCTGCAGGGGATTTTGGTCCCAGTTCAGCCACACAAGCTGAGCCCTCCCCGAAGAGGTGGGAGGAAACCTGCCCGAGGGCAAATTCAGTTCCACAAGTGATGGTTGGGGCTTTTTAAGCAAGAGAAATCACACCCTGTAATGAGGTTACTGACAAACTGCTGAGTCCTGAGCAGGTCCTTACTAGGAAGGAAGACACAGGCAGCAAAGACTGGGTGTTGTATCTCCCAAACTCCTCTTAAATCATTAAAAAGGGAAAAAAAACCCCCATAGATTCTCTAGCAGATGAACAGTTGCTACTCTGTCCCAAAAAATACTTCTTTCTCTGTTTTGCAGATAATTTTTAATGAGTGATTTGGGGCATTTTCATCTCAAACTCAGCTCTAAAACCTGCAAGGCTTTCCCTACTCCCTGTGCCCATTCCCAATCCACAGCAAACCAATTATCCCAGCTGGGACCAATCCTGGCTGATCAAAAAGCACAAGAACAAGAGACAAGCAGTAGGTTAGTGATGGGGCTGTAGTGGGGTGAGGAAAAATCACCCTTCTGTTCCCTGAGTGACACCTACTTTGGTAACTCTGATCCTGGGACAGGGAGCCCATCCCTGCAATATCCCAAGGTAATTCATCCTTCCAGTGACAGGTCTTGATGCAAAGACAAGAGAAGGTACTAAAATCCACATCCTTGCCCTTACTAATTCAAGGAGCACTCAGGAGATGAGGAAAGAGTATGGAACAGGTATGGAAAAATGCCACATGGAGTGAGAGCCAGTTCAAACCACATGGGCCTGGGAACATGAGTACTCTGTTGCACACTCCATAAGAGCTTTACTCCTCCAGCTTTGTCTCTGAAGTTTCAGCAAAAGGTGAATAATGATTTCTGTAGCCAGAAGGGAATTCTGACGGGGACTCAGCCCCCAACAACACCAACACAAAAATGCCTGGTGACAAACCCAAATGTTCAAAGGAGACTAAAATACCTAGAACAGGGTTGCAATAGCAAATCTGGAGTAAGGGCAACCTTGTGGCAGTTGACTAATTGATAAAGAGCTTAATTACTGCCTCTGTCACAAATCAGACTCATGGAATGGTTCAGCTTGGATGGGACCTTAAAGACCATCTTGTTCCAACCCCACCTTGAGCAGAGCAAACCTGGTTTTCCAGAGTGCCTGCAGTGCCCAGCTGTGGAAAGGCCTGAGCACAGCGTGGGCTTTCCTGGGCAGAGTTCATTCCCTCTTCCCTCCTTGCAAACTCAACACTGTGTATCCAGAAGGCACCAGTGGGAGTCAGTAAGTCCTGGTGCTCCACACCAGCTGACCCAGGTGCCATCCACCCCCCAGGCAAGTGTGTGCAGCCACTTCTGGGTTTTTTGTGGCTGTTTGCAAGTTCCACATCAGTTCTTTCCAGTGTGCAGCATCTAAACCACTCCATTCTCAGAGAAGAAAAGGGATGGGAAGTATTACAGATAAAATACCTGAAGCATCAAAACCTCCCCGAGAAACACCACCTTAAAAAGCCAAGTTACAAACATGCTTCTAAAACTCAAAAACCAGATCAAAGAATGCAGAATTTCTTGGAAACCCCCCCTTCCAGAGAGCCATTTGCTGGCTGCTGAGGCCCCTTGCTGTGGCCCAGGCAGGACTCACGGGCTGGTTGATGTGGAAGCGCGTGGGCATTCTCCTCATGATGGCCGAGTCCAGGTCCTGCGGGCGGTTCGTGGCTCCCATCACGATCACCTGGGAATTCCAGCAGACAACACCAGTCAGCCTGAAACCAGCTTTGGAAAATGTGCATTGGGAGTTTCTAAATCAACCAGCCAGGTGATGCTTCCTACTTTATCAAGAACATCAATTTCTGAAGAGGTCACATAAAGGATTCCTGGCCCTGATCACAGCAAGAGGCAGCTGGAGAGAGAACTCACAAATACCACCCGGCGGGAGATTTTTACATCAGGATGAACACCATGAGCCCAAGTGGAAAGTTCAAACCCTAAGAGGGAACTTAAAACTTCTGCTTGTAACTGTTAGTGATGTCACTTCTAATTCCTGGTGCTCGGGGAGGAATCTGAAAGGAGGTGTTTTGGTAAGGTGTTCAAAAATGTCGTATTTTCGTGCTGTGTTCAAGAAGAATCCCAGAATGGTTTGGGTTGGAAGGGACCTTAGAGATCATCTTGTCCCACAGGCAGGGACACCTTCCACTAGACAAAAGGGCAATCAGCACCTGGCAGCTTTCACATGCACTACAAGGGTGTCTCTGTTTTTTTAAGCATTAAAAAAGCATTAAATGAATCTATATATGCACAGGTGCATTTGGCAGCAGTGGGTTACACATGTCCAAGCCAAGTCCAACACAAGGACAGTGTTTACCTCATTGGGGCACTCCAGTTATTAATTCCAGAACAAATTTACTTCCCATTCACACGAGCCTTGTTTTCCCATTTGTTACTCTAAGTTATGTACACGGTAAACACCCAGTCAGGAAAGTGAAAAATGTCAGGGCAATTAATCTGCACTGCAGAGGCTCTCCTGACACTGTGCTGGCCTGCTGGGCAGGGTGGGTGCTGCAGGGCAGCTCCAGCCGTGCTGGTGGCACAGAGCTGCCCTGCCACCTAGAGGCACCCATCGCTGCCTCCCTGCTGCAATCCACACTTCTCTGGGCATTATTTCCTTTGGCTTTTCAGCCCCAAGGCACATTTTTCACCAGGGCTCTTCCCCCGAGTTCCTGCCAGACTGCAGACTCCATCCTGAGCAGCCTCAGCCCAAAGCTCAGTGTGGTTTCCAGGAGCAATCAACACAGGAATAAATAACATCCATCCCAACACTGATTTACAGTTTCCCCTGAGCCTTCAGGATTTTTGTTACTGTAGCTAAAGCCAAATTCTGCCGAACTCGAGGGCCCCCAAACTGTCTTGCTGCAAGGAACGAACAACCTGACTTGCTCCAAGAAATTGCTGGTGTATTGGGGAAAAAAAGGTAATCCATTGTGACTGAAAGATTATATTGGTTTGTAGTGAAGTGTTCCTACCACTGGCTTCTTATTAATGGTAACCAAACACCCTGCTTTAAGTCACTCAATGTGTGTGTGTACATATATATGTGTGTATATATATGTATCATAGAATCACAGAATCATAGAATGGATTGGGTTGGAAAAGATCTCCCAGATCATCAAGTCCAACCCTTGGGCCAACTCCAGTCCCTTTGCCACATCATGGCACTCAGTGCCACGGCCAAGCTCACTTGAAAAACCTCCAGGGATGGGGAATCCACCCCCTCTCTGGGCAGCCCATTCCAATGCCTGAGCACTCTCTCTGCAAAGAAGTTTTTTCTGCTCTCCAACTTCAATTTCCCCTGGCAGAGCTTGAGCCCGTGCCCCCTTGTCCTATTGCTGAGTGCCTGGGTATATATATTTATGTACATACATCTTTATATATGTATACACACACACACACACACACACATATATGTATATATTCACTGTCTTCTACTCATTTTTGGAAGAATCAACTTAAAAGCATCTTTAGCACAAGCTTGAGAGAGACAAAAAAGCAGATCTTACAAATTAATGGAGGTCAGTGCATTGCACATTTACACAGAAACATAAGATTTAAAAGGCTGAACATTTTAAACTTGGGGAGTAAACATCCTTTTTAAAGGCTTTAAAAACATCATTCCAGGTGACAGTTCAGAACCTCATCATGCAGGGGTTTTTGTTACATTCAAGTCATTTAGAATTCCAGACTGGTTTGTGTTGGAAGGGACCTTAAAGCTCATCTTGTCCAACCCTTGTCATGGGGTCACCTTCCACTAGACCAGGTTTATTAGAGAAATATTTATTTCATGAATGGTTTTTGTTCATTTATATTTACAGCACCAGCAACTTTTATATTTTTTCCCCTCTCCAAAATACAACAGTTCAGTTGAGACCATGGAGGGGATGGAAGAGTGTGGGAATAATGGGATGGAAACACAGCTTAACAGATCTGTCTTTGAGGACATCCACTTCTCCACCTTTTCAGGTTAACTTTAGAGCCTGTGCTTGTCTAATCCCTGGAGTTTCCCCATCCCTGGAAGTGTCCAAGGCCAGGCTGGACAGGGCTTGGAGCAACCTGGGCTGGTGGGAGGTGTCCCTGCCCATGGCAGGGGGTGGAATGAGATGAGCTTGAAGGCCCCTTCCAACCCAAACCATTCCATGACTCCATGACAAACAAACCAATCTGCACCTGGGATGAATACTCAGAGCTTTCAGTAGCTTTTCCTGAAATCAAAGATTCACTTTACCTGAAGAAAATATTGTCCAGACAATGTTTTTTGAAACAGTTTAAAAAGTCCCAGTGCTGGCAGCTCAGACCACACACTTGTATCACTGAGACTTGAGGCACTTCTGGAAATAACTCTTCTTAATTAAAACCAAAAAAGCCCAAACCCAGTCTTCTCAGGCAGAAAAATGATCTGTTAATGCAACTCACCTCATTCCCATCATGTGCTGGTAATCACTGACAGGTAAAGAAGCCACTTGGCAACTCCTGCTTCGTGCAAACCTCTTCCCAAGGGGCTCCATGCACAACCCCCCAGAGGAAGGAATCCCACCCCTTTTCCCACCCTCCTCTGTCCTCACCTGGCAGTTGTAGTCAGTGTCCAGCCCATCCCACAGGCTCATGAACTGAGCTTTCATCATGGCTGTGGCTTCATGGTCGGTACTGGAGCGGTTCCGGAGGAAGGAATCTGTGTGAGGGAGAAAAGCAGGTCACTCCCAACCCAGTTTGATTCCTCATGTGCACACCTGGGCTATTCTCTGATCTTAGAAATGCATTTTTATAACCATTGTCACCAAACAAAAGCATTGCTTACCATGAAGAACAGCAAAGGGGGAACCTCCCCCATCTCCTAAATGACACCACACAAGTGTGTACCTATCACACGACATTGCCCCAAATCCTGTGCTCCAAATGCTCACCTTCCTGAACTCATGGAAAGCAGCCTCTCCTCCTACTTCCTCTGCCTTATTAAACTACTACTCCATATTTTATTTTCCATTCTGTGCCCTCATGGCACAAGCACTGAAGTAGATTTGGTGACAGGTTTCCTCGTGAACCAAAAATCAGCAGCAACTTGATCTACTTGTAAATTCCTCCACCACCACAAGGAAGAAATACATTGCTTTTCCTAATTTGCCATAATTCCTTTAAATGTATTACTGAACCTTTCTTCAGTGCTAGTTCTATCACTGAACCTTCCCTCTTTCTCAGGAAAAGATGACAGTAATGAAGACATCGTCAAACCTACAGTTTCATGTCACTCTTCTACACAAAAAGAGAGGGTTTTACCTATTTCATCAATGAAAATGATGGATGGTTGGAGCTTCACAGCCAGGGAGAAGACAGCAGCAGCCAGTTTTTGGGACTCTCCATACCATTTGTCAGTCAGTGTGGAAGGCTGGAGGTTGATAAATCTGCAACCTGCTTCCTTGGCTGTAGCTTTGGCAATCAGGGTTTTGCCACAACCAGGGGGGCCATAGAGAAGGACTCCTGAAAAATTCATGGTGTTAATAATGCTTTGCTGTGACAGACCTGAGGGCTGTGTTTCACCCAGGGAAAGAAACCAAGACAGGACAGCACTGTTCCACCAAATCAAACACAGAGCTATTTCAGGTAAGGATTATTAAATTACAGCTGCAAATATTTAAATACAGGCTTAGGGGAACTAAAGGGAGACATTTGGAAAATGGCTGGTTTATTGTCCCTGCCCAGGGCAGGGCATTGGAATGAGATGATCTTTAAGGCCCCTTCCAGCCCGAATCATTCCACCATTCCATTCTGTGACTCCATTGCTGTGCCTGCAAAGGTTACACAAAACTAAGCCTCTATTTATTTCCTGTCACCACCTGACAGGCCTTGTTTACAGCCAGGTTCAGCCCTGCTAAGAAATCTTAGCACAGAGGGGTGAGAAAAGGGAAAAAAACACCAAAAAACTCAGCCCACAGACATTTTGAACAAATTACCACAATTAAACATGACATCTCTGGAGCAGGTCCAGAGAAGAGCAACGAGGCTGGAGAAGGGAGTGGAGCACAAGTGCTGTGGGGAGAGGCTGAGGGAGCTGGGGGTGTTTGTGCTGGAGANGTGGCACTGAGTGCCATGATGTGGTAAAGGGACTGGAGTTGGCCCAAGGGTTGGACTTGATGATCTCGGAGGTCTTTTCCAACCCAATCCATTCTATGATTCGATTCTATGATATTATTTTTAAATCTGCCATAGTGAAAGAACTCACAGGAGTGTTTTTCTAACATAGTTGTAGAGAAGACAATTTAAAGAGACAAAATCTAGTCCAAAAAAGCCTAAAACACAGAGAATTGTTAAGGTTTTTGCCCCTCTTTATGTGACTGAAGACCACAAACATCACTACTCTGAAGCACTGACTTCCTATTAACACAGAGCACAAGCCACTAATAAAGCTGGGGAGCTGCCCCAGATGGAAAGTCTGCTTTAAAAAGATAAATAAAAAAAATCATTTTTTCCCTTCAGCTTATTAGATCATGGCATTCAAGTAATTTTCCAGACAGCTTCAATGTAGCCTGGAAAAACTAAACCAGCTACCAAAGTGCTGCGTTTTCCACCCCTTGGGGCACAGAACTGAGATGGTCACAGATCCAGGCAGCAATTAACAGCTCCAGCAGACAATATTCCAGGGATCAGAGCAGTGAAGACACACTTTGGTGTTTTGTCCAACATTTTAGGTTTAAACTCTGCTGTTTTGCAGGAACATACACCAAACGTGGCTGCAAGGATTCCAGCAGGGCCCAGATTGTGTCTGGCTGCTGCAAAGCTCATTTGCCACCTGCCAGTTTCCTCACTGCCCCAACTCCAGAGGAAATCAAGGCATCTCTGGAGTAAAACTGGGATGTCTGTCTTGTTGGATGATGGGAATTTCTAGGACCAGAGCAGAAATGCCTGCAAGGTGGGCTTACACTGAGGGCTCATGGTCTGCCTCCTGTTTCTCTGCAACACAGAAACAACACCCAAGAGCCAAAGCTGCAGAGCAAAGCTGTAACTTGACTGCCAAAGGACAGGAAGGGGTGGGAGATTAAAAAAACAGGGCAACTTAGGCAGTTAAAAACGCAGGATATGTGGAATACAAGGGCCTGGAGTGGCAGGACAAGGGGGAATGGCTTCCCACTGACAGAGAGGAGGTTCGGATTGGATATTAGGAGGAAATTCTTCCCTGTGAAGGTGGGCAGGCCCTGGCACAGGGTGCCCAGAGAAGCTGTGGCTGCCCCATCCCTGGGAGTGTCCCAGGCCAGGTTGGACAGGGCTTGGAGCAACCTGGGCTGATGGGAGGTGTCCCTGCCCATGGCAGGGGTGGCACTGGAGGATCCTTTCCAACCCAAACCATTCCATGGTTCTGTGATTAGTGCACCAAAATGGTTCAACAATAACCATTATTAACACAAAACTTCTTCCTTAAAGCAGGAGAGAAGGAGAAATCTGAGGCCCTTCCCTGCAAAATCAGTCCTAATGGTTGCACTTTGGCCTGGCAACACACTTCCCCTTCCCTTTTTGAGTAACTGTAGCTTTTATTTTTAAATGCCACCACACAGATCTGTAACATTCCTTTCCTACCTTTTGGGGGCTGTAAGAGCCTGGAATTCTCAAACAAATATTTCTTCTTAATGGGCAAAATGACAGTGTCTTTCAAATCTGTAATGACATCATCCAAGCCTGCAATGTCACTCCAGGTGACCTGGGAGGGAAAAACAGTATTAGGGATGATCAGCAGAGCTCCTGACGAGGGAAAATACCCAAAATTCCCAAGGAGAAACACAAAAGCTTCAAAGCAGTGCGTGGCCTCACAAAGAAGAGACAAGGGATTAAAAACCTCTGCAATGTTAGTTTTAAATCACAGGAATCTTTTCTGTGTGTTTCCACAGATGTGTAGATATGGCAGCTGATGAAATCCAGAGTCAAAGCCAAAGTTTTAACATGTTTGAAGAGCAGGAGAAGCAGGGAAGGCAGTTGCTTACATGCATGCTGAGTGGGTCCACAAGATGTGCAGCAATGCTCATTTCATACTCTGTCAGCTTGACATTTTTCACTCCAATTTGCTTCATTAGTTTTTCAGCCTGGGAGGAAATCAAATACCAGGAAAATCAGAGACAGAATTGGACTGTTTAACTCAGAAATGAGTTCTTTAAAATTTACGTGGGGTTTGAGGAAAAACTTCTGTATGTCTGTCAGTCACACCCTGAAAGAGGTTAAAATGTTTGAAGTAGAGAGTTTTGCTGTTTACTTGAGTGAAGCCAAGTCAGAGGTCTCAGTTCCCACCAAACACGTGTCACCCCAGCCCTCCCTGCCCAAATCCACAGCTCAGTCACAATGACCTAAAAACCAACCCAAAATCCGTAAAATCACAGAATTTTGGCCCCCTAAACCTCCACAGCGCTGCATCAAGGAGAGATTAATACATTTTTAAGGTATAAAAAGCTAATTCCCAGAAGCCAGTCACCCTTTAACATGTGTTCAGTGGGGTTTCCCCACTTTGAAAGCAAAAGTCCTCAGGAGGGTCGACACACCTGCATGACTCAGCTTCTCTTTGGGCTCAACCTGGCACTAAGTCCAACACACCTTCGAGATATTGCAGCTTTTTATACAACACCTGGCACTGGCCCAGATTGGCAAATCTGATTTTTAAATCAAAAGTTCATCAGAAAAGAAAAACCACCCAAAACAGATTCAGGTTGCTCAAAAACTGCTGCTTGAATCTGTGAAATTTGTGTCAGCCAGAAAGCAAACAAAAAAGCTGCCTCATTTCCAAAGGAAACACTTCACTTTTGGTTATTTGAAGAGACCAAAAGCCTAAATCCTGAGATTTCCTAAAAAACAATCCCAGTTTCTTTGGATTATCCCAAAAATTATCCCTGGTCACCGACAGGCCAGTTTTCCACCAGAAGACTTCTCAATATTCCAGAGAAACACTGAAGAATGGAGTCCTACCTGCTTCTGAGCTTCCACCTTCTGCTTCCTGGTGGGATCTATGGCATCCACCATCCACTTGATGGTGAAGTAGGTCACGGCCCCGAAGATGGTGAGACGGAAGATCAGCCCCACCACCTCGTTGCGGCTCAGGGGCCTCGAGAAGGCCTCGGCGTGGACCATCCTGCTCCCAGCACTGCACGGGACACACAAGGCACAGGGAGGGACAGAGGGAAGGAAAATCAGAGCTGAGGAAACATCTGCCTCGTGTTTAAACACTGTGTTACCAAAGCTGTTTGCCTGGGGCTTTGGAAAAGGGCCTGCGGGGACAGGACAAGGGGGAATGGCTTCCCACTGAGAGAGAGGAGGGTTATGTTGGATTTTGGAAGGAATTCTTTGCTGTGAGGGTGGGCAGGCCCTGGCACAGGGTGCCCAGAGAAGCTGTGGCTGCCCCATCCCTGTAAGTGTCCAAGGCCAGGTTGGACAGGGCTTGGAGCACCCTGGGCTGGTGGGAGGTGTCCCTGCTCATGGCAGGGGTGGGACTGGGTGGGCTATAAGGTCGTTTCCAACCCAAACCATTCTGGGATTTTAATAGTTTCTCCACATCATCAGTGTAAGAGTGGGTCTGAGGTTGTCCGTCTTTTACTTCTCCTTACATAAATATTTCTCCACCTGAAGTCACAGCAGGGAAGGGATCCCCTCTCATTTGTCTAAGAAAAGGTAACAGAAGAGAAAAAATACCTTCCTCTCCTCACCTAGTCTCTACCCTTTCAGGTTAACTCCAGAGCCTACTGCTTGTCTAATCCCCGGAGCTTCCCCATCCCTGGGAGTATCCAAGGCCAGGCTGGACAAGGCTTGGAGCAACCTGGGCTGGTGGGAGGTGTCCCTGCCCGTGGCACAGGGTGGAACGGGATGGGCTTTACAGTCCCTCCAACCCAAACCATTCTGGGATTCTATGTACACATTCCCAATAAGACTGACATTTTGGGACTATTCTTGTCCCAAGAAAGTGAAATCCTGGAGACAGAGACCTCCACTATTTACCCAGAGAGGTCTTTTCCCTACAAGGGAAGTCACCCGACTGCCACATTGGGGAGCAATGGATGACTTGGATTTGACCAAAACGAGGTTAAGAGCTGGAGCCTGCCTCTGGCAGGATAAAGGGGGAGTTATTAATATCCCTGGAAACGTGAAAACGCTGGATGTGGCACACAGCTACCCAGGGAAAAGCCTGAGTGCTGCATGAGCCAAGCCCAGACAGCAAAGCACCTTCATTGCAGGGAATGTGCTGCACAGAGGGAAGAACTTTTCCCAAAACCTTGGAGAAATGACTTGGAAAATCAGGGTCCACTTCCTGCTCAACTGGTGGGGAGGCTTCCACTTGAGAATCCCCAAATCACTGCTCATGCACGGCCCCATTTTCCTGCTGCAAGGACAAAGCCAGAGGCAATTCCTTTGGCAGCTCCCAATGATCCCTGGCTGTGCTCCAAAGAGAGCTGGCAGCCAGGGCAAGGCTGGAGCACCTACAGCNGAGCCCTGAATTCCCCCTTCCCAGGGCAAGGCTGGAGCATCTACAGCCAAGAGAGCCCTGAATTCCCCCTTCCCAGGGCAAGGCTGGAGCATCTACAGCCAAGAGAGCCCTGAATTCCCCCTTCCCAGGGCAAGGCTGGAGCATCTACAGCCAAGAGAGCCCTGAATTCCCCCTTCCCAGGGCAAGGCTGGAGCACCTACAGCCAAGAGATCCCTGGATCTCTCCCCAGGGTAAGGCTGGAGCACCTACAGCCAAGAGATCCCTGAATTCCCCCTCTCTGTGTTATCCTGACCCCATGTTCAACTCAAGGCACTGCCACACCACAGATTCTGGAATCTGGAATTCCATGAAGCCTGGGCTCAGGAGAAGCACCACTTGATGCTGACCATCAGACATCAACCCCTCCCTCCCCTATCCCAGTCGGATCACTGGAATCACTGGGTTTGGGGGGTTTTTAACACTTCCTTCCCTGTTCAGGCAGTTAAAAATCCAGACCATCACTGTGCCCACCTGCCTGGAGACCCAAATTTGCCTGCTTAGGGATCTAACCAAGCACTGCAGAGCTGGAGGGCTCTGCGTGCCCTCCTCAGCCTGATTTATTAAATTCACTAAAATAAAAGGCATCAGTAGGCACTGAACAGGGAAAAGCCCTCTCCAAACCCCAAGGAAGGAAAATCCTCCTTATGCAACCCATACCCTGTGAGGAAAAGCCTGAGAAGAAGAACGTGGAGCCGGGCAGGGCTTTGCCAACAACCGAGAGCTGAGTGCTGTGGGAGTGGAGCGTTCCGGGCGCTGAGGGCGCACAGTGAGGGGCCCCAAAGGCGCACAATGCCCGGCCCCAAAGGGCACAGTGCTGGGCCCCAAAGGCGCACAGTGCCGGGCCCCAAAGGGCACAGTGCCCGGCCCCAAAGGGGCACAGTGCCTGGGTCAGAGGGCGCACAGTGCCCGGCCCCAAAGGGCGCACAGTGCCGGGCCCCAAAGGGCGCACAGTGCCGGGCCCCAAAGGCGCACAGTGCCAGGCCCCAAAGGCGCACAGTGCCAGGCCCCAAAGGGCGCACAGTGCCTGGGTCAGAGGGCGCACAGTGCCCGGCCCCAAAGGCGCGCAGTGCCCGGCCCCAAAGGGCACAGTGAGGGGCCCCAAAGGGGCACAGTGCCCGGCCCCAAAGGGGCACAGTGCCTGGGTCAGAGGGCGCAGGATGGGTCAGAGGGCCAGGATGCCCCAAAGGTGCACAGTGCCCGGCCCCAAAGGGCGGACAGTGCCGGGCCCCAAAGGCGCACAGTGCCCGGCCTCAAAGGCGCGCAGTGCCCGGCTCCAAAGGGCACAGTGAGGGGCCCCAAAGGGGCACAGTGCCGGAACCCAAAGGCGCACAGTGCCCGGGTCAGAGGGCGCACAGTGCCCGGCCCCAAAGGCGCACAGTGAGGGGCCCCAAAGGCGCACAGTGCCCGGGCCCCAAAGGCGCACAATGCCCGGCCCCAAAGGCGCACAGTGCCGGCGCCACAGCGAAACCAAAACCAGCGGCGCCGCTTTCTGTTCCGCTGCGAGGGGAGGCCGAGCCCTGCCGGGAGCCCTGCCGGGAGCCCTGCCGGGACCCCGCGGGCTGTGCTGGTGCCACCGCGGTGCGGGGATCCCCCCCCGGCCCCGGTAGCCCCTCACGGCGGGCCCGGGCAGGGCCGCGCTGCCCGTGACCTTCCCGCCGCCCGCCCGGCGCTGCCCGCCCGGCCCCGCCGCCGCTCACTCACCGTGCGCACTGCGGGACACTCGCGCTCCGGGACACGGGGCAAGGGGACAGGAGGAGGAGGAGGAGGAAGAGGAGGAGGAAGAAGAGGAGAAGAAGGAGAAGGAAGAAGAGCCGCCGGNGAAGGAGGAAGCCCCGCCGGCGGCTCGGAGGGCCCGGCAGCGGCGGTGGCGCGTCCTGCGCTTTCCCCGTCCGGCCGGCGCTGCTGCCCCGCGCGAAGGTTCCGCCCGCGGGACGAGCGGGAGCTCCGCCTGGAAGGGCCGGGCCGGGCCGGGCCGGGCCGGGATGGGCCGAGAAG
>VWZD01000140.1:168266-236549 GCA_013396695.1 Sakesphorus luctuosus | reverse complement strand
CGCAGGGGCGCGGCGGGGCTCTCGGAGGAGGAGGGGGAGGAGGAGGAGGAGAAGAAGAAGGAGGGGGAGCGGGGAGCAGCAGCAGCAGCAGCAGCACCCGGTGTTGTCACCGCCACCACCACAACCACCACCAGCACCGGGAGCCGGGCCCGCCCGGGGCTGAGCCAGCGGAGCATCCTCACCCGGGGCCGCCCGGCGGTGCTTGGCGGCCGCCGCCCGGGCCCTGCTCGCTGCCCCGGAGCGGCCCCCGGTTGCCAGACATGACCGCCATCATCAAAGAGATCGTCAGCAGGAACAAAAGGCGATACCAGGAGGATGGCTTCGACCTGGACCTGACCTGTATCCTCCCCTCCCTCCCTCTCTCCGTCCCTCCGTCCGTCCGTCCCTCCCTCCCGCCGCTGCTCCCCGCACGTCCCCGCGATTGCATCAGACCCGCGCCGCGTTACCTAACGCGCTGCCCCGCGGCCGCTCCGCCGCCGGGGAGAGAGAGCCGGGCCCGCCGCGCCCTCCCCCGGCACCGCCACCGCGGCCGCCTTTTGTCCGGGCCCGCAGATTAACGGAGCTCCAGGATTAGCGCTGGCCCTCCTTGCCTTGCCGGCCCCCCCAGCCCTGCCCGCCGCTTTATCTCCGGCTCCCTTGGGGTTTTGGGGGGGCTCACGCAGCCCATATGGCTGTCCCGCCGTGGCTCGGATGCGCAGCGCTTCTATTTATTTTTTTATTTATATTTTATATATTTTTAGTAGCTCGAGTAGCGAATATACCCGCGGCGGGCCTGTGGCTTTCCTCGCGTTGCCGCTGTGTCCTCTGCCCTGATTTCCATCCCTGTGCCTTAGGATGCTGCGAGGCTCTCCGTGACAAGAGGTGCCAATCGCTCCTTCCAAATTGAAAAAAAAACCAAGAAACCGACAACCAAACCCACCGTTTTTCGCGGTGAACTGCACGAGGACGTGTCACAAACGTGTCGAGGAGCGTTGCAGAGAGTCCTTATTCTGGAATAAGTAATTAGCGAGCAATTAGGACTGATGAGGCAGAGCCCAGTGTGTAGTTTTGGTGGCCTTTGGAAGAGATGTGCTGGAGCAGTGGCAGGCAGATGTTGGGCTTGGAATGCCTCACAGGGGTGATGGTGTGCAGGGGCTCTGCCGTGGGCATGGTCTTGCTCCGTGGAGAAAGGTCAGTGCTGTGTGGGAGGGATTTTAGGGCAAGAATCTTGCTTGGAAGTCGGAAAAGTGAATATTGACAGTGATTTTCACAGCTGGGCTTATCCCTATAGAGAGATCTTTCTGTTCTGAAGCAAGACCAGGGGGAAATTTATTGGATTTTGGAACAATTCTACTCATGTCTGAGCAAGTTCTCCAAATAAATCCAGTTCTTGGGCAGGATGGAAGCTGATAACAGCTGGAACCAGCTCAGAGCTCTTGCTGTTCTGTTGAAGCTTGGCCTAAAATTTTGGTGGCTTTAAAACAGCCTGAAAGGTTCTGGCCTGTACCAAGTGGTTGCTGAGCTTTTAGTTAAAAAGCAGCAGCTCTTGTACGTAATTCCTGAGTTCTGTCTGAGGTAAATTCAGTTTTAGGCCTGGATTTTTAAGTGTTTGCACTTGGCTACTGGGCTTATGAAAACAGTTGTGTGGTGGCAAAACCAAGAGGTTTTGGCTTCACGGTTAAAGAGTTTGGTATTTCAGGTGTCTTTGCCCAGAAATGCCATTGGTAGGGAGAGATTTTTTGACCCAACTGATCTTTTTTAACTAATTCTATGCTCCCAGCAAGAAACTTGGTGAATATTGAATCCTGATTTTCCTGTTCAAGGTTGCTAATGATGTGTCAATTGGAATTTAGTGCTTATTTTTTGCTTTTCTTTTGCCCGGTCTCATTAATTTTATTCTTAGAATTCTGTGTTATAAACAGGCCACTAGAGTGGGCTTAGGCTGGCTTTTCTAAAAGGAGCAGCTGGCTGCAATTCTGCAGTGAAAAGTGTGGAAGAGGTGGGGGATTTTTTAAAAATATCTTAGGAAGAAGCTTATACCCAGTCCCTTTTTTTCCTGTAGCTGCACATTTTGAACAGATAATTAATGAATGAAGACTCCTGCCTGTACAGTGCCCTGGCTTGGCTTGAAGGCTCATCCTGATGTTGCTGCACAGATGAAAGTTGATTTTTTTGTTCATTTGTGCAAGCTCAGTTTTGCAGGGCATGTGTGGGATTGCTGCTCACCTTCTCTGGCAGCTGGAAAATAACCTATTTATTCCTTCCAGCTGCAGGCAGGGAGTTAAATCTCCAACCATGTGATATCAGGGAAAGGAAGAGACAACTTGAATGCCAAGTGGGGTGTTCAGCAAGGCATGGCAGGAGGACCAGGTGGTGCAGGTTCTGGTTAGTTCAGGGAGCGGAAAAGGAAAGGCTGACATGGGCTGTGGAGCCCAGGGATGTGGGCATTTAGCTGGGATGTGGGAAGTGGAGGCCTGAATTCCTCCTGCAGTGAATATTTCTGCAGGAGGAGTTCAGTGGTGGTGGCAGCTCCAAAATGCTCAGTGGCTGGTGATAACCTGGGAGGTGGAGAATCAAAGGGATGGTGGTGAATGCAGGGGAGGTGCCTTATTTCCAGCCTGTATTCTGTGATCTGCCCTTCCACCCCTCTTTGAGGGAGGAATCTTTGTGTATTGGTGGCCCAGGTGGACAAAGACTTGTAGTGTTGGTGTTTTGCTTGTGGTTGAGTCTCCCAAGGCCTTGCAGGAACACCTGAGTGCCAAAGGTGGGCTGGGTTAGGGGCTGGAGTGCCAGAATTCCCTCTGAGGACCCATTTTCCTCGGCTGGGCTGTGTCAGATCCTTTTGAAACTGATGCTGATGCAGGTACAGTACAGGACGTTGTGCTTGGAACTCTGAGTTCCTGAGGAGTTGATTAAGGATTCCTCTTGTGTGGAAAATGTAGGACCTCAGCAAAGAGGACCAGCACTTGCTCAAAATCCATGCAGAGCCTGAGAATAGTCCTGTGTGTCCTTAAAAACCACACTGACATTTCTCTCCATCTAATCAGATGTTCTCTGAACAGCCTTTTTATGCACCTTTAGGAAAAATACATTTTGAACTTGGAAGAAGAAAGGGTTTTAAAGGTCGGAGACATTAAATAAGCTTTTTAATACTTTATTTCAGGTATTTATTCCCAATTTATTTGGGTTTCTAATTAATTCCTGTACTACCAGATGCCTCTTTGTGCAGATTGGGAGAGAAGGAAAGTTTGGATTAATGGCTTTCTTCTGTGAGGGTTGCATTTCTTGATGCTGCAACCACCAGTGTATTTTCTGAGGTATTTCTGAAACTCTGCAGCTTGGTTGATGTCCAGTTTGCTGCAGGGAACAGTGCATGGATTGCCTGTGTCTTCAGAGCTCTGTGTGTAACCCAGTTCAGCATGTGGCTTAACTCTTTGAGACTGGCAAAAAATGGTGTAGCTGCTTCTAGCTCTGGTTAAACTGTCTGGTGTTTCCAGGCCTTCTGTCAGGGGTGAAAATGGCCAACCAGGCTGAGCTCAGGGCTTGACTGAAGCATGTGGAGCTCGTGACCTACATAGTGGTACAAACTGCAGCAATATTCAGTGAGGATGAGATGTTGGGTGCAGTTTACACGTCTCACACGTCGTTTGTCTCGTGGAATGAAAGGCAGAGAACTCTCAGATTGCGAGGGGAAGCTTCTTACAATCTCCTACTGCTCCGTGCTGTTTGCAGGCCTAAAGCTCTTTGCATTTTTAATGCAATTTTAAATTATGGGACTTGACTCAAAATGGCTCAGCTTCCAGGGGAAAAAAATGAATTGGTGGCAAGAGGTACATACCATGTTTAAAAATAGAGCCCGGGCTGGAAACGCTGTTTGTTTAAGGGCCTTGGTTTCATTTTAAAATTGGAGTTTGTTAGGGCTTTTGTCACAGGTTTTTGGTGCACACAAGTGTGGTGAGGGTTTAGAAGAAACTCGAAGAGACCAAGACATTTTATTAGTGGAGAAGTTTTTCTTTGTTCTGGAGCAAACCATGTTACTTGGTGGTGTTTGGAGCCTGACAGGTTCATTTTGCTTCTGGAGCCTGGGCTGGTCTTGGGTTTTGGACAAGAAGATGAGTGGCAGTTGTGCTGTGAATTCATCTAAGAAGTCAGTTTGCACAGACAGCAGCACAGTGGTCCTGCTGGCTGGGGACTCCTCAGAGTTCCAGTTTCCTGCTCACTCTAGGATGAGTTTGATCCCAGGAAAATGGCTCTTTCTGCTCTCAGCAAGGAGGAAGGTGATGTGAGTTGTCCAGATGCAGAGAGCAAGGTGGTGATTGCTGCAGGTGTGTTCATGCATTTTCTCTTCTGGGATTACACATGAGCTGGGCCATTTGCTGTTCCTCACAAACCAAAAAAAAAAACAAACCCAAACCCTTTGATATGTTGCTGTAGTACATGTGGATAGTGGTGTGTGACAGCTGAAGGTTTTCCACAAACCCCACCATTTCAGCAGGTGCTCTGTTGTGCAATCCCTGAGTCACCCAGCCCCTTCCTGCCCTGCTTTTTGGCTGCTGCTGCTCAGAAGGGGACTTAGAAGAGGCTTCACAAATTGCAGCTCTCCTGTGTCCTTGTTTAAGTGTGGTGCAGGCTTCATCTGGGATCATCAGGAATTTTTAATCCCTGTGGACACTGTGCAGGAGCTGAACTCCAAGTTAAAAAGTACCTGCCATGCCCACTTTCAAGTGAACAGGAGCTGCTCCTTGGTTTCATGCTGAGGTGGTGGCAGTGTTCTCCTGAGGGTGGGGAGAGGAGCAAGCACAGCTCATGTGGAGAACACTCGTTACACAGTGACCCTTTAGGGAACCCCCAGCCGAGGTGAATAATCACTGAGATCTGGCTGGAAGCTCAGTTAAGGGTGTGGAATCTTCAGAACATGCAAAGCTTTGCCGTTGAACGTGAAAAAGGTAATGCTGGATTTAGTGCCAGCTTTGCTAGGATGACCAGTATTGGGTTTGAGTGTTTCTTATTCAAGGTGAAATCCGAGTTCCTTCTCTGCCACTGAGCCTGATGGGCTGTTGGCACTTGTGGGGTTGTCTGTGTGGGATCTGCTCTGTGGCTTTGGTGGGGACAGTTCTGCTGGTGGTCAGGACTCCTGTTCACTCTCAGTGTGGTTGGCTGGCCATGTGTCAACCCTGGGTCCAACTGGAGTCTTGAAGGGTGGTGAATTTAGGAAAAGCATCTTTCTAGGAATTGGTGCCAGTCAGGAAGGCCTTTCTGTCTGCAGGAGAATTCCATCTGACTTCAGTGCCTCTCTGGGGCAGTGACGGCGTGTTGAGGGAGAGGATATAGCCTTGAGTGTGGAGCTGATGCAGCACTGGGACTGGCTCTTACTGCTGAGTGTAACACATGCACAAAGATCAGCTGGCTCCTGGTGGCTGCCAGGGTGGGATCAGCAGGTTTCTTTGGGACCAAACTCCAGTTTTCCTGTGGCTGTCCAGTGCCACACTTCATGTATCTCCTGTAAGACCTTGGTTTTATTACCTGCATGGTCTGAAACAGGGTGACTGCTGTAGAGACTGAGTATGTGCTAAAAGGTGTCTTAAAACAGAATTGTCAGATTTTCTAATTTCCATTGTACTTTCCATTTTCCTCCTTATGGGTTGATTTGGACACCTAAATCCTCTTTATTGTGGAAGCAATTGATTTATTTTTTTCAGTAATAACATGGCTGCAAGGATGTGTTCCTTTAACACATTGTTTTAAGCCCCCCACCCCATGCTAAAAAGCATAAAACCAAAACTAAACTTTAATTTGTAACAACTATAGAGTTCAAATACTCTGTGTCAGGTTTCTCTCTACCAAGTTGTTTCTGCTGGTTGTGAATCTCTGAGTGGTTCCTTAAATGAAATTATATTTTTAATGGATTAATATTGTTGCCACATTAGTGCTGCATAAGCTGACAAATTATACCCCTGCTACCTTAGCCTAGAGTCTTCCCCTGCAACGGGTTTAAACATGAAAATGGTTCTTGTATAATGATTTAAAGGACAGTAGTTGTGTTCTGACAAAGTGGGAGAAAAGGGAGGGAAAAGGCAGTTGAGCTGTCAAATCCCTTAATTACATTAGAGACCAGGGCTGGTGTCTTTACTCATAACTAAGTCCCTTCCAAAGCCCCCCCTCCTTTCTGGTTTGAGTAATCTCTAACTCGGAGCTACCTGTGATGTGTATTCATTTACTGTGCCCAGTGTGGGGTGGGTATTCAGGGTTAATTATTGCATGGCTTTTTTGGGGGGGAAATGGGATATAGCCTGGAGTTGCACTCAGTGATTGCTGGATGTGCCTCATCCTACACCCTGGGGTAGGTGTGGGCTCCTTGGCTTGGCCCCTGGGTGAAGCTTTTCGGGATTACAGCCGTGCACATCCTGTGAGTTACTGGAATGCTGATTCCTGGGCTGTGAGAAGGGAATTTGTTTGAAGCTGAATTCCTGTCGAGCAGGATCTCTCCTGCAACACGGCTGCTTTGTGGGTGGCTGGCTCTCCTTGGGGTTCTGTTAGCTTTTCTCCGTGTCTTAGGCCCAGGTTGATATTTCAGCTGTAAACAAATCCCTGTTCCAGTTTCCAATCCCAGCCAGCATCCTCTCTGCCCCTGTCGTCATCTGCCTCTGCTGCCGTCTCGCCTGCGAGGCCCTGGAAGAGAGAAAAAAAGGCAGTTTTGCAGGGTGGAAGTAAATAATGGTGCAATTAGGCCCTGTATCATGCTGCATAAATCTAGGTTATCTTAATAACGATTTTTAGGCAACAGAGCTCAAGTAGTGGCTCGGTGATTCAAATGGTAATTGACTGTGCAGCTAAAAAATTAAACTCAACTGCTCTGTGTTTGGGATGATGACTATTGCAAAAGCTGGCATTGTTCCCTTTAAAGATGAACTCCCAGCCCCAGCGTGCAGCAGTGCAGAAAAACTGCTTAATATCCAGTTTTTTGTAGTGAAGTGCCTAAGAAATGTCTTTATAAACTTAATTCTGCCTTTGTGGAGCTGTACTAGAATAGCTTTTAATTGCATGATTAATTTTCTTAGAGGCCTCTGCTTAATTCATTGCATTGCCTGGGTGTCTATTGGGCTAGAATTGAAGTAGTTATGTGTTTCCTGTTCCTTAATTTCTTGTGTGGGTGACTTAGGGAAGTAATGTCCTTTTTTTTGTACCAATGTTTAGAGAGGGAGAAACTCTAGATCTCATTAGAATGAAATTATCTGCTTGGGGCTTATTGGCTAAGGAACAGTTTATTAGGATGGCCTTGTGTCTTGTTTTACCACTCACCTTTATCTTCTTTTGGTTGCACCCCCCACAAATTAAGGTTTGGTAAATCCATACAAATCCTATTTATAAAGCCTTTTAGTGTGCCATTTTTGTCCTCCAGCCTGATAGCTCTTTGAAATTCCCTTGTCTCTGAAAGTTTTGGATGTTCTTTCAGGCTTGCAAAAAGTTGAGTCTGAGCCATTTTTCACTTCCTGTCAGTAAATATCAAAGTAGTGACTCTTCTGTGCTGACTTCTTGTTCCTGAATAAAATTCTTGTCTTTTCTGGGGGTGTTTGAGGTTAGGATGTGCTTAAATACACGTCTGTGCTCTGTTCAAGGAGATCTGCCAAGTGGGGTGGTGTGCTGGGAACGTGCACTGGGGAGACCTCAGACTTGCTGAGTTTGGTTGGTGGGTTAAAGCAGGTAAAATTGGCACTTGAAAAACTCAAGCTGAGATGTCTGCTCTGGTTGATGAGGTGGTGATGGGTCACAGGTTGGACTCTGATCCCAGAGGTCTTTTCCAGCCTCAGTGATTCTGGGAGTGCACCCCTGACTATCCCCTCTGGAACAGCTCTTGGTCTCGGGCTGCAGCTTGTTGGGATGGTGAGATGGGATGCAGCTATTTCCAAATGTGAGCAGAAGCAACTGGGCCCCTCTGCCTGTTTCCATCTCTGGAAATCTGTTGGGGTTGTTGTAGGCTTTGGGGCAGGGCTGTAGATCTGGACTTGAGGCTGAGTTAGGGAGTTGAGGTCCAATCTCTGACTTCTCAGCTGAAGAGTTCTTTCTGTCAAGTTTTATATATGAATAATACAATGTTTGGTGCATCATTTGGTATGTTCCTCTTTGCTCTTAGCTTTCTCTGAAGGGGGAGGGCAGTCCTATAATATCATCAGCTATTTTAGAGGGATATCATAGAATATCCTGAGCTGGAGGGGACCCACAAGGGTCATCAGTCCAATTCCTGGCCCTGCACGGGACACCCCAACAATCCCACCCTGTGTCTGAGTGTTTGTACAAACACTTCTCACAGCTTTGCACAACAAACTCATGTTGCCTTTTTTATCTACATGTTTTCCTGTATTTATGATTCCAAACCATTTTGAAATGAAAGTTTAAGGCATCCTTTTCTAAGCCTTGGTCAGAACAAGTTCTCCTGTAGAGCAGCCATCATCTTTTATGCTTCTGTTACCCCTTTTTGTATCTGTGCTGGGAGGTTTATGGGGCTTTTCCCAGTCTTAAGTGACCCCATTAGCTGTTCAGCAAAGCCTCCATGTGGCTGAGAGCTCCAGGACACATTTCTTGCACCTCACAGAGGTAGGAGGGACTCTTGCTCTGGGAATACTTCCCAACTGCAATATAATGACCATGTGTAGAGGCCCTGCTATGGGATGGAAGTGAGTTAGGGATGTAGACAACCTTTCACTATCCTCTTCAGGCATCTTCAGGTTTCTGTCTTTGGCTGCAGGAGTCTGAGTTCCCTCCAGGCCTCTTGTCAGCCCCATGACCTCGTGTGGACAGATTTGCCTCCTGGATAGGAGGGACCTGGACTTTTGTTGTGCGTTTCAACTGCAAGCTGAAATGTTAAAAAACTAAAAAAGGTGTGTGGGGAAAAAAGGTCAGAGTTGAAATATGGAGCATTAAGGGGTTAACTGCATTTCTTCCAAATCATAAAATGTTTCAGCCACATCTGAGTTGGTCCCTTTTCTTGTTCTTTAAGGCACAGATGGTAGAGTTGGCAAGTGCAGCTGGCTGGCTACAAGGAATCCTCCTTTGCTCTGAAGAACTTTCTTCCTGCTCATTTCCTCTCTATTTCTGATGATCCAGGCTCTTAGGAAAATAGTAAACTTATTTTATGTTTCATGCTGGCTGATGGCAACGCTGCCTATTGAATAAAAATTTATGCACAGGTCCAGTTTGAGCAGCACATCTGCTGGGAAGCTTTTCCAGATTGGTCTGGGTGCGTTTTCCTACGTCTCTTGCTTTTTTTGTTGTAGGGATGCTGTCAAGAAAACGGCACTAATAAGAGCTTGGCCATTTGTCAGGGCTCTTAAATCTGTTTGAGGATGGAGTGTGGACACTTCTCGTAACACTCCCCCCGTAGCTTCAGGCTGTCAAGCTGTTGAGCAGCAAGAACAGTGTGGGTTATTTTTTATCCTTGCTGTTGCTGTATGGACTTGTTCAAGCTGGAGTGAAAGGGCTGCAGGTTAGCATTGCATCTCCAGCAGGCCTGGCTGTGCCTCCAGACCACCTCACATGGCTCCTGAAGCCAGAATTGCTCAAAACTGTGGGCAAAGGGAGTCAACAAAGCAACCTGGGGAGACTTCAGAGTGCTCTGCTCTGGGGCAGCGCTGGTGAAGGGGCTGTGGCAGTGAAGGCTTGGCTGGTGAGGAGGGACTGGCTGCTTGGGAGCACATGAAAGCAAGGACATGCCTTGCCTCCCTGCACTGCAAGTGCAAATCAGCACTCCTGGCAGTTGTGGAGCTTTTCTCAGGCCGTGGGTTTAAATCTGTTCTTTGTTCAGGGAGGTCTGTGTGTGGAAGCTGGAAAGTGAGGGCTGGGGGGAAGAGGTGTTGGGTGCAGGTTGTGGTTGTGCAGGAAGGTTTTGGCTCCAAAGCACCACTTGAACAGTCCCATCGTTCACGGCTTCAGGAACACTCAGCTTGTTTTAAATGTTCTTTCTAAAGAAAGTGAAATCTAATGCCCAGTAGGTCTTCCTGAAGCCTTTGATTCATAGTATCCCAGAATGGTTTGGGTTGGAAAGGACCTTAAAGCCCATCCTGTTCCACCCCCTGCCATGGGCAGGGACACCTTCCACTATCCCAGGTTGCTCCAAGCCCTGTCCAACCTGGCCTTGGACACTCCCAGGGATGGGGCAGCCACAGCTTCTCTGCCCAACCTGTGCCAGGGCCTGCCCACCCTCCCAGGGAAGGATTTCATCCCAGTATCCCATCTAACCCTGCCCTCTGGCAGTGGGAAGCCATTCCCCCTTGTCCTGCCACTGCAGGCCCTTGGAAATAGTAAATATTTGTGAGACTGCAAAGGGCTCAGAGTTTTGAAGTTGTTTTTTATTTGCATTTTGGTGTAAAATCTGTCCTCGGTGTTGGGTTTAAAAAGCAAAGCTCCATGTAAGTTCTGAAGCACTGCTTGCTCTGGCCTGCTTATAAAATAGGAGATGAGGTCATTTGCTCTTTTTTTTTCCCTTTAAAGCCACCTTAATGAGTGGAGTGAGGATCCTATATTTAAAATATAGGACTTGATAAAATTACTTAGGAATTCTAATGATGTTGTAGTTACTAATTGAGGATGTTGATCATGGCAGGGAAGGCTGCAGCTGTCTGTTCTTGTGGCTGTTCAAGAATTAAAAATTGGTAAATATTTCGGTATGTTTTTTTGGCCACCTTCCATTATTAGGCAAAAGGCTGGATTTCTGAGCAGAATCAGTTACAGGACCAACATGAGTAGTTTACTTTTTTATCTCCATGTATGTAAAGTTGCAAGTGTATACTGCATCTTCTTTAATTTGCTCTTGGCATAGTGTGAATATACAGACAGCTATTTTTGACAGTGATTATAACTGCTGATTTGCATAAAGATCCAGGATTTTTCTCATAGCAACTGCAAAGACTGTCATCTTCAGCAATGTGGGAATGATTTCAGGCTCTGAGAAGAGTGTTTTGGTAAATCTGTGAGCAGCATTAGAGCAAAGGCACCTCTGAAGTGGCACGTGGATTATTTGCTTTGGTCTGGTTTCCATCCTGACAAAGATCACATTTTCTTTGTGACATTGGGTGATTTAGCAAATTATTGGGTGTTTTGATTTGAAGGTTCCTTGGGAAATGCATGGGGTTGTCTTGGCTCTGTTAAAAGCTGGAGTTTGGTGGTTGGTGAGAAGTAAGAGCCTGAGTAGGGGGTGGTGTTTTGCTGTTGTGTGTCCTCTGGCACCATAGTATAAGAAGGATCTAAAGCTGTCAGAAGGTGTCCAAAGGAGGGATGTGGGGATGGGGAGGGGTGAGGAAGGGGCTGAGGGCACTTGGCTTATTCAGATGGAGAAGAGAAAACCGAGGTCAGACCTCAGCAGGGTCTGCAGCTCCTCACAAGGGGCAGCTCCATCTCTGCTCTGTGTGAGCAGGGACAGGGCCCAGGGAATGGCTGGAGCTGTGCCAGGGCAGGGACAGGGCCCAGGGAATGGCTGGAGCTGTGCCAGGGCAGGGACAGCACCCAGGGAAGGGCTGGAGCTGTGCCAGGGCAGGGTTGGGTTGGATCTCAGGGAAAGGCTCTTCCCCCAGAGGGTGGTGGGCACTGACCAGGCTCCCCAGGGCAGTGGGCACAGCCCCAAGGCTGCCAGAGCTCCAGGAGGGTTTGGACAATGGGACAGGGACAGGGTGGGATTGTTGGGGTGTCTGTGCAGGGACAGGGGTTGGACTGGATGACCCTTGTGAGTCCCTTCCAGCTCAGGATATTCTATAATTCTAAGATATGAGTCTGTCCTTGGTATTTTTTTTCATTATCAGCACCAACTGAAATCCCATTCTTCATGTTTACAGATTGAGAAAGGAATGGGCACTTTAATAACTGTTGACACCATTTTTGGGAATGGGTATCTTAGGAAAGACCTACTTTGGCAAAGTGTGGCAGGGTTTATTTTATGCTGTTTAGAAAGCCCATTTCAGATTTTGGTAGTTACAACACTCTGGTTGACTTTTTGTGTGTGTTGAAGTGCCTCAATAAATGGCTGAGGCTTTTTCCATTTTTGTTTGCCTGTCCTAAAAAAAAAAAAAAACTTGGAATGGATAATGAACTTGTTGCATGTTTTAAATGATCAGTTCTTCCAGATCTCTAAAATTAGCAGTATCATTACCAGTTTCATGATGACTCAGAGTTCCTCCTTTGAATGGAAGCCCAGCTTCGAAGCTCCTGTGTAAGAAATCTCGTCTTGGTAGGGAGTATCTTAATTTCAGCTTTGGAAATCGATGTTAAATTTAAGTGAGGTGTGAAAAGGGGTGTCTGTGAACTGCTGAGTGTGACTGGTGATAGCAGAACTCCATGAAGATGATGGTCTGTGGAGTGAGGCTGTCCCTGTCCCTGAGGAGGGATTTTATTTCCCAGCATGGGGATAAAAACAAGCTGGTAGGGCTGCAGAACAACCATCCCCTTCCCTTGCTGCAGGTCTTGGGATATCGTTTCTCGGGATGGGTGGAAGGACTTTGGTTTTGTGGCAGCTTTTCCAGTTAAGCAATGAATCTTCTGTTCCTGCTCTGAGATTCAGATCATCTGTAAAAACAGCAGCACCCCTTCCTCTGCCTTCTTCCATCTTATGGTGCTCCTTAAAGCCAAAGGCATTCCTCAGTTGCTTGAACCAACAAAAGAGCTTCAAAGCAACGTGTCAAGGCTGCCAGAGCTCCAGGAGCGTTTGGACAGGGACAGGGTGAGATTGTTGGGGTGTCTGTGCAGGGCCAGGAGCTGGACTGGGTGATCCTGTGGGTCCCTTCCAGCTCAGGGTAGTCTGTGTTTCTTCACTGTGCTATCAGGAGCACATATTGAGAAGACACAATTTTATCTTGCCCAGCAGTAGGACTGCATTTGTCAGAGCTGTTCCTTGCCTTGCCGGGGAGCACAGGAAGCCTGGTGGCACGAAAGGGTGTCGCTGGCTCCTGGGGCCGTGTCCTTTCGCCCCAGCGCTGCTGCAGACAAGGGTGAGTCAGCAGTGGCGTGTGAACTGCATTCCAGCCTAATGCTTGGAGATAATCACCGAGCTACTTCAGGACGATTATATTTAGGTGGTGAAGAGACTGCCTTGCCTGTTTTAAAAAAACCCCCAATCATATTTTTCTAAGAACAACTCCCCCTCCCCACTGGGCTCGCTGTTGGGTGTTTGGTTTTGGGAAACATTTGAGTTTTTATGCTGTCAGGTTGCAAAGCCCCAGAGCACACAGAACCCTTCTGGTGAATCAGCATCACAGACTCACGGAATAGTTGGGGTTGGAAGGCACCTCTGGAGATCATCCAGTCCAACCCCCCTGTCTAAGCAGGGGTCACCTGGAGCAGGTGGCACAGGAACGTGTCCTGGGGGTCTGGAATGTCTCCAGACAAGGAGACTCCACACCCTCCCCTGAGCAGCTGTTCCAGTGCTCTGCCACCTCCATGGAAAGAAGTTCTTCCTCAGGTTGTGTGGCCTCAGGAAATACGAATATTTTTTTTCTCCCACTTTGCCCCATTTGAAATATTTTTCCATTTTCTTTCCTTACTGGCATATTGTGGAGCACTGTAATGGTCATGGAATCATGGAATAGTTAAAGGAACCTTAAAGCCCATCCAGTGCCACCCCTGCCCTGGGCAGGGACACCTCCCACCAGCCCAGGGTGCTCCAAGCCCTGTCCAACCTGGCCTGGGACACTCCTAGGGATGGGGCGTGGTTAAACATTCGTAGTGGACGAGGTGGTGGCCAGTCAAAGGTTGGACTTGATGGTCTTAGAGGTCTTTTCCAACCTACCTGATCCTGTGACTCAATTCTGCTCCTGTTTAAGAGCAGGAATGTCTGTGAGCTGTACCTGTACCCTTGAGCCAGGGAGGGGAGAGGGTTCACAGGAGGGGTGGGTGCCAAGTGGGAATTGCACTTTCCAAAGGCGTGAGCCGGCCCCGGTTATTTTGAAACTCTTTATCTCCCTCTGCCTGCGTGGTTTGAGGCTTTGGTGTTGGGACAAGTCTGGGAGCCTGCGCATTGGAAACGCTGCTGTTGAGATGTGCTGCTGCCTGTGGGGTGTCTGCTTTGCTTCCATGTTGCACCAGCTGGGGATGCTGGAAGGTATCTCATGGCTCAGCCCCTCGGAGAGGAAAAGCATCTGAACATAAACCATGGGCTGCAATGCCAGAAAAAAACTTGTATTAAAGGTCACAAATCGAAATTTAAGCAAGGTGCAGGGTAATTTGGGGAAGTTTGGGCATCTCTCTCATGGCTGATAGTATGGGTGAAACTGAGTTTTGGTGTGGTGTGTCAGAATGTCTTTATTTTACCCCTGTTCTTTTTTATTTTACCTTATCATGAGTGCTTGTCTTCTGCAGAGAGGTGCAGTGGAAAGCAGCCTAATACATTGGATTATTTTGCTGTGGTAATTTATATAGCCCTGCTGCTCAGAGCAGGACCCAAAAGGAGGGGCTTTGCAGGATCAGTGCTGGGAGTGGGGAGAAATCAGGTTGAAACCGAGGAGGGAGTGATGTGAGTTCCTGAAAGCCAGGTAATTTACTGTTAATGCAATACAGAACCAGTTCCTTCTGCTTATGGCCAGGAGGAACTGATAAAATAGTGAAGACATTGCTAATCATGTGGCACCTTTTGTTAAGGAACTGATAAAATAGTGAAGACATTGCTAATCATGTGGCACCTTTTGTTAATGAAGGAGGTGTGAGCTGCTTGTGGAGTAAAATACGACCAAATGAAGTTCAAAGTTTGTGATTTGAAGTTATCACAAGCTCTGTAAGTTAAGCAATTTAATGTTTAGGATTGTGGGGTTTTTCCCCCACTGTAAGTGGTTTTTAGGTGTTTTTTTTAGGGCAAGTACAGAATAAACTGGAAACCAGCCACAAACTCTTTTCAGTGTCTGTATTTAAGGCAGCTACAAATATTTATTTCATTTACTCCAAAGCTTTCCTATTTTTCTCATTGTCTGCACAAATCATCTGTTGAATGGTCCAAACAGACCAATGTCTATTAATACTTGGATTACAACACAGTAAATGTTAATTCTTTTCCTTTTTTTTTTCTGAGAGCACAAAACATTATTTCCGTGTATTCAGCTCTTAATGTTTGTCTGGAGTCTTGCAGTTAATGGTGAAAATGCAGAACTTGGTCTGTGCTGCTCTGCTGTGTGAGGACTTGAGCTTGTGGGAATTCTGCAGGGAAAGGAGTTTGTGTCCTACTTCAGGCTTTGCTTTGTGTACAAGTAGCTGGAATTTCAGTATCTTGGAAGCTGCTGCAGTGTCGTCCATCCTGACGATCCCACCCTTTGCAGCATTGGGGTGTTTTGACCATAAAAATGACTCTCAGAAGGGTGGGATAATTCAGGTTAAAAGGCCTCTCTGGAAACCACCTCCTTCAGCCCCCTTGTTTAAAGCAGGGCCAACTTCAAACATACCATGCTTTGTTCTTGCTCCTTCTAAAATTAGTTTGAGGAGGAGTATGTTAATGCAGCAGGGTATGGGCTGTTGGAGCTGCTGCTTTCATTTCTGGTTTGATTCTCAGTGAAGCTGCTTCACTGCATTATCATTCCTAATAATGTTTTAAACTCAGGAGTGCTTTCTTTTCTGCAGTTCTGTTAAAAATAAAAGAAGAATCCATATATCATTTCACTGCCACGAAAATAAATACCAGTAATTTTCTAGCAATTTGCTGTGAATTCTCCATAGATGCAAACTCACCATTTTCTTATTTGCCCCTTTTCCTTAGCACTGATTTGTTTGGGCTAAGAGGTGTTTTTCCTAAATTATTTCATCTCAGGTTGCTTTTGGCAAGTGAGTTGCAGGTAGTTCAGAATAAGAAATGAGGATATTGGTTCAGAAGTGGGTAATGGTTGGGGGGTTTTGATGCACAAGATACACAATCCTTTTTCACATTCCCATCTGTTGTGTGGAGTCTGGGTTGGAGTTGTTGCTGTGCCTTGGAGAGTTAAACATTGAAGTCATGGCCATTTAATGCTATTGTAGACATTTCACTTGCTTTACAAACATTTCCTTAACTTGCATATCCAGATATTTATCCAAACATAATTGCTATGGGCTTTCCTGCGGAGAGGCTTGAAGGAGTGTACAGGAACAACATTGATGATGTAGTAAGGTAAGGCTTTATTTTTCTTTTCCTTAACCTCTAAAACTGGAATATTCTTTGCTGTACTCATTTCTGTTCTGCTGAGGAAAGGGTGTGTGTTCTGACTCGAAGAAATGGCAAGATTTTGCATCTCACAGATATTGTCTTGTTAGTTTTCCTGGAAAGTGTTGGAAAAAAAGCAAATGGCCAGGCTGATGGTCTGGGTTGATCTCAAATGCATATAAATAATCTGCTTTCCTAGTGTGAAAACTGCATTTCAATGGAGTTGAGTTGGAGGAAAAGGAGGTTCTTTGCTTTTAGAAAGACATCAGTCCATGGCATTCTGGATAAGTTTGCCCTTACCCTTTCTTGAATCATTAATGAAGTACTTCATATGTTAATTTTGATTCAAAGTAGTAAACATAGGTGGCTTTATCTGAAGGCTTTTACACTGGATTGTGTTCAGTGATTGTAGATGAGGAGAAAAATCAGCTGAAATTCATTGTTGCTGGTAAAAAAACCCCTACAGGTTGTCGTTTTTCCCCAAAATAAAGTCATTTGGTGGGAATTGCTGGCTGCAGCTGTGGAAGGGTGCAGTGGGTTTGGAGCATCATAGTAACTCTTTAGTCAACACCCAGCCTGGAGAGTGTAGTGTGAGAGGCTGCATTAAAAGTGAGAGGCTACCAAAGGTTTGTGTGTTTGGGATCCTCTGCTGTGGTTTTTTGAAGTCATGTGTGATGTTGTGAGATCATTTGAGGTCATGAGCTCAGTGGCTGATGTTTGGGGCTGGGGGATAATGCAGGAAGGGTTGTAGAGGAGGTGGAAGTTGGTGTGTCAGGGCAAGAAGGTGCTGGTCCCAGGTCTGAGTTTCTCGTAGTTGTGCAAAGTGTTTGATGATCCCACACAACATCCTTGGCTCTGAACTGGAGAGTTGTTGATGGGTGGACCACTCAGTGGTGCAGGATTGGCTGGGTGGCTGCACAGAGTTGTGGTCAGGGGCTCGTTGTCCATGTGGAAGCCAGTGAGGAGTGGTTGGTGTCCCTCGAGTTGGTCCTGGGGCCGAGACATGGACAGTGGGATGGAGGTACCCTCAACATCCCTGACAACGCCGGTCTGGGTGGTGCAGCCACATGCTGGAGGGAAGGGGTGGATCTAGAGGGACCTGGACACGCTGGAGCTGAGCCCATACCAACACCCTGAAGTTCTACAAAGCAAGGTGCAACATCCTACGCCTGGGTGGGGGCAGTCCCAGGCACACTGACAGGTTGGGTGGGGAAGGGATTGGAGCAGCCCTGGGGAGAAGGACTTGGGGGTGGTGGTTGATGGAAGACTCCAAGTGCCCTGGCTGTTGGCACTGGCACCCAGAATCTCTCCGTGCCCTGGGCTGATCCCACAGTGTGGGCAGCAGAGGAGGGGGGATTCTGCCCCTCTGCCTCCACCTGGAATACTGTGCACATTTCTAGTGCCCCCAACAGAAGAAGGACATGCAGCTGTCAGAGCAAGTCCAGAGGAGGCCACGAAGTTGGAGACAGCCTGGGAGAATTGAGCCTGAAGAGGAGAAGGTCATGCAGAGATCTCATAGCACCTTCCAGGATCTGAAGGGGCTACAAGGAAGCTGGAAAAGGACTGTTCATCAGGAACTGGAGTGACAGGACAAGGGGAATGGCTTCCCACTGCCAGAGGGCAGGGTTAGATGGGATGTTGGGAAGGGATTTCTCCCTGTGAGGGTGGGCAGGCCCTGGCACAGGGTGCCCAGAGAAGCTGTGGCTGCCCCATCCCTGGAAGTGTCCAAGGCCAAGTTGGACAGGGCTTGGAGCAACCTGGGATAGTGGAAGGTGTCCCTGCCCATGGCAGGGAGGTGGAACAAGATGATCTTTAAGGTCCCTTCCAAATCAAACCATTCTGGGCTTCTGTAATCATTGACAGGCAGAATTAGCACTGCTTCAGTTTCACTGGCCATTGTTGTGTGCAGGTTGGTGCAGAACTGAGTTGGCTCCTCAGTTCCCTCCCTGGGAGGACTCGTAGCCCTCACCTGAGGTGTCTGGAGACAGTGGCCCCCCTGCACAGCTGCAGCTGGCTGGGCTCAGGGGGGTTGGTTTTGCATGTCTAACCGTCGTGACGAAGCTCCCCATCCACAAATAGCACCGAGAACGTCAGAGGCCGGACCTTGCGGAAGCGACCGCGTTCTTGGAGGCAGCAGAGAGGAGTCCTCACTTCTCCAGAGCTGCGTGAGGCTCAGTGCAGCAAGCTGGAAATACTTGTGTAAATTGTGTGTGTGTGTGTCTGCTGGAACTGGTAACAGGGGCATGAAGTTGTGTTTGCTAATCGTATGGTTGCACACAAGGAGAGGTGGCTCAGAGAGGTTGTGGACTCTCCATCCCTGGAAGTGTCCAAGGCCAGGTTGGACAAGGCTTGGAGTAGCCTGGGATAGTGAAACATGTCCCTGCCCATGGCAAGGAGTGGAATGGGATGAGCTTTAAGACACTTCCAACCCACAAACTCATCCTCTCTAGCCAGCTTTCGTTCCCAGCAGCCAGAGACAGGTTTTCATGAAGCTGATGTGGGCATTGCATCTGCTGTGTGAAATATCCAGTCCTTCAGGGACTTCACCCTTGGGAATTGTAGGATAGGCAAGGGCTGGACTTAAATCAAATCACAGAATGGTTTGGGTGGGAAAGGACCTTAAAGCTCATCCAGTTCTACCCCCTGCCATGGGCAGGGACACCTCCCACCAGCCCAGGTTGCTCCAAGCCCTGTCCAGCCTGGCCTTGGACACTCACAGGGATGGGGCAGCCACAGCTTCTCTGCCCAACCTGTGCCAGGGCCTGCCCACCCTCACAGGGAAGGATTTCCTCCTAATATCTAATCTAACATTGTATTAGATAATAATCTAAGTAAATAACAGTAGGCAGCAGTCTTTGAAGGCCCTCTTCTATTCATAACATTGATTTCAGTTGCTTCTGGATGAAGGAAAATAGATTTATTGGTTGAGTACATAGATATGTGTGAATTAGACTTTTGAAAGGGAATGGCTATATAATTATTAAGCTGTCCATAAACACTGATCAAAAGGAGCAGTGATCACCTAAAAGCATAATGAACCAAATTAAGATACGGAGAGATGTAAATTAAGTGGCTGTAGGGAACTGGATGCTGAAGGAGTGTTAGGTTTGTTGCCTCCTGTTTTTAAGCAAGAATAAAATGTGATCATGCAGCATTCTGCATGTTGCACTCCTCGTCTGCTCCAGTTGTCTTTTTTATTGTGGAGGGTTTTTTCCCCAAGAGCTTTTTTCATGCAGAAATTCCGGAGCAATTGGCATCGAGCCAGGATCCACCAGTGGGCTTTTCCCAAATACCCTGACAAATTCCACGCTCATACTGCGTGAGAAGTGCGACCTGGACTGCTGGCAGTGCCCTGTGGCTGACACTTGGAGAGGTTTTTGGTGGAATTTTGTCCTTAGGGAAAAAGACTTACCCTGCTCTTTGTGGATGTTAGAATCATAGAATGGATTGAGTTGGAAAGGACCTCCAAGATCATCAAGTCCAACCCTTGGGCCAACTCCAGTCCCTTTACCACATCATGGCACTCAGTGCCACGGCCAAGCTCACCTTAAAAACCTCCAGGGATGGGGAATCCACCCCCTCTCTGGGCAGCCCATTCCAATCCCTGAGCACTCTCTCTGCAAAGAAGTTTTTTCTGCTCTCCAACTTCAATTTCCCCTGGCAGAGCTTGAGCCCCCCGTGCCCCCTTGTCCTATTGCTGAGTGCCTGGGAGAAGAGACCAACCCCCACCTGGCCAGAACTTCCCTTCAGGCAGTTCCAGACAGTGCTGAGGTCACCTCTGAGCCTCCTCTTCTCCAGCACAAACACCCCCAGCTCCCTCAGCCTCTCCCCACACCACTTGTGCTCCACTCCCTTCTCCAGCCTCGTTGCTCTTCTCTGGCCCCGCCCCAGCCCCTCAATCTCTTTCCTCAACTGAGGGGCCCAAAAGTGGCAGAAGCAGAGTCAGCTCTCCTTGCTCCTCTCCAGTGTGTGTGTTAACCAAGCAGGAACATCTCCTGAGGCAAATCTCCATGTCCACCATCTCCTTGAGGCTCTCCGAGCCTGCCAGGGCGAGCCAGTGGGAGTCCTGGAATACGTTTTCCTGGTGCAATGGGAATCTCACCCTCACATCTGTTCTTGTTTTAACACACGGCTTTAACCACAGAGTTCTTCAGGGTTCCTCTGGAACATTGTGCCTGATAACCAGAGCTTGTTTCTGCTTGAGCTTTCCAGGATTTTAGCAGCTAGTGTTTCTTTTCAATCTGAACAGCATGTTCTGTCATGGCTAATTAAATTCCTCCCGGCTGATGTGCAGATACACACTGTTGATGATGTTCAGTGTAAACATTTGTGTGTTATTCCTTCTTGCACATTGCCAGGTGACACATCATATATAATCACGGCGGTTCTGATGAGTCATGTTTGCAGTTTGGCTCGCCGAGGCTTGCATGGGAAGTTTTTGTTCCAAAGTGAGCTTGGAAGTGAAATGAGTGTGAAAAAGTGATCTCCCTCCTCCTTTCAGAACTCAGAGTATCACTGGGGACAGACTCGGTGGCAAATAATGGACATTTAAAATGGGGTTAAAGTGAATAATTCACGCTGAAATTGGAACTCAGAAGTTGTTCTAACTGTTCTTTCTCGTTGTGGCATTGAAGATATTTTGCCTTGATGATGAAATGGGAAGTGTTTACAGATACCTGGTGTGATCAATGCTTTCTGCTTTCAAACCACCCCTCCTTGCTCAGCTTAACACAGGGATCTGCAGGTGTTTTCAGGATCAGGAAATCTGTCCACACAAGAAATGTTTCAGTTGCAGGTCAGCTCTTGGTTCCTTGAGTTGCAAAAATCATTTTATCCAAGCTGCTGGATTATTGGATGGGTGAGACTTGCAGGGCCAGCTGGGACTGGGAGTGCAGGGCTGCACATGCTGGGTGGTGCTTTGAGGATGCTGCAAATTGAGGTCAACATTATTGCAATGTATATTAATACATGTTTTGTTTTTTCTTTCTTCCTACTCAAGGTTTTTGGATTCAAAGCATAAAAACCATTACAAGATATACAATCTGTAAGTATGCTCTTGGAGATGCATTTTCCAAAATAATAATGCCTTCTAAAAATACCTTGGGAGTGCAAGCGGCTTGTTGCTGTCCTGAAGCAGAGCTGGGGATGTTTTGCACGTTTCTTAAAACAATTAAGCCTGATTGAGAGCACTGGTACTTCATTTAGTGGAGCTGAGAGAGGTTAAATGAAATGCTGGGGTGTATTCATATTACTTGAACGCTTTTAAATGACTTGGCATCCAGCCCATCTGGAACTTGTACCATGTGATTAAAAAGTGAAAAGTAATTCACAGCAGGCTTTCTGTTCATGTATTAATGTCCATTGGCCAAATGAATATTTTCCTGGGTTTTTTTCTCTGTTTTTTCTTTTTTGAACCAAACTCCATTGGTACCCAGGCTCTGTTTGCTTCCTCACTCTTCTTGTCTGTCCCTATTTATTACTTTCAAAAAGCTGTTGGAGCAATTGGTGATGGTTTCTCACTTCTCTAAGTGTAATGTTTGCCCTCTGAAAATTTAGTTACGCAGAAAGCTGTTATTGTTGCTGTTCCTTGATCAAATTTATATGTTAGCTTGGGCTAATTTCATTTGTATAAGTCGTTTGGTGATGTCAGATGATGTTGAAAAGTAGGTCATGGTTTTCCTACCTCTCATCTTTTTTCCTAGAAATGTAAATTGAAGATTGATTCTCTGAAGTGTTACAGCTTTATTTTTTTTAATGAGTATGTTTCTAAATATCTGCAATTAATGGAAAAATTACTCTAGTCTGGAAATCCAGGCAATGCATGACATTGTAATCTGTCAGTCATTAAAAATAAGTATTTAAAACAGAGGATTTAAATGTGCCTCTAAGTTAGCTGAAGGCTTATGCATCAAGCAGCTCTGTTTGCTGATGCTGGGGAGAAGTGACAGTAGAAGCTGAGAAACTGTATTCTGGTTTTTGGAGTTGTCTGGAGGGTGGGATTGGACAGGAAAAGATATGGACATAAAATACAGTCATTGGCCTTTTTTCATGCAGTTCAGGAGCAAAGTTGTATTTTCCAGTTTAGAAGCTCTCCAGAATATTCTCCTTTGAGTAAATGGCTAAGATTTCTGGGAAGAGGTTGCTGTGTGTAAAACCTCTAGGCTTGGTCAGAAAGCAGGATTTTAGTGAGCCTGATGTGCATCTTAGCAAGTAGCTCCTCGGGGAGGTGGTGCCTCAAAAGTTTCCACTTGGTCTGCCAGCAACCTCATTCTGCTTGAAAAAATAAAAGCAAAAGCCAGTCCCCCAACCCTAGACAGGAACAGCTTCAAAGTTTGTAAGTGAGAAGAGCTGTGATGAGACCAATGCACGTGACATTTATGTGGCTGGGCCGTGTGTTTTCAGCTGTGAAAAGAACTTGTCCAGGTGTGCCACAGGTTTTTGTTTTCAGGTTCTTCATGTAAGAATGGATTTCCCTGTTGCTAACTTGACAACAAATGAAACTTCCTAAAATTACTCTCTTCACCCCCAGAAGAAATTTTTCAGAGGGTAAAACACCCTTTCAAAGTCTGAGGGGCTTCTTCCCCAAGACATGGATGAGTTGCAAAGGAAGACTTAGGTGGTTACTTGGAAAGGGGAGCTTTTAAACTGTGTGTCCCTGTCTGGAGAGGCCACATTCCTGTCTGGATCCACATTCTCTTGCATCTTTCTGCAGGCAAAGTTTATACACATAAAATGCCATCAGGTGAATGGCTGCACTGTTTGGTCAGGAGATGGGGAGGAATTGCATCCATCAGGTGTTGCAGAGAACTTCATCTCTTCATATTAAGCTGTAAATAATCATCTATTGTCTGTGTTTCAAAAAAGGAGGTGGGAGTTCAGAGGAGTTCCATGATTATAGTCAGAATTATTTCAAACTGTCACGAGGTTTGAGTTCCTTTAAGGTGGCTGTTCTGTGAAGTTGATAATGTGTGTATTGAGCAGTTTGATTTAAAAGGATTTGGAGATGTTTCTGAAATGGTGTCAGTTATGCCTCATCCTCACAATCTTGGCTTTTAACTTCCCAGGGAATGTTTGAGCAGTCTCATTTTGCTTCTTGTTTGTGCTGGTTCTCTCCTGTGTTCCTTTAACCCTTTGCTATTTCTTCAGTATCCTTCTTCATTTAAATACGTCCTCCCAGTTCCATCTCCCAGCTTCACATGCTGGCAGATTGTTATCTCCCCTCTTGGAATCCTCTCCACCTTCTCAGTGTCTCTCCTTTAAGTGTCCTGCAGGCAGATGGTTGAAGGAAGGAGCTGTGATGAGCAGTGTGGATTTTATGTGCATGTTTGTTCCTCTGTGGCAGAGGAAGCCTCAAGTCCTGTTGGCAGTGGGGTCGTGACTGATCAGGAAGATGCCTGGCAGCCCTCTGGTGCTTTAAACTCCCTTTCATCCTAAGGAGGGTCATAAGAACTGTGCCAAGCCACTCCTTACCCCCAAAATGCAAAGAAATGTTCAGGTTTCATCTGGAGGTCTGACTATTAGAGGTTTTTAAGAAAACCCCAAATGCATTTGAAGTGTTAAACCCCCCAAGTATCCCCCATAGTGTGTGTGTGGGAGGGTCTGTGCTGCAAATACACTGGATTTTGGTGCAGCTGTGCCTGGAGCTCTGTACTGGTCATGTTCAGCTCCCAGAGGAGTGCACAGAGAGGGACGTGGCTGTGCTCTGTCCTGTGTTTCTGTCCCTGCTATCAGATTTTTTTTATCCCTCACAGTATTTTACTTTATACTGTCTCAAACTTCAACATTTGAAGACTTTTTCTGCCCACGTGTGGATGGAGCTTTTTTCATGTTTTGAGAACTTTCATCTCTTCCTACCCTTTTGAATTGGGTGTTTCTTTAAAAGGAAGCAGGAAATTTTTTTGGCTAAGATGCCTTGTACCAACTGCTTTGCTTCCCAGCAGGCTCAGCTTCCAAAGTTCAGGTGCTGAGTGGTGACTCCATCCTGGGGGCACATCCTGCATCCCAACCTTTCTTCCCAAAGGCTTGAATGCAGATAATGCTTCTCTGAGTCCCATCTGCCACCTTAACCTGCCTCAGGCCACTCCTGACCCAGAGAAAGCATCAGCAACGTGATGGCAGCTGTAAAAGCTGCCAGACTTTTCCCTGTCAGAGGGTAGAGTTGAGAAGGCTCTGGAATTCTGAGAAAGGGAAGCACTGAGAGCGTGTGCAGCCCCAGCAGAGCTGCCTCTGTCCCTGGTGTGTGAGTCTCGTGGGCAGAGCTCAGTGCAGCTCTGTGGGGCTCCAGTTACAGCCACAAGCAGGAGCCCAAAAGTTTGCGTGTCTGAAAGTGTCAAGTAGGCTCCATGTGGCTCCAAAGGCTGCAGTCATAACATGCCTGGTGAGGAGAGATGAGTTCATCCCAGTCGTGAAACTGGTGTGGGAATTGCTGTCCTGTGAACGTTGTGATCAGATCTACGTGTGTTTCACCTCCTGAGATGACTCCCAGTCGTGCTTCAGCCTGGGCTCCTGTTGTTTCAGAGGATCACAGACTGGTTTGGGTTGGAAGGGGCCTTAAAGCTCCCATAATTCCACCCCCCTGGCATGGACAGAGGCACCTTCCACTAGTCCACGTTGCACCCAAGCCCTGTCCAACCTGGCCTTGGCAGGATTCAAGGCAGGATTGTTCTCCTTTCCTCCTGAACTGCATGTTCTCTCCCATCATTTGGCCTCATAGAGCAGCTCCAAGGGACAGTGCAGAGGGCACCCACTCTCACCTTCTTTTCCCCCACCATCTGATCTGGTTGTCCCCTCAGCATGTGCCATTTTGGCTGTATTAGAGCCCAGGTGATGGGGTTGTTTCTACCTGTTTACTGGTGTCTGTCCCTGAGCGAATCATCCTGTAGGGCAACTCCTGTGTGGTTTGCTTCTCTGGCTGAGGTGGGTCTCTTCAAGTGGTGAGAGACTCCAGGGTCTTCAGAAATGTGCCATTTTCCAGGGTCTGTGAGGGTGAAACTGGCTGGCTGGCCTTTTGAGTTCAGTTAAATTCAAGACCCAAAGCCCAGTTGCAGAGTGTGATCTCTGTGAGAATATTTGGTGTGGCTTTCATTTGCCTGTGGTGGCCCTGCAATGTCCTTGAGGTCCCCATCACTCCTCTGGTGCTGTAGGGGCATCTTGAAGTGTGTTTTGAGTTCAGAGTCAATTGGATGAAGGTCACAGCTGTCTGCTCTTCATCTTTGGGAGCAAAAAGCTGCTTGAGTGGCTGGAGCTGTTACCAGCACAGGTTAGAAATTAATCACTTACTGCATTACCTGCATGAATTGAGCCATGTTGATTAAACCATAGGAATGGACTACAAGTACCAAGGGGGAGTATTTGCCTTTCAGCCAAGTAACTGCTTTTCTAGTGAGTGTTTTATAAATCTGCAGCAAACCAGTTTTCCTGTATGTAACCTCTAGCTATAGTTTTAAATCCTAGAGGTGATGGGCACGCAGGATTTTGCCAGCTGTGTGTTCCAAGGTGTGACAGATGCTGGGAGTGCCTCAGAGACTTGAACTCTTGTGTGTTTTTCTTTTTCAGATGTGCTGAAAGACATTATGATACCGCCAAATTCAACTGCAGAGGTATGTTTTTACTGCTTAATGTGTGTCCCCTTTAAACTCCAGTGAATGAAGGGCTAAAGGAGGAGCTGATGAATAGTCATGTAGGAGATTTGGGCACAGGGAATGATGTCAGATTGCTTTGAGTCATTGGAAAAACTTGCTGTGTTCTTGGTGCTCTCAGAAAAACGTTCCTGACAGTTAAAGATCAGGATCTAATAAGAAATCTGCTGTTGCAAAATCTTTGCAGAATGGGTTATGTAGAAGTTTCAGTCCAGTGTCTAAACTTACTGTACAATTTGCCTGGGAAGGTTGGAGGAGTCTGGTTCTCAGGAAGAATGAAAATGGAGAACACTTAAGCCACTATCACTTAAGCCATTTTTGAAGATCTGGCATAAGCTTCAGGTGCTTAAAGAGAATTCATTCCCATGAATGAAAGGATGAGCTGGAGTTTGGACACTTTGCAGAGCTACCAAAACATTTGGGGAAACTTTCAGGGAGCCTTTTGACCAGGTCCTTGGTGAGTGGATACTGAGGTACCTGGTGAGTCAGTATTACCTCCCCAGGTAATAAATAAATCCAGATTTACCTTTAATCATTGGGCAGAGGAACATCTCTGTGCACAGCAGCAGAGTTTCAGAATGCCTGGATTCTTGTGTCTACACCATTGCAACAGATGAACAAATTTTGGCCTTATGGACTAATCCTATATCATAGCAGGTGCTCAACCTCTTTTTTAAAAAATTATTATTATTTGAAACCATCCTTCTGGTCTTAAAGAAAATTTTAGAATGTGACCAAAACATGATTTCCTGCTTTAATGTCTGAATAGAGGAGGAGTGAAATTGTCATGTTGAAACCATCATCAATTCTGATTTGCTTTCATGGTGTGGAATGACATGTCCTGAAATCTCACTCAATACCAAGCCAGAAAAAAAAAGGTATTTTAAGATCTGCTTGAGCAGTGCTTTGGGTAAGGAGAGCAAAGGAAAAGGACATGCTTCTAATATGGCCAGAACATATGTTTGCTCTAATTTCTGCTTTGTGATATGGAGGTGTCACACCCCTTTGCTGTCAATCCCAGCCCAAAATGTTGTTTGTGACAGCACCTTTCACAGCTCCTCTGCACATGTTCAGTTTTTGCTTTTCCTCCCTGAATTAGTTAACCTCAGATAACCACGTTGGTGACTCAGGACTTCCCTTAGCAGGGGAACAATAGCTTGACTTTGAATTCCCCCAAAGTGAATTAATTGCAAAGAGAACTTCTTATTTGTACACTTAGCATGAAACAACAGAGTGGTTCATTATTCACCTTGGATGCTCTTGCATCAAATGAAACCCTAAAAAGCTCTTCATCTTCTTTGGGAACTTGCTTTCTGTTTAGGGTTTTTGCAGTTTCCAAAGTACTTCCATGCTGGAAATTACCTTCTGCTTTGCCACAGACGTTCATTTTTCTTTTTTTTCCACTCCTTTATCTGCTGTGGGTTTTTTCTTGCAGTGTCTGGGAGCTTGGAGAGAGTAATCAGAACCATTCTCCATGTTCCAGTGTTAGGAATCACAGTCCTTGGAGGACCTGCACCCTTCTCAAGGACCTGCTCGAGGCTGTGCAGTTTAATGTTTCCTTCCTCTTCATCCCCCACAACATCACAGGGCACCCATTTCATCTTCAGTTGTTCCATCCAAGTTTCCAAAGGAATTACCACAAGGTTTGCTTTTGATCCCACATCTTGGAGAGCATCTTCAGCATGCTGTGACTACTTGGAATTGTCCAGGCTGTTCTTTCAGGACTGTTTTACTCCCCTTTTTACAGGAGCCTTGCTGGCTGTAATTACAAGAGACTCAGAGATGGATGGACAAATTTACAGCATTTTTGCAGCTTCTTAGGGATTTCTAAATAAATTCCTTCTTTCATTTACATCTGCAAAAAATGACATCTCTGAGTTCACATACAAAGATCATCTGGGGAGTCTCTGGATCTTCCATGTGGAAGAATTTATTAGTGTGTGTTCATGTTGGGCAACATCTGTTGCTTCTTTAGCAAAGATTATTCACTTTGCTGGGCTTCCCTGTTTGGTTTTCTGGGAGATGACATGGGCAAGTGAATAAACTGTCCTTGTGGATCCCTCCAAGAGGCTCCAGACTTGTGCTGCAGTGATTTAGCAGTTCCATAACTTCATCCCTCACTTCTGCTCTTTAAGTCCTTGGGGATTCATCAAAAGGAGCCTTGTGTGTGTGTGTGACCAGAGAGTAGGACTTATGAAAGGATTGCAGCCCCCTGCCAAGGAATGAAATGTATTCATTTTTAGCCCAGAAAAGGAAATGGTGCTTCTGGCTGAGAATTTTTAAGTGATCCAGAGTTGTGTTTGTAAGATCCCTGGGCAGGTGGAGAGTTGGGGTGCAGTTCATCAAGTGCTTCTCCTGGTGACCCTAAAACATCCTGTGGTCAGTGGGACATTGTGTGTCATGTGATCTGAGGTGCTCGAGCTCTGGGTGCTTCTCTCTTCTTCGTGCTTATTTTTTGCTCTCTTGAGTTTCCTTTCATTTCCTGCGTGAAATTCTTTCCATCTCTGGCTGGCAGAAGGTGTGCGTGTGTATTTATACACCCATATAAGACAGGACTGTGAACCCCACAAGCACTGCCAGTGTCTCACATGACATTTCTCTTGTGATTAGCATTTTTTAAATATGGAAAGGACAAGGTTTTGTTTCAAAGCACCTTTTAGAGTTTGTTCCCAACACAGACCCAAATGTGCTCCATAATTTTTCAGCAAAATTCCTGTTGTCTGCCCAGTGACTGAGGTCTGGCCCTGTTCTCTCTCAGCAGGTAGTTTAATTATTGCTGGAGTAGTGGCTTTCCACAAGGCTATTCTTTGTGCCAGAATGCTCAGAAATTCTAGAAAATTCACATTGCAGAGCCTGTGCCACTCATTTCATAGAGGTGTGAAACAATTGCCTTGTGGATCAGGATTCTTCCTTATGGATTCCTGGAGAAATGTCTGCGGTGCTTGTAATGCACTGAACAATATTAGGATAAAAAATACATGGAATCACAGAATCCTAGAATGGATTGGGTTGGAAAAGACCTCCGAGATCATCAAGTCCAACCCTTGGGCCAACTCCAGTCCCTTTACCACATCATGGCACTCAGTGCCACGGCCAAGCTCACNCTCCAGCCTCGTTGCTCTTCTCTGGCCCTGCTCCAGCCCCTCAATCTCTTTCCTCAACTGAGGGGCCCAGAACTGAACACAACACTCAAGGTGTGGCCTCCCCAAGGCAGAGTCCAGGGGAAGGCTCACTGCCCTGGGCCTGCTGGCCACACTAGTTTGGATCCAGGCCAGGATCCCATTGGCCTTCTTGGCCACCTGGGCACACTCTTGGCTCCTCTTGAGCTTCCTGTCCCTCAGTCCCCCCAGGTCCCTTTCTGCCTGGCTGCTCTCCAGCCACTCTGTGCCCAGCCTGGAGCGCTGCAGGGGGTTGGTGTGGCCAAAGGGCAGGACCTGCACTTGGCCTTGTTGAACTCCATCGCATTGGAATCAGCCCATCTCTCAATCATATCTATATGTAAGATGCGGGGGGTATTTAATGAGTTAATTTTGACAGGCTTGTCACAAAGTTGGCCTGTCTGAGCTTGCTGTTGTTGCCTTTGAGTTTTTGCTGAATTCCTGCTTCTCTTTGCAGTTGCACAGTACCCTTTTGAAGACCATAACCCACCACAGCTGGAGCTCATCAAACCGTTCTGTGAGGACCTTGACCAGTGGCTTAGTGAGGATGACAATCATGTTGCAGCAATCCACTGTAAAGCTGGAAAGGGACGAACTGGTGTAATGATTTGTGCATATTTGTTGCATCGAGGCAAGTTTTTAAAGGCTCAAGAAGCCCTAGATTTCTATGGGGAAGTAAGGACCAGAGATAAGAAGGTGAGATACTCTGTTCTTCTGTTCCCCTGCCTGGAACTTGCTGCTTTTGCTCCTTGAGGTCAAATTGATGCTCAAACCCTTTGAGAAGAACTTGCCATCAGTTGTGATACCTGGTTTGATTTTAGCTTTAATATTATCAGCTCAGCACAGTTATAAATGAAAAAGCTTTCCTAAGCAGCAGTAGCAGTTAGTTAAAACACTAAAACAGCCTGGTTCTTCCATCTGTTCAAGAAGACCTGGACAGTGTATTTTAAATGGCTTTTTCAGCAGAGTTGTGCTGTGTGTTACATCAGATGGGCAGTTGATGGGGGAACTTTCTTGTTCAGCATTTTCAGCCCAAATAAGAGGATTATTCCAGCTTGTTTTGCCTTTCATCTCCTCAGGTTGTCTTAACTTCTATGGTGTTGTTTGGAGATGTGTAGTAATTACAGTTGAATATCCCTACTGGAAGAATATACTGGAATATTGTTGGATGCCCCCTCTCAGAGAAGGGTAGTTAAGGACCTTTCTGCATTAATGAGAATTTAACCTCCTTATTTGAAATGTACTCCAAAGATAATAAGGTGTGACTTGCATGGTCGCTTGAACAAGCTTCCCTGCTCATCTTCCATCATTTCCTGGAGTATGTTGGTTGAGCGTTCCCAAGGGATCATCCCAGCAGGCCGGTTTCAGCCTCCTCAAGTACAGAGCTCTCTCTGTTCCTGTAATGGTTGCACAAAGTATTAATTTCATAGTGGGAAGACCTCTAAAAAGCAGAGCTTGATGTCTGAAGGCTCTTGAAAGCAGAAGTTTCACATAAGGAATTCTAGGATTTGGATTGTTAATTCATTGGAAGGAGCAAGTACCTCCTTAGTTTGCTCTCTTGACAATATGGAGCTCTTATTCCATGTACTGCTGAGCTGGTTCTGATGCAATACTGGAGCAGAGACCCTGTCAAGGTTTTCCCATCCAAACTTTGAGGCTTTTGGTAAGAGCCCATGACTAGGAATGAGTGGTGTGAATAAACAGATTCCACCTCCTGCTGACGATTATCTCAAGAGCTGCATAAAACAGCGTGAAAACCACAAACCTGAAGAAAAACATGGTGAAAAGTGTGTTGTGCCTCAGTTTCCCTTTTTACAAAGGTGGTGTTTCTGCACATCAGTGTGGTGGGGATAAGGTCAGCTGGGTGTTTGTCAGTACCCCAGGGGTACCTGGGGTCTCTTGGAGGTGAGGGAGGACTTAGGAAGCAGGAATAGTGAGAGCCTTGTTTAGCTTTTCTCTAAATACTGTCTGTAACCAGCAACTCTGTTTTGGTTTCAGTGTCTCTACTGGAAGAGTTGATTTTTTTTTTTCCCCTTCCCAGCTCCACTTGAGAGCTTGGTTATCTTGATGTGGCCAGTGGGCAGCATTTGATTCACTAATCCTTCAAGTGGTTTTTATAAGCAGGTATTCCAGTGCAGTTTCTGGGAGCCTTTTCCTCCCTTGTGGCCCATATTTCAGTGTTATATGTCAAGTGCTGCTCTCTGACTTGGTATTTCACCACACCTTTATACAACTGACTTCCTGAATTCAAAGTAGATGAGGCATCAAAATTGCTGTTTGCACCCAGGGGGGAACAATGCTTGTTCTCTTTCTTTTTGTGGTTTGGGGTTTTTTTGTGTGTGTTTTTTTTTGTCTGCACCAACATATGTATGATGAAGGAAAACTGGCTTCAATGAGGTACCAGATTTTCTTGGTTTAAAGCAAGGACAAGGTGCACACTTTGCATGGAGCTGCTGAGAACAGTCCAGCTAAAATCACTGTTGCCATTAGTGCTCGTGGCAAAGTGATTCTTGGAGGGTTCAGTCCGTGCTGGCAGGAAGTGTGAGTCTGATTGCAAGAGGAAATGTGACTAATTGGTCGAGGCAGCAACCTCGAGTACTTCTGGAACAAGCCTTTCCCAAGTGCCTGCTGGGAGAAGCAGCTTCACAGAGGCCTTTGCAACATAGAATCCTAGAATGGATTGGGTTGGAAAAGACCTCCGAGATCATCAAGTCCAACCCTTGGGCCAACTCCAGTCCCTTTACCACATCATGGCACTCAGTGCCACGGCCAAGCTCAGCTGAAAAACCCCCAGGGATGGGGAATCCACCCCCTCTCTGGGCAGCCCATTCCAATGCCTGAGCACTCTCTCTGCAAAGAATTTCTTCCTGATATCCAACCTAAACCTCCCCTGGCAGAGCTTGAGCCCCCCGTGCCCCCTTGTCCTATTGCTGAGTGCCTGGGAGAAGAGACCAACCCCCACCTGGCCACAACTTCCCTTCAGGCAGTTCCAGACAGTGCTGAGGTCACCTCTCAGCCTCCTCTTCTCCAGCACAAACACCCCCAGCTCCCTCAGCCTCTCCCCACAGCACTTGTGCTCCACTCCCTTCTCCAGCCTCGTTGCTCTTCTCTGGCCCCGCTCCAGCCCCTCAATCTCTTTCCTCAACTGAGGGGCCCAGAACTGAACACAACACTCAAGGTGTGGCCTCCCCAAGGCAGAGGCCAGGGGAAGGCTCACTGCCCTGGGCCTGCTGGCCACGCTGTTTTTGATACATCAAGTGGAAGGAGTTGTAGGTGAGGCTGAGAGTTGCTGTCCTGGGAAATAAGACATTGCAAAACTGAGTCTGCAGGAAGACTGTCTGGGACCAAATCCTGTTGCGGGGTTTGATTTCTCTTTCCTCTCTGAGCTACCTCTTTTGAGTTCTGTATCTCATTGTAGCGGGAGGAACTTTTTCAGAAGAAGAGAATGATGAAGATTAGAAAGTATTGACTGTGTAGTTGCTGCTTCTGCCTTGAAAGGTTTTATGGTGGGGATTAGACTTGGAAGGAAGCACAGAATGGTCAGTTGGGAGCAACTGTGCAAGTGCCGGAGCTGGAGATGATCCATTCAGGAGCACTGACCATCATATAGTTGTGTTGTCAAGAGTGACTCCCAAGAGCTTTCCTGTGGGGAAAGGCTGAGAGAATTTGGATGGTTCAGCCTGGAAAGGAGAAGCTTTGGGGTGACCCAACTGTGGCCTTCCAGTGCCTGAAGGGGCTGACAGGAAACATGGGGAGAAACTTTCCAAAGATGGGAGTGACAGAACAAGGGGGAATTGCATCAGACTGACAAGAGAGTAAGTTTAAATTAAGTATTAAGAAGAAATTTTCCCCTGTGAGGGTAGGCAGGCCCTGGCACAGGGTGCCCAGAGAAGCTGTGGCTGCCCCATCTCTAGAAGTGTCCCAGGCCAGGCTGGACAAGGCTTGGAGCAACCTGGGCTGGTGGGAGGTGTCCCTGCCTGTGGCAGGGGGTGGAATGGAGGGGCTTTAACATTCCTTCCAACCCAAGCCAGTCTGTGATTCTGTGATATAACTGAACAGGAAATGAAACCCAGCTATTTTGTGTAAGGAAGTGTCAGAATGACTCTCTGAGCAGGGCAGAGATCTCTGGTCTGATGTCAGAGCTCAGCAGTTGTGATTTCTGTTTGTTGGACATACTCAGGTGACAACCTCTGCTAGACCTGATGCCCTGAGCCCAGTCTGAGGCTGCAGCTTTACCCTCACAGCAGGGCATGTTATTAGAGTGAATGGGAGAATGTAACTTCCAAAATTGTTTGTTCTTCATAATCCTGCCTGTGCTACCCTGAGAGGAGAACCAGGAGCAGCACCTGACGATTTTTGTGACATCTACACAAAAATGACAGTGCCCCAGGAAGCTCTGGTGCAAGAACTAGAGAAGGTTTTCCAACATCCACTTAAAAGTGGTGATGGTGATAGATGGAAAATACCAGCCTCTTGAGGAGAACGTACTTGGACTACTTCCCTGTCCTTATTCTCCTGGAGTAAAAGTGAGCAGGGTTTGATTGTACCTCTTGGAGTATTATTAGCTTGTTATGGAAATGGTCTGCTTGGAGTTGAGACCTTTGAGTTCCGCTTCAGCATGACTGGTTCTTAGGGTCTCAGGGCAAAGACTCTGTCTCCAGGGAGTGAATCTCTTTGGCTGGAGGGATGGAACTGCCTTGCTGGACAAGAACTGGATTTGCTTTGGGATTGACTGTCACTGTGGACATGGATGTGTTCCCTTGGCTCTGCTCCCAGCCCTGGTTTTCCTGACCAGGGTGCTGAGGTTTCTCTGTAGGACACATCCTTTGGGAAGCACTGAGCAGAGAAGGATGTGTTCTCCTTACCTGCCTGGTTTCCTCTGGGTTGGCAGCATTGGCAAACCCTGCTGGTCTGCTCTGACACTGGGATTTGCTCAGTCCTGGAGCTCAGATCCCAGGAAAGCAAACTTGAAAGCTCCCTTAAGAATGGGAGGACATCTGAGCCAAACCCATGGGCACTGTAGGAGGCTGCCTAGGAAGGTCATTGTACAAGTGCTGCAGGGAAAGGTCTTTTGTGTAATTTAGAAGTGATAAGGAGACATAATTATCAACATTTTTTTTAATAATGGCAGGAAGTGACTATTTTCATGTGTGCAGAACAGAGATTTGCTACATGCAAAGTACTCTGGCCACTCTGAGCTGCTGGCTGTTGTGAGGTGAAGCAGGTGAAAGTAAGAGTTCATAGAAGTCCTGTGGTGTAGGTTTTGTGACCAAAGTGTTCAGTGACTCCTTTTGCTTATCTTTGTTTGTTACAATCCCACAATTGGTTTTAATCAGAAAATGTACTTACTGCTGCTGCTGTAAATATGCAGCACAGGTTATTGTAAACCATGGAATGCATTGTCTGGGAAATTAAGTAATTTTTTATCTTTGTGACTTCTGCTTGAAAATATTAGAGCTTTAAAACTGTTGCCTTACTTAAAGCTTTAAGCTGATTTCAAATCAGCAATAAAAGCATTCATAGGTTATATACTCTCAAAGCAAATATTTTCTTCAGAGTTGTAAGTCAAATGTCAGTCCTTCATTGAATACTCTGGGCTGTGGGGCCTATTTTAATGAAACTTCCCACCATTTTTGGGGAAAACATTTCAGAGATTTCTTTTGTAATAGAAGGCAACATCAGTCTTGAGCACAGTGATATTAGTAAACATCAGAATCTTTTGACATAAGTTGATGTCAAAGTGGGAATCCTCTAGTGGTTCTAAAAATTAAAGTTGTTCAAGGCACCTCCTGCTTAACTCTCTGCCCCAGAAAAAGCAGCAGCAGGAAACTATGACTTGGACATGACCCTCAGGGGGTCTGTAGTGTTTGTTTTAAAGATACAGAAAAAATCTTCATTCTGTGCCACGTTACTGGAAGTGGATGTTTGGAGAGCACAGAATCGTGGAATGGGTTGGTTTGGAAGGAACCTTAAAAATCATGTAGTTCAACACCCTGCCATGGGCAGGGGCACCTCCCACTGGCCCGGGTTGCTCTGGACACTCCCAGGGATGGGGCAGCCACAGCTTCTCTGCCCAACTGTGCCAGGGCCTGCCCACCCTCACAGGGAAGGATTCCTTCCCATATACCTAACTTAAATTTCCCCTCTGTCTGTCTGAAGCCATTCTTCTTGTCCTGTCCCTCCAGGCCCTTGGAAATACTCTCTCTCCATCTTTTCTGTCAGTCCCTTCAGGCCCTGCAAGGCCACAGCTGGGTCCCCCCAAAGCTTCTCCTCTCCAGGCTAAACAATCCCGGCTCTCCCAGCCTTTCCCCAGGGCAGAGCTGCTCCAGCCTCTGAGCTGTACGAAAGCTGTTGGAAAACCAGTGTCCTGCTTGTTGCAGGAACTGGTGGTGGATGAATGCCCTGTCCTTGGTGGTCTGTTTGGAGGTGCTGGGCAGGAGCTCTGCCAGCGGTGCTTACAGATGGTCCTGGTGGTTTCTGATGCTCGTTTTCCCTCTCTTAGGGAGTGACAATTCCCAGTCAGCGACGCTACGTGTACTACTATAGCTACCTGTTAAAGAATCACCTGGACTACAGACCAGTGGCACTGCTGTTTCACAAGATGATGTTTGAAACAATTCCCATGTTCAGCAGCGGAACTTGCAGTAAGTACCCAGCACTTGTTACCCTCTAATGAGAAACACCAGCCTTGAACGTGGTTGTGGCACCAAGATCTCTGTGGAGAAGGTCGTGCTTACACCCCTCACATCCCAAAACCTGCTGGGTTGGTGTGCTCTGTCCACTGGGATCCTCCCAGGAGTGTGAAGGACTCGGGTTTGTTTTACTACAGCTTTAAAACGGGAAGTGTTTAAGGGTTGGAAGATCAGTGATGCCATAAATAGAATCATTAAGTGAGAAAAGACCTCCCAGTCCACCAAGTCCAAACTGTGACTGATCCACACCTTGTCACCCAGCCCAGTGTGCCACGTCCAGCTGTTCCTGGACACCTCCAGGGATGGTGACCCCCCCCATCCAATATATCCATTTGGATATTTGCTCCTTTTATACAAGCCTCCCTTTTCATTTTTTAGTGTATCAGCTCTTGGGAAACATGAATTGCTGGAAAACATTTGCTTAATGGCGTGTTGGCTTCAAATGCAGCAACATCATTCTTGCCATGATGTTTGAAAAAATAAATGAATCAGTTCAGCTGGGCAAATACCTAATTAACTTTGGGATAAACTTTACTTTATGTGGAGGCTTATAAAGCACTTATACACCTGTGAGTGATTAATCTGATCTGCTGAGACACTGTGTTGGGAAGGAGCAGCAGATTGCTTGAAGCTTTGAAATCTATATACAGATTCTCTGCTGTCCTGTGGGCTGCGTGACAGGGCAGTAACTGCCTAGTGCTGTGTTCATGTTTTGCTGGTGGAAAAAATCTTTCTAATGGTTTTGCTATGGGGATTACAGCAATGTGTAATTAATTCCAGTGCCTCCTGTGGCTTTGATTAAAATGGCCCTGTTAACATTGTTGTGAGGCACTACCTGAACACGTAACACACATAAGGAACAGTCAAGCAACTTGTCAGGCTGGGCTGAGGAGGAGGAAGGGAGGAGCCTCTGCCAAGAAACCTCTGCCTCCAGGGGAGAGGTGTGGAGGTTACAGATTTCTGCAATTACCACTTATTTAATGTTTTGGATAAACTTTGCTGTACTTGCCAAATGAAGCTACAAGTCTGAATCACTTGTGTGAGCATTGACTTGGGTGTCCATGGCAGGCTCTTGGTGTGCTGTTTTCATGGCATAAACAACAGTTATGCTGAGCACCTGAGAGGGTAGATTAACTGTCAACTTGAGCATCTTTGTGTACTGCAATATTTTAAGTTTCTCTGGAGTTTTCAGTGATTTTTCAGTATGTGAAACCCACAGGCTGTGTTGTTTCTTTAGTCATGTTGTTGACTGTGATGGGAGGAATTTTACATTTAACTCAATAACTTCAAATCTGACTTCCTTGTTACCACTCTGCTGTTTTAAAGTCACTGACCAAGAAGGTCTGTGCCTCTCAAGCAAAGGAAGGGATGACAGGGTTTCACAGCTCTGAGGATTTGAGGGAGATAAGGTGAGAAAACTGGGACTGTTCAAGCCTGGAGAGTGTTACGGAGAGACCTCACAGCATCTTCCAGTGTCTGAAGGGGCCACAGGGAAACCAGAGAAGGACTCTCTCAGGAACTGTGGTGGTAGGACAAGGGGGAATGGCTTGACACTGCCAGAGGGGAAGTTTGGGTTGGATATGAAGAAGGAATCCTTCCCTGTGAAGGTGGGCAGGCCCTGGCACAGGTTGGGCAGAGAAGCTGTGGCTGCCCCATCCCTGGGAGTGCCCAAGGCCAGGTTGGACAGGGCTTGGAGCACCCTGGGATAGTGGAAGGTGTCATGGGCAGGAGGTTGGAACTGGATGATTTTAAGGTCCCTTCCAACCCAAACCACTCTGGGATTGTGAGAGTGTGTAAGTGACAGTTTCATGGCTGGGCCATTCAGGAGGATAATCTGGGTGTGCTCCATAGGGATTTCCACAGCTCTGCAGGGCTGTCTGGCAATTTCTAAAGAAACTCTGCTTAGACTGCACCAAAACCACTCATAATTTCACTGTTCCCCTTGCAGATTTAATTTGGAAAGTTATGCTGTGACACTTCATTTGTGATGGTGATACACAGGGACAACTTACTTTGTTGGTGCTGGTTGGTTTTGTGTATTAGTGTTCAATTTTGTCCTTGTTTTTGTTTGTGTAACAATTGTGTTGGTGCAGGAATAGAAATCAGTTTGTGCTGACATGATCACCCACTCTACAGTTGGAAGAGGAGATGAGAGAGAATAAAACCCCTCAGTTAGATCCATATGATACAGGGAGGAGAGGCAGCACACAAGGAACAGTCAAGTAGTTGTCACTTCATATAATTGTGTCTTACTACCTTAAAAAGAAACAACTTTCTAGGAGCTCTGGTTGCCTGAAAGTATTGCCATGAAGGACAGAAATCTGTTGCTTCCAGTAGCATCTAGGAAAGTTTGATGCCCTGTGGTGCTTAACCCTTAACAGGTATTTATTTAACTTTGAAAATGTCGTCGCTCACAATTGTGAGTCCACGACCAGCATTGTGCTTTTTGACACTGTAAAGGCATTTCTTACCAAGTGACACTCTTGTTTTGCCACACAGATCCTCAGTTTGTGGTGTACCAGCTCAAGGTAAAGATATTCACCTCCCCTTCAGGACCCTCAAGACGTGAAGACAAGTACATGTACTTTGAATTCCCTCAGCCTTTGCCGGTGTGTGGTGATATCAAAGTGGAATTTTTCCACAAACAGAACAAGATGTTGAAAAAGGTTGGTTTTCTTGCTTTTTCTGGAGAATGTTGCCGAGCCTGATGCAGAGCTGGGATGTTGGTTATTCTGCAGTGTTGCATTCTTTCATGTCTGGTTTTCCCAAGGAGCCAATCCACCACAAAAAATGAAAGCTGGGTGTTTGGAGAGTTGGTGAGATTTAAGCACAAAGGTTGGATAAAAATGATCCTGGAGATGTCTTGCAGTCACTTGGGTAGTAGTGAGTAATCTAATTGAGGAAGAAACATTCCCATCCTAAAAATAGACTTGCATACTGAGCAAGTTAACTCCAGCTGTTTTCTTCACTAAATTTTCCTAAGGTTTGAGCAGGCACAGAAGATCCTGTCTGTGCTCTTGGCTGATTTCTACCCATCTGTCAAATGCAGTTGAGTTTCTGGGATAATTAAGTTCCTACGCACTTCGTAAAAGTATCTCTGCAGTCTCTTCAACCACCTCTCTGTTCCCAGCTGCAGTGCCTTGACTTTAGAGGTTTAGGGAGCTCACTCAGCACTGGGGATTTCATCAGTTGTGGAAAAAAATTAACGTAGAACTTCTTTTGAAACCAAAGTCAACAAGTTCTTAAAGCTGAATGGCTCATCTCTGGGGTTCATTAGTTCTGGTGCTGGTGGAACTAACTGGTTTGCATCTACCAGAGTGAAAGGTGAGCATGGGACCATGTGGATTAAAGTCTTTTTTGTATCTGCTGCTTAAAATTCTTCATCAGTAGTTAACTCACAGTTTAATGGAGGTTCTAAAAGTTAAGAGCATTGAGTGAGTGAGTTCTGTGTACAGGTAAAGCCCAAATATAGAAGTCCTGGAGTGGATTGGAGACAGAACTAAGTGATGAGAGGTCTGTTCTAGCTGTGCATGCAGGTTGTGCCTCCTGGCTGTGTGTAAATACACATGCACAGTGTTGTGTGGGCCTGTTCAGGTACCAGGTGTTGCTAACAAGTTTCATCTCTGATGTCTACAAAAGTTTTTAAACTGTTTCTTAGTAGGTCTGTTTTCTGTTCAATGGGATGTTTTAGTTGGTCAGTGCAGCTCTATGCAATAGAGGGGCTGTAAAAGTAAGCATTTTAAAAGCAGAAATTCTACTTAAAGTCAACATTAGGAGTACTGACATTTCAAACAGCAACACAGAGCAGCCAGTTTTGAGAACAGGCTTTTAAAGAAGCACCCAGGTAAGTATTGTGGGCTAGACCTGAGGGATGCAGGGAGGAGATGGTGCAAAACCCAAACATCTGAGACAAGGCCCTGTTTTATCTGCTCTCTGTCCTGTCTGGACTGTGAATTTGCTGTTTCTTTGCCATCTCCAGTAACACATGGCTTGCAAACAGACCTTACAGGAAGCCTTGTGTGCCCTGCCCACCCCAGCAGTGCCAGTGGGCTCTGTAGCCCCAGGAACAAACTCCTGCATTTGTTTTACCCCTGCAGAGAGCACTGAGTTCCAGGGGCAGCAGAAACTGGAGCTCCTCGTGGGCACACACCATTTCTGCAGTGGAAGTTCAGTCTTGAGGGGTGTGTAAAGCTGCAGAACCCCAGCACTAGTGGGCTGTGCTTTCATTTCAGTGTGTCAGGCTGTGGTTTGATTTCTTAGGAGTCTCTTTGTAGTTTCTCAGTAGCTGGTTGATGTATTTTTTTCTTTTTGTCTATTCTTACCAAGCAGCAAAACTGTTTGGGGTCTGTGGATTACAGATAGTGCAGAGGTGCTCCTTTTCTCAGTGTTTTCAGCCTGTCAGGGTCAAGGAGAGGTGAAAGCTGCTCTTTTTACAAACCCTTCACCAGACAGTAAAGAAACCACCTTGGCAATCAAACACCTGTTGGATTGAATGTCTGATTGCCTCAATTCTCAGTACCAGTGGAGATCAGAAGGAAGTAGGTGTAAGATGTTGCCCAGTTCTGGTAAGATCCCCTCTCTCAGCTCTGCTGTAAACACAGACAGGAGCAGATGCTTCCACGTGGTCCTTTGACAGCTTGTTACATAAAAGCAATGAGGTGGGAACAGGTCAAAGGTGAATCTTGGTGACAGAAAAACCTTCCTTGGCTCAAAGTTGAACCCATTTCTCTGTCCAAATGTTTCACATCTCTGCCTGTTCCTTTTCTAGTTCAACTGACTGCGCAACTTTTACTCAAAACCCCAGAAGGGAATCCTCCCACTGGGGACACTTGTATTTTAAAGTGTTCATGAGGAACAGCAGAATTAGGAATGACAGGATCTTACCTTTCAGAGATCCTGGTTTATTTACCACGTTCATGAAAGGTGGAATTACAAGCCTGTTGCTGTCACTGTTCTTGTTCTTCCAAGGTTTTCCTTTAGCAGATGAAGCTAAACAAGTCTTAAAGACATCACAAATTTACTAGTCTGTATTTTGACTTTAATATAATAAAAAACCTACCTAATAAGATCAATTAAAAGTGTAATCCCTGTTCAGGCAGGGATTAAAATCCCTGAATGGCTGTGTGTCACCTCTGGAGAGGAAGGAAAGTTCTGTGTCCTCCTGCTGGGTCTGGGCTGGTGTTTCATAATTGCCCCAGATTCCCTCACCTGTGCTTGCTTCCAGATTTCTTAGTTCTGTGAAGAGCAGCAACATCACCTGCAGAGCTCTCTGCAGAGGTCTCTGGAAGGGAGGGCTCTCCTCAAGTTCCATCAAGCTCTTTTTGGATAAATTATTATGCCTAAACCAAATCAAACTGCAGCAACCAAGGGCCCTAGTGTTGGAGAGTCAGTGTCCAATTCAAATCAGCCACATGTCTTGTCTGGTGGGGGTTTTTAATGGCAATTTTTTAAGCAAATTTGGTGGCCATTGAGAGCTGACTTCAGCCAAAGGATTGTTGGTGAGGCAGTGACTGCTTTGGAAAAGTTGCCCTATTTCAGCTCTTCCACCTGGCATCAGTTAGGAAGTCCTCAGCTTTTGGTCTTTTCTTGTCTAATCAAGTTGTTTACTTTATTCTCAGACCATTTCTTCAGTGTGATGTAGCTACTTCCTTTCAAGAATGAAATGCATGCCCACATGAGGACAAAATGGCTTGGGGCTCCAGTGCAGTTATTTTGTATGACTTTCTGATGGATAGAAGTTAGTCATTTGGGGAATTTCTTTTTTTTTTGGAGCATGTCTTTCTGTTGTTCTGCCTTGTAGCTGGACTGCTCTTCCATCTCAGACTGCTGCCATAGTCTCTCTAGGTTTGCCTCCATGTATCTGTGCAAAGCCCTTTTCTTCCGGTGATTGGTGCTGACATGAGAATCTTGAAGTATTTCAGAGTATCCTTAAATCACTCTGTTCAATGAGTCTGTTTAAAAATAACACAGAGAAGATCTCCTAATCTTCCTGCCTCCAGAGCCTGGGGGTGAAGGAGACCTTTCTCAGGAGTCCTGCCAGTGGAGATGAGAAGGAAATGTTGGTGTGGGTTTAATTTGGAAGAGTCAGTGGTGTTGCAGACCCAGACTGCAGCGTAGGCAGGGCTGACAGCATTGTGGGAGCAGTTGCATGTCATCTCTCCAGTCTGGAGATGGGAAGTTCTGCTACATAGTTCCAGGAAGACTTTGGGCAATTGTTTGGCAAACTCTGAAGAATGAACTCCGAAAATGTCAGAAGGCTTGAACTGTTGATCTGGACATGGTACAAGAAGTTCCCTCAGTTCTGACTGTGGAAAGACCGAGGCTGGCATGGAACAGGTTGAAACATGATCTCCATGCCTTGGACAACATCTCCAAACCCCTTGGTTTGCTGCAGAGTGATTGTAAGAGCCTCTGGATCTCTCAAGAGGACACAGGAACCCCTAATTGATGGCTTAAATGATCTTGGATTTGGATCTGGCTGCAGTTAGAGACAGATACCAGCTCTGAGCGAAGGATGTTCTTCTATCAGGCTCAGAACTGAGAGACTGCACGAAGTAGAAGGAGTTTGTCAGAACAGGGGGATTAAATCAGCTTCTGTCTCAAGTGTCTGACACTGCCCTGTGGATTTTATGGTACAGCATTGGTTATGGAAGAAGTACATCTGTGATTTTTTGTTTTCTCTTTTTTTAAGACAGATGTTTGTGATGTAACTGGAAGTGAAGCAAAACACATGGAAAAACAGTCACTAATGCTCATTTCCAGAAGCCTATTCATTGAGTTGTGTTATGTGAGCACTTGGTCTGGTATTTTGATTTGCTATATAAAGCCCAAGTTCACTTCATGCCTTGATTTTTAAAATTCCTATCTTTGTCCCATATTATATCATCTTTCTTTGTTGTCTTGCATGAAATATCAGAAGCCTGAAGCTTTCACTGAATCCTCACTTTGAATAGTGAGGTTTGTTCTTCAGTGCAAACAGTGACACAGTTGTCACCCACAGGAGCTGATGCCTAAAAACCTGACCAAGCCTTCCTTCAGTTTGAGTGGCCATACCATGTCCCAGGACCCATGAACTCAGTTTATTTAGCTAATTAAGTTACTTTAATGGGAAAGAAAGGAAAATAATTTGATGCTTTCAAAGCTGGGGGGGAGATAAAAGGAGAAATGACCAGCTCAGCTGAGTTGTGTTGTTTAGTTTGAGTCCCTGAAGACCTCTGGAAATGTATCCCAAGGAAAAGAGATTAAAAGCTGTCTAGCAAGAGGTTTGTCATCTGTCTTGTCTCCTCCAGCCTCCATCAGTGCAGCAGAGTCCCTGCAGCTGCTTTTCTGGGCAGCCCCTCAAATGCCAAGTAAATCCTCCCTAGTTGTGCCCCACATGATGGAGCTGCAGATGAGGCATGACAGGACCATCCATGCCTTCTGCTGGCATTGCCTCACATCCAGTGGCCTGGTTTTCCTTGGCACTGCTTTCCTTGAAGCCATTTCTCATCCATGTGCTGCACACTGGAGGTGGCCCTGAGGACCTGCACCAGTGGCAAAGTGTTGGGCTCCCAAAACAACACGTTAATTTGCCAGATGAACTTGATTCCCAAAGATGCTGGAGAGGCCTGTGGGGAAGTGGCTGACTTCTGAATGTCCAAAAGTGTTTCTACCTGAATTATTTAACTTCTGTCTTTGCCATTGGCCTTCCTTACAGGTTGGGAGTCTCTCAGGTGCTTACAGAAATGCACCCAAGCTGGAAGGGGTTTTGTGGGCTTTGCCTAAAATACTGGGAATGCATCTGCTGGCCCTTGGTAGAGAGGGCAGGTAGAAGCTGTTTGATCAGACACTTCTGTACTCCTAGTGTTGGTGTGCTTGTTTTTATTAATTTGTGAAGAAGATGAATGTGAGTTAAGGTTCTGGAATGGGCCAGCAGGTTTAACAGGGATGCAGAAATCCTGACCATTGTGGGCATTTGCAATTTGGATCTTAAGCATGAAAACTCAAATCAGAGTCAAACAGAAGATTTCATTTGTAAAGAGCAAGTAAATACAGCTCAGTTTCAGATGGGGAAGTGCTTAATGTGCCAGTCAGGACTAACCTGCCAACAACCCTGGAAACATCAGCTCTTGACTGGCACAAGGGCAGGAGATGGAGAGCTAAGCCAAGGGCATTCCATGCATCCTATGGAGCTGTTGAGCTGAGAGCTGAAGTTCTGGGCATATCAGCCTTAGAGATGACCCAAGAGCAAAACTTGTTCAGTAGCACACATGGAGAGATGCTCACCTGCTAGTCCTGGTGAGAAGTGTGTGACTTTAAAACCACTCTTGGCACAGGTATCTCTGTGGCAGTGTTAGAGTGGATAACCAACCTTGAACCTGTTGGTCATATGTCAAGTTCTGCTGAGGCTGAATACACTTCAACTGTCACTGCCTCAGCTTCTCCTTAAAGACCTCCTGTTGAGCAGAAGGACAGCAGACACCTCTTGGTACTGCTCAGCAAAGGTCTGACTGGTAGAAACCACCTCAGTAAAGCAGTAAGGAATCCACTGCTAGAGGAGACCTGGGTTTCTAGGGTGGTTTTGCTCAATTCCAGCTATTTCGGTATGAAATTAAAAGCTTTGTGTTATGGGGGAGATTGTTCTGTATTATCAATATTTAACTCACCTAAGCTGGTTTCCACAGGTTGTTTCTTAGGTCTGGCAATCGCTTGGCAAGGTGTGAAGCCAAAACAAATCTGTTTGTGCCTTGTGATTGCAAGTTCTACACTTATTTTCACCTGCTTTTATTGTAGGTATGATAGTTCTAAACCCGACTTTGATAAGAGGTGACATCTGATTGGTTAAAACTGAGCTTGATTAATGCAGAATTTTGTGTGTTGTCCAGGAGACTTGGTGACAATGTCTTTGCATGCAAATGTGACCAACGATGTGCTCTTGTCCAAACGTGGTCTGTTATTACCTATTTGTTTCTGACCAGATGATGATATCACTCTAATGAACATGCCACTAGTGAATACTAAAGCAAGCTTGTTTTTTGTGTTCTTCCTCCCCTAGGACAAAATGTTTCACTTTTGGGTAAATACATTCTTCATAGGACTGGATGAAAATTCAGACAAAGTAGAAAATGGAAGTCTAGTTGCAGATCAGGAACTTGATGGTATTTTCAGTACAGAGCGCTCAGATAACGATAAGGAATATTTAATCCTTACATTAACAAAAAACGATCTAGACAAAGCAAATAAAGACAAAGCCAACAGATATTTCTCTCCAAACTTCAAGGTCAGTATCCATTCTGTGTGAACAAAGCTGAAAACCTGCATGACTTGCTCTGCTGTCTCTTGCCTGGCGGGGGGACCGTGTGAAACTTGTGCAGGGACTGAGCCCCCTGTGTTGGTGTAGCCATAACTTAGCAAAGCTTTTAGCTTTGGATGTTTCTCTGCTTTTTGGGAAGCTGGTGGATGTTGGGAGAATGGGATTAAAGCCTTCAGCTCTTTTCAGGTACTTCTCAAAGCCACTAGGGATGAGTAGTAGGAGAGCAGTGACCCAGGTGGCATCATCGCTGTAGCTGCTGTTGCCACGAGCTTGACACAGTAACTCCTGGCTTGATTTGCCTGTTTCCTGGGAAGCAGAGGGCCCACAGGGATTATGAGGAGCTTGGAACATTTCTCCTGTGAGGAGAAACTGCAGGAGCTGGGCCTGTTCAGTCTGGAGAAGACTTGAGAGGGGATTTCATCAATCCACACAAACACCTCCAAGGCAGGTGGAGGATGGTTCCAGACTCTTTTTGGTGGTGCCCAGTGACAGGATGAGGAGCAATGGCTATAAAGTAACACCCAAGAAGTTCCACCTCATCATGAGGAAGAACTTCTCTCCTGGAGGTGGCAGAGCACTGGCACAGCTGCCCAGGGAGGGTGTGGAGTGTCCCTCTCTGGAGATATTCCAGACCCACCTGGTTCCTGTGTCACCTGCTGCAGGTGACCCTGCCTGGGCAGGGGGGTTGGACTGGGTGGTCTCCAGAGGTCCCTTCCAACCCCAGCTATGCTGTGAGTCTGGGAATACCTTAACTTGGGAGTTAAACTTTGAGGAATAAGAGCCATTGCCAGCAGTGTTTTAAACACAGGAAAAGCATTTGTAAGAACTGGAGCATTTTCTGACTGGCTCATATAACACCAGCCAGCCCCCAGCAGTGCTGGTGTGAAGGTAGTGGTCAGAGTTGCTTGTTGGAATGTTGCTTGGATCAGGCTTTTCACTCACAAGTCACCCATGAGAAAGTATTTTATTCATTCCTGTGCACTCTTACTACAATTCCAGAGTTCTGGAAGGCAGGAGGGAGGGTTGAACAGCTTGGCCTGCTGTGCTGGTGTGTCCTTTGGGAGCACCAGTGGCTGCTGTAGCCAGGCATAACTCCTGCCCTGGGCTGGAAAATCCTGCAGCTTTGCCAGGGCTTTATTTTGCCACTTGTGGGAGGGAGAGGCTGGAAAACCTCTCTGTGGAGAGAGCAGCACTCCTGTGGTTCAGTGTAGCTGTTAAAAATTGCTTTGTTACCTGTGCTGAGTTCAAGTGCAGGTTCCCTTTTTAAATGTTGTCTTTTCCTTTCCCAGGTGAAGCTATTTTTCACAAAAACAGTAGAAGAGCCATCAAACCCAGAGGCTAGCAGTTCAACTTCTGTAACACCAGATGTTAGTGACAATGAACCTGATCATTATAGATACTCTGACACCACTGACTCTGATCCAGAGAATGAACCTTTTGATGAAGATCAGCATACGCAGATTACAAAAGTCTGAATATTTTTTTTATCGGAGATAAAAAAACAACATACAAAAAAAACCAACCATGAAGAGAGACAAACTTGAATAAACTGAAAAAAAAAAGGACCTTTCTAAATGGCAAAAGGACATAGTGTCAGATTACCAATTATAGGAACAATTCTTTCCTGACCAATCTTGTTTTGCCCTATAAATCTACAGGGTTTGACACTTGTCCAGTCGGGGGGAAAAAAGAAAGGTTACGTAGCTCTTATATGTATATACCTTTTTGTGTCAAAAGGACATTAAAACTTCAATTAGGAACTATAAACATGGCACTTTCCCATTTTATTCCAGTTTTATAAAAGTGGAGACAGACCTAATGTGTATGCGTAGGAATTTTTCCTTTTGTTGTTCTGTCACCAAACGAAGTTTCAAAACCGAAAAGAAAAAAACAAAAAAAAAAAAAAATTTACAGGTTCACATCCTGCCCCTTTTTTTGCACTTGTGTGGCAACAGAAAAGTCTGCAGTTGGCTAAGAGATGTTTCTAGAAGGTTTTCCTACATTCTAATGCATGTCTTTTGGCTGGGGGATGGCAAGGAGTGCTCGGGAAGGAGCGTGGCCTCTGTACCATATCCGGCTGTTCCATGCACCTTTCCTTAGCATGCTGCCCCAATCCATCCGGGACGATGACGAGGAGTCGCCGCTGTCACTGCTTGTTGTTTGTGCATTTTCATTTTTATTTTCAGTGTAATGGTGCTAGAAAAGGCAGCTAGAGGGAGTGATTCTGTGTTAGGGGTGCAGGAGTGAACCTTGACGGCGTCCGCCAGCCCCGCGAAATGAAGGGAGACAAATTCTTGGGGTCACACAAACTAAAAAGAAAAAAAAGGAAACACAGCAACAATGACTTAACCATACAAATGTGGAGGCTATCAACGAAAATAGGAGCTTGAAACAAATGGTTACAAAATTTGACAATGATTTATTGGGTGTTTGTTTTGGTTTTTTTTTTGTTTTTCCTGAATTGTAATGGCTGCTCCATCTCCTGTGTAATCAAGGCCAGTGCTAAAAGTCAGATGCTCTTAGTGCAGACATCAGTCAACATCTTACATTTATATTAGTAGTTTTCAATCATATTCCTGCTGTGAATACTTCATGTGCTGCCTTGCAAGCTTCTTTTTTTTTTCTGTCCTCATGAATATAAAAATATTTTGTAATGGTGCACAGGAAATGTCATTGGAGATTCTCCAGGTTAGTGTTTGTTTTGAAGGTTTCTGATGCATTTATTCAATCAAACCTCTGTCAGCTGTTCCACCCCTTTGACCTTACACATTCTAATACAATGAGTTTTGCAGTTTTGCACACTTCTTTTTTTTTTTTTTTTATAAAAGTCAGTAACTGTTAGGGAGTTTTACTTGAATACTCAGTACCTGCAATGTTTGAAGAACAGACCTTCCACACAAGAAAGAGCAAACCAGTGTTGCAGTAAATTCTCAATGCTATAAATGAGGATTAAAAAGCAGAACTCGTCCCAGCTAAATTGTTCACTATCAGAGAAAAAAACCCCACAAAGCACCCAACAAATTAGTTTTCTAAACTAACTGACAGGGTTGTGGTATTTGTTTGTAGGGGCCGAGCCAAGAGTAGGGCTTGAGGTTCCCCTTTGGTGTAGAATTGTCATGCCCAGACTGCAGGTGACTTAAGAGTACAGCTGCTGTTGCATCCAGATGTGGAGTAGCTGCCCAGGTTGTCCCCTCTAAAGTCCATCATGAAGAGCTGTCCCCAAATGGATGCTTTTTTTAGGATGTAATACACACCCCTCTCCCCCCAGTCAATCTGCTGGTGCTGACAGTGAAGTCCATGGGCTGTGCTCTCACCTAGAATTATGTATGGAATCTGTAAGGGCCCTGTACAACAGCATTAATGGTTGGAATTTGAACAGGACAAGGCAGGACTTCCAGTAATTCCTATTGGTAAACAAAGGTATAAAGGGCTTTTATTATTATTTTTTTTCTTGTCTGGTATCTGTTGGTCAATTTTGCTCATCAGATTCATGTTTCTAACTTCTAACAAAGCTGGTAAATACTTTCTGACTTAGAGGTTTCATTAGACTTTAATAGCTTAATGGATCAAGATTGCTGGTTGCAGCACTCATTATTCCCAGTGCTATGACGAGCAGGAGGTGGTTCCCTTGGGACGGGAATTTGAACTCTTACCCTTTCCAATCACGTTTCACCTTGTCTGGTTTATAACAGTTTGAAAGTTGTGTTGGCTTAATAAACAAAAACTGTCGATGCTTTAAAAAGTATTTGGATATTGACACTGCTGGGTGTCCCACTGTGGATGGTAAAGGTGGGATCAGTGTGGTTCCAGCCTGGAACGCTGAGAGATGGGAAATCATGGCGCGATGGGCTTTTGCACTGTTATTTTTCCTTTGGAATGTGAAGGTTGGAATGAGGGTTTGGATTTTTTCTTTTTTTTTTTTTTTAATGTTTCGATGTCTTTGAGAAGCCTTGCTTACATTTTATGGTGTAGTCATTGGAAATGGAAAAATGGCATTATATATATATATATATTATATATATAAATATATATTATACATACTCTCCTATACTTTATTTCAGTTACCACCCCCATAGAGGTTGACAAGAATTACTATGACTGAAAGGTTTTTGAGTCCTTATTAAAACTTTATTTATGACAGTATTCATAATTAGCTTGAACTGCATTCTGTAGGTAATCTCTCCTTGAGTTTCTGGACTTGTATGCTTCAATCTTTTTGGATGTGCAACAGCCTACATGTCTGAAACTACCTGAAGGCATCACTTTGGTAAGAGCTTACTGTAAGGCCCTGAAGCATCCCCCTCCTCATTGGCAGCCCCACTCAAAGTCTTTGCCACAGCTCCCCAAGGGCAGTTGTACAAACCAGCATCTCTCCCCGTGGCACGCATCGTGACCCGAGGTGGAGCATCATTCCAAAAAAAAAACAAAAAAACCTTCAAAATGATCCCAAAAAATGGGATGCTGGTGTGCAAGTTCCGTGTTTAGTCCTAGCAAACGTGTGCAATATGTTAACGATGCCTGTGGTTGCCACGAAGTGCCTCGTTTACCTTGGAAATCCTGTTGGGAAGGGTCGTGCATGCAGATGGATGGGGTGGGACTGTGCACTCGGAGGGGCTCCACCCGCAGCATTTGGCAGAGCTGCCTTTCTCTGCCCGTTCAGATTTCCACTCTCTTTTCATATAGCATATATATATATATATAGATACTAAAAGAAAAAAAAATCAGTCTGTTAAGCAGCCTTACTCTGATTCAGCCTCTTCAAATACTATTGTGCTGTGCAACAGTGGCTCTGTGTGTAACTGAGAATACACAAAACCCAAGTATGACATGTACAGGATAATGCCTCATACAAATCAGATGTCCGTTTGTTATTGTGTTTAACAACCCTTTATCTCTTAGTGTTAAAACTCCACTTAAAACTGATTAAAGTCTCATTCTTGTCACTGTGTGGGTGTTTTATTGGAAGTGCTTGGAGTGTGGGAAACAGTCAGCTGGAATGTTTCTGCCTGTAAGCCATGAGGTTCTGAGGGTGATGGTTGGAGCTGAGGGTGCTCCGTGTGCCTCGAGGGATTTTCAGGGAACTGCAGCTTGAAACCAGTCTGTGTTCAGCAGCTTTAACTGAGTGCAGATTGTGTGCAGGGATATCAAGCCCTTCCTTCCAGTGCCTACAGGGAGCTGACAAAAACCATGGAGAGAGATTATTTCCAAGGGCCTTGAGTGACAGGACACAGGGAATGGCTCCACCCTGCCAGAGAGGGCAGGTTGGATGGGATAATGGGAAGGAAATCTTGGCTGTGAGGGTGGGCAGGCCCTGGCACAGGTTGGGCAGAGAAGCTGTGGCTGCCCCATCCCTGGGAGTGTCCAAGGCAAGGACACCCATTTTTCCCTCTCGCAGAGCCATTAAGGTTGGAAAAACCCTCAGAGGGCATCGAATCCATGCTCAGCACATGCATCCAGTGTGTAATTCGGGGGTTCTTCTGGTTGCTGTTTTCAAACTAGGCTTTGAAGTGGCACATAAAGCACAGGTGCTGCTCCCCTGTTGTGTAGGGTGTCCCCTGATCCTCTAGGAATGTGAGACTGATGGTGAGGAACCAGGGAGCTCTTTGGCACCCATGGGTGCCTTTGGGTAGCTTTTGTCATTCCTCCTTCCTTCCCTCTGGTGTTAGAAGCCAGCCCTGTATCACACTTGGCTGAGCATCTCCAAAATACATGCAGATTAAGTAGAATTTTGGTTCTGTGGCCTCTGGTGGTTTGAGGGGTAGTTTTGGTGCTCTGGGGGTGGAGGGTTTGCCAGCTGTGACTGGCCCTTGCAGGTGAGTGACACAAGTAAGGGCTTTACTGGCATTAAACCAGCAGCTGGTGCTACCTAAGTTGTTCATACACCTTCCTTTTGTTTGGGTGAGCTTGTTTGGCACCCAGAAAGTGAAGGCAGGGTGGGAAGGGGCAAAGGATGGACAGGAAGCTTTAAGAAGAGTGATCTGACCAGGGTTCAGCATGTTGAGTAGCTTCTCGGAATGCCTGGCTCTGGATCTGAAGGGGTTCTGCTCTGGAGACAGGTGAGGAGCAAGCACTGTATGACCTGCACTCAGGTGCCACCCTGCAGCCCTCAGCAGCCTAAGGAGCTCCTCTACAAAAATGCTCATTGTTTCCACTTAGAGCTGCACCTACCAGTGGTGTGGTGACCCAGGTGGTGACCCTGCTCCCCAGGGTGCTGCTGGGTGCCTGGACAGGACTCTCCCACGTGCTACATCATCCCTTACACCAGTTTCCATGTCCTCTGACCACCCCTCCAATGTGGGGGCTGGCTGAGCTTTCCCTCCCTCTGGCATCCACAGTTCCTTTTATTCAGGTCCCTTTTTAGATAGCCAAGGGAGGTGGTTAATAATTAATTGCCTCTTTTTTTTTGAAAGCTGCAACCAGAGCTTTAAATTCTGCTCTTTGAAGGAGGAATGTTGGTAGCAGACTTTTAAACCACTTTTTTTGCAGTTGGTTGGTGTTTTGGCTCTGGAATGGCTGGTGGTGTCCACCAGTGCTGATGTTTTGCCATTAGGCTGACCAGATTCCAGGAGGAATCGCTGCCATGGAGGGGTACTGGTGTCTGTGGGTGCAACAGGAGCTGGGATGCTCAGACAGACAGACCCTCACGAGGGATGGACCAAAAGAAAGCCCAACAAACCGTCCCTACAGGTTGAGACTTGATGCAAAGTCAATTAACGAGCTGGCTCAATGTCTTTTCCAAATCAGAACATGAATTGCTTGTTATCCCTCCTTTGGCTTCTTCTCAACCTGATTCTTTTGGTATCCTCATAAACCCCATTTTCCCAGTATCCTCATAAACCCCGTTTTCCCACATCCATCCTTGGTCATTCTCCCTTTTTGGTACAATCCTGTGCTGGGCAGGTGAGAAAATCCATTTATTTTGAACTGATGAGCCTACTAGAATAAACCCCCATACTTGCTTTTTTGCCTTCTGCTGCCTGTGCTTTCAGGCTTTTTCTGGTTGGGCTTTTTTATGGTGTTTCTTTATTTTTCTGTGTGTTTCTTCTTATTTCCCACTTTTCTTCTGGACCTTCAAACCTTTTAGCCACTGCTCTCTCTGTTGCAGTATAGGACAGATAATTATGTTCTTCCTGCTTCTTATTTCATGATTTTTGTATGCCAAGCTCTAGTCTGAAGGCACAGCAAGGGAGTAACACTTTGGGGTTGCTTTTTTCAAAAATAAAAGCTCTGAAAACATCAGGGGTGTGCAAGTTCAGCAGATGTGTTTGCCTTGGTGAGCTGCTGATGTGCTGGACAAGTTCATCCAGCCTAATGGGGATGATGAGCACATGGACTTGACTTGTGATGAGCAACCTGAACAAAAAAACCCTCCATGTTAATTAACTGCTGGGTTATGGTTTCCAGCTGCAAATGTTTCTCTCTGGGCTGTAACGATGCAGAAAAGGGGTTTAGTGGGGTGAATTTTTACTTTTTGAGGGCTCTTGTGCTTTATAACTTGTTGTGCCAGCGCTAACTCCCAATGGTGAGAGTAGGTGGCACTTTGCCTTCATGGGGCATCTTTTCCCAGTTTGTGGAGGAGTTGAAGTTGTTAAAAGGTGACATTTTAAGGTTTGAACTTTAAAACACCCTTTGTGTAATTGAGGCTTCTTAAGGCTTTGCCTTTTTTTTTTTTTTTTCCCTTTTCTCAAGTAGTTTGGGGTGTTGAGGTTACGTGGGGTTTGGAAGGTGAGGAGGCTGGAAATGCTGGATTAAGGAATTTGAGGAGGGGGGACAGAGAGATCAGGAACATTTCTGTGGTAGAAGGAAAATGGCAGAAGCCAAGGGGAAGGAGCCTGTAATGGAAATCTGTGCCCGAATGAACGTTTTAAGTGGGAATTAATGAGTTTCGAGGCTGAGGCGGCAAAGCCTTTAATGTAAAGCAGGATTTGGTAATGGGAGAGAGAAACCTCGTGGGCGGAGGCACGGAACTTGTGAGAAAAGGGGTGATGGCACATGTTTAGACAGATTTGCTGAGGGTTTGCATGGATAAAACAGCCGATGAGAGGTGTCTGAGAGGCATCTGGAGGGCTGAGTTTAGGCGGGAGATGCGTTTGAGAAGGTTGGCTTGGGGATCCTTGGCTCCCAGAGTGTTTGAAACTATGGAAACAGGGTGGCTGAGAGCTCCAGGCTGCAGTTAGGACTGCAACCAGCCTAGGCAAACGTTGGGGTTTGCGTTGGAGGGTGGTGAGGAGCTCGTGTAAAGAGCTCCCAGCGGGGAAGGGGGACTGATGGATCCACTCGCCAGCGAAAAGGGAGTTATTTCCCTTCTCTGAGTATTGGGAAGGGCATGGCTTTCTCACAAGTGCCCCTGAAATCTGGATGCACAGTGCAGTGTCTGCAGTTCTGAAGGTTCAGTTTTGCTCAGATCTGACTTACAGGTGGGCTGCTGGGGTGAACCAACCTGCAGCTGAGGGCTGAGGGATAAACTGCAGCCCTTTGGAAGGCAAAAGGGCTGGGAGCAGCTGGAAACCACTGAGCTGAGAGATGGAGAAGAATAATAAAAGGCAAAACAGGGAGGAGGTGCTTCTGCCAGGTTGGGGTTGTTTTTACTCCAGGTTGTCCATGCTCTTGGCTCTTGGCTTAGCTCTGGTGTTGAAAGGAAGGAGAAGGTTCATACAAGAGCTCACAACTCATGTGTTTGTGCCTTGCTTTAGAACCTGGAAAGCTCCTGCCTTGCCATGTGGCTCTGGGATGAATTCCTCACCTCTTTCTGTTGGGCACAGGGGGATGACACCAGGTTGCTTTCCTTGGGCAGCAAGTATTTCCTGACATGCTTTCAGCTTTCTCTCGCCATTTGACTTCTGATGGCACCCAAGGGTGAAGCACAAACCCCCTTTTCTGGCTGCAGCACTCCAGGGAATGCTCTGGCTTCCCCTGAAGGTTGAAGCAAAGAGGAAAGATGCTGCAAGGAACACGCTTTGCCTCCTTCACCTCCACAGCTCCATCTGACAGACTTAAATTCCAGGAGAGTCAGAACTGGAGATCAGATCTGCCAAACTTTTATGTTCACACAGGATAAAACTCCACCCATTTGATAAAAAACTGAGCTTTGTCCAAGTATCTCAAGACAAATATCTAGAAGGCCAGATATTTGGTGAGCAGATGAAGGTCCCAGCCTGTGGTCAGGAGCTTAGCTGGAGTTGCATGCTCAGGTTGTGTGCTTTGCAGACGTTTTCCCCCTCCATTCATCCCCAACCATCTTCTTTCCCTGTGCTCACAGCACAGAAACAGTGGGAAATTTTGATTACTTTGGTTCAGAGCAGTGCAAGAGGCTCCTCTGGGAAGGCAGGACTTGTGTTTTAAGGATTTGACACATTTCATACCACCAGGAGATGGGTGAGTGGACACAGTCCCATGCACAGACAACCCCTGAGGTGGTTACTCCGTTGGGTTTTCCCAAAGAAGGCATAAAGTGAGAAGGTGGATGTGCCTGGAGTCACTTGCACTGGCCATTGATCCTCTCAGGCACAGGGTGTGGCTCTTGGGGATGGTCCTGGGCAGGGCTAAGGGTTGGATTCAGTGATGCTTGTCCAACTCAGCATGTTCTGGGATTCTGTGAAGAGGGACTGAGTTAAGCAACAAGGCTGGGAGAAGAGATCAGTCTGGGCTCTGTTAAGCACAACACAATTTTCTGAGAGCAACCTGAGACTCTGTACCAGGAACTGCACCTTCAGCTAGATGCTGTGGCATGAGCTGGCCAGGAAGGGTTGTCCCAAAATCCTGTTAGTGTCAGGATGTCCAAGCTGTGGTTTTGCACACTGGTGTTCTCGCTTCAATGCTTGTCTTCCCTTTGAAGAGCATTTCTCTAGCAAAGTTCGTGACCTCTTTGGGCTGGAACACTGTGCCCAGGTCATCTGGTGCATGTCTCTAGCTGAGCTTCTCACAGATCTGCCCACTTCCTGCAGCAGTTGCACAGGAGCTGGTTTGGCCTTGCGTGGTTTCAGACCCAGCACACTCGGCATCGGGTCAGATATTCCTCCCGTGCTTTCGGTTCGATGCTCTCGCTGTACCTGCAGCTCTGGGTGATTTCTCCCCTTCATGCTGCCACTAAGATGACTCAGGGCAGGAGAGGCCCCACTGCTCCTGGTCCCTCTCCCTGCTGACAAACCCCTCGGTGTTTGGCTCGTTTGCACATCTGTTTGTCGGGCTGGAGGGGCTCATTTCTAGCCGTGCATAATCGTGTTCAGCAAAGCTTGTGAAGTGCTGCCCAAGTCCTCTCTCTCTTCTTTCAACATGGAGCACTTTCTTAATGAAGAATTAAGAGACCTTGGGGACCAGATGCAGCTCGTTGATGGCAAGAGTTGCACAACAGAGCATTTGATTAATGCCTTCTGACTTTTCCAAATGTTGAAGTCCTTCAGACAAAGCAAACTTGGCTTAACTGCAGGGAGAACAGGCAGGCAAGAGGAGAGGGAGAGGCAAGGTGAGATGTGTGAAGGAGGAGGTGGAAGGGAGAGAAAGGAGACAACAATATCTGAAGGAAAACCTGAAAGAGAAAAGCTGAATTGGCCATTGCTGATGACTTGCTTTGGGTGGTTGGTTTTGTGGGGTGTTTTTTAGCTCAGTTCTTTTTGTAGAGCTTTAATGTAAGAACAGCTTTGAATGTGCATCTGCGTAACCGGCCAACCGTTGGGGTTCTGGGCTCCTGGCTGTGGGTGTCCTGCCTCTGGGGCTGGAGGTGGCTCTTCAGGGATGAGTAAGAACAGGGCTTGCACATGCAAGACCAACCTGTCACCAAAACCAGTTGGTGGCCAGGGACTTCCTGAGCCTGAAGTTGTTTGTTTATTGAGCAACGTTCCATACATTCATTTTCAAAGCACTGCTCCTGCTTCCCCTCAGACTGATGTGTGAACTCTTTGCATCCACTGAATCTTCACACAAGGGCTCTCACAGGTCCTGTGAGCTTTTGAGTGAAGTGAGGAAACATCTCCTTAACTTCAGTCCATCATTCCTGGAGGAGCCAGCAGGAGGCTGGTCCTTCCTCCTCCGGTCTGGGCCACTTGCCTGTTTGTAGACCTCTGGCAAACACACCTCCAAGCTGAAGAATTCCAATCTGAACTTCACACAACACTCCCAGAAGAAAGACTTCTCCAGAGCTTTCCGCTGTGGCAAAGAGCATCTCCTGGGGAGCGGTTTGCACGGTGACTCTGCTTTTCGCCGCTCTCATTGCGCGGCTGTGCCCGCCGGAGTTTGCATTCCCCAGGAGGCCACAGCTTTGCGTCACCCCCTTTGTCACCTGCGCGTAGTGGTGGTTTGGTGGTGGCACAGGTGACAGTGGCTTCCCCTGGGGGTTCTGACATGGCAGAAGCCCTGCTTGTGCAGTGGGTTGCTGGGTGTGCCCTGGCAGGGAGGAGGCATTTTTTCCTAAAATGCTTTTTCTCTCTGGTCTGCCCGTGGAATTCAAACCCACCAGATCAAAGTCAGCACTTTCTATCCCTTTTTTTTGCCATTGAAGCCCATTAATTAGTTTAACTGGGAGGCAGTTGCTCTTGAATAAGCATTTCGAATTAATGAGCTGGGTGAGCAGTGCTTGTGCCTAATAACACTTTTTGATCTCATGCAGAAGTTGATTCTCACCTGTTTTCTCCCTGTTGGCTGCATCTGGGAGATGACCCAGGCTTTTTATTGCCTTTGCTTGCTGGGGGCCAGTGGGTGCTTCCACCGTAACACGCCGTGCAGGCGGCTGGGGAAGGGTTAACCCCCTGCAGGGGCATCTCCCCTGTACTCAAATCAATAAATAAATGCTCTGTTCTCAGCTTTCAGGACTCAATCAAAGTCCCAGTGGGGATTTTACAGCCTCTGGTGTCCCTACAGGTCTGCAGGCAGCGTGTGCTCCAGCTTCAGCCTCGTCCCCTCAGCCTCCCCAGGGCTGCAGCTTCAAGTTTAGTTCCACTTGCTGCCTTAAGTCAACTTTTTATCTCATCTGTGGTGTTTCACCACGAGCTGATGTGGTCCCTGCTCTGATTTCTGCCACGCTCGGCTCCCGTTGCAGCTGTGGTCTCACAAAGGCTGTTTTCCTTTAGCCTTTGGAGCAGAAATAAGTAAAAGCTGAGCCACTTCGTGCCACGTGGGCCAGAGCTGCTGCTCCTGCTCTCCTTAGGTTGACACTGATCTCCTTGGGCTTGGAAACAGCTGGACCCCTGGGATCCCACCGCCCCAGGCTCCCTCCATCACAGCTGTATCCTCAGGTCTTTTGAAGGAGTCTTTTCTCTTTTTCCCAAGGTAAAATATGCTGATAATTGACAATTTCAGCCTGGAGGTGGCAACCACCTGGCTCTCATCCGAGGGCTTTCATGGCAGGAGCCTCTTCCAAAGCTTGAGGCCATGTCCAGCACCCATGAACCTCAACCAGCCCAAGCAGCTGATCTGTAAGGGATCAGAAACCCACAGGAAATGCCTGGCTCTCCCCTCCATGGGCATGGATGTTCAGCACAGGGTTTGTCCTTCTTGGTGAGGCACCAGAGGCCAATTAACAAACCCACTCCCAGCTCCTGCTGCTGCAAAGTGCTGACTTCCCATCACAGGCTCTGTGTGTGCCCCCAAGGGCTGGTGTCCTCTCAACCTCCCCATCCTCTCCTTTGCAGCTTGTCTTTCTGTTCTGATTCAGCTGTGTTCTTGCTGGCACATAATTATTATTAATTTACAGAATTAGAGCCTAAATTAGGGCCCTGAACTGGATTTTTTTGTCATCTCAGAGGCAAAGTGTGTTTTCCAGCACATCCCTGACCTTGGGAGTGCAGGGAATGGCAAAGCCTAAATCCCACCAGCTGTGCGTGGCACTTGTGCATGTTTGGGCTTTGCACATGGATTTTTTTTTTTTTTGCTTTCTGAGTTAAATGTGGAATAACCTCAATCTTGTAAGCCCCACAGGTGGAAAAATCAGCTCTGCCAGGGTCAAGGATGGCTCAAACCAGCAGGACATGGTCACCACTGCACCTGGGTGGTCTCTTCCTCCTGCAGGCTGTTGGAGTTGCTCATGGGGCTGAGGTGCTGATAGTTTTCCACTTCTATAAAAAATTAGAAGATTAGAAATTTCCAGCCTTTTGTGTCTGCATTGGGACAATCAAAGTTCTGGGCCCCTGAGTTGAGGAAAGAGATTGAGGGGCTGGAGCGGGGCCAGAGAAGAGCAACGAAGCTGGAGAAGGGAGTGGAGCACAAGTGCTGTGGGGAGAGGCTGAGGGAGCTGGGGGTGTTTGTGCTGGAGAAGAGGAGGCTGAGAGGTGACCTCAGCACTGTCTGGAACTGCCTGAAGGGAAGTTGTGGCCAGGTGGGGGTTGGTCTCTTCTCCCAGGCACTCAGCAATAGGACAAGGGGGCACGGGGGCTCAAGCTCTGCCAGGGGAAATTGAAGTTGGAGATGAGAAAAAACTTCTTTGCAGAGAGAGTGCTCAGGGATTGGAATGGGCTGCCCAGAGAGGGGGTGGATTCCCCATCCCTGGAGGTTTTTAAGCTGAGCTTGGCCGTGGCACTGAGTGCCATGATGTGGTAAAGGGACTGGAGTTGGCCCAAGGGTTGGACTTGATGATCTCGGAGGTCTTTTCCAACCCAATCCATTCTATGATTCTGTGATTCTAAAGGCAACACGAGGCATGTTCAGGTTTTGGCATCTTCTTGTGGATGCTACGGATGGAGCATCCTCTGGGGATGCTGGTGCCTTGTGCTCTTGGTCTTGAGTTGGGTGTCACGGAGGTTGAAACATGGTATTTTTATCTCTAGGTAGCCCTGGAAAGCTCTAGTCAGGTAACTCTCCATCCTGTCCTCCTCTCCCTATGACACACTATCCATGATCCCTCTGCTTGCACAGCAAATCTCCTGTTCAAGTGGATGTTTCCCCATGAGAAACTGTTGCCAAGTCAGTGATTTTTTGTTGTTTTGTTTTTGGTGGTTTTTTTCTGACAGAAAGTTAAAAAAACCCCCAGCATGGGCTGAGAAGATGTCTCACCTGTTCACATTAACAGCAGAGATCTTCCAGGCTGTGCTGTGCAATCTGCCCACAGGGCTGTTCAATAGAATAGGACTTTTTTTTCCTCCCCCAATAAATGGAACAGGAGTGTGTTTCCACCTCCAAAACAGGTAGAATCACAGAATCACAGAATGGATTGGGTTGGAAAAGATCTCCAAGATCATCAAGTCCAACCCTTGGGCCAACTCCAGTCCCTTTACCAGATCATGGCACTCAGTGCCACGGCCAAACTCACTTTAAAAACCTCCAGGGGTGGGGAAGGTCTGTCCCTCCAGTTCCTGCTGACCATGGAAACCACTGTATTTCCCATCACAGGACAGCATTTGCCTTGGTTTTTTCAGCAGTTTTTCAGCATTTGGTTTGGACAACTCACTTTGGTTTTTTAGGGTAGTTATTTAGTTGTAATACTTCAAATTCACTCCAGGTATTAGCAAGGTCAAGTAGACAAGAACTTAAAATCCAAGGAGAAAATGAACTCAGTATTCTCACCTCAGCTGAAGGGATCCTTTCCTTACTCCTATGAACTCTCTACCTTCCTCTGCACAACAATTAAAAAGGGATCTGATCCTCAGGGATTTGCTGAGATTTAACACTGGCACCGACTGCAGCAGGAGCTGCAAGTCTCCTCTGCTGCAAAACAGGTTGAGGGCTGCTAGTACAGTTTTTATTCCAAATTCTGTTGAGCTGAGGAGAGACCAGGCAGAGCAACGTCTCCATGGCTGAAGGGCTGGAAGCTGATGCAGGAGGAGATTATTTGGGAATTAAATCCAGCAGAGCTGATGCTGCTTGAAATCACAGGGGCTTATCCTTGCATGTCTGCCTGAGCAGCGTGGAGGCCTCACACTAAAGGGGGGGCTGCTTTCCAAGCCTGTGCTCTGGGGACGTGACAGCGACCTAAGCTGGTCAGCAAGGACCTCTCCAGCCCCCCTGCCCGGCCTGGGGCAGAGCCTTGTGGTCCTTCACCCACCAGCTGTCAGAGAAAGCTTTTGCTTTCTCAAAGGCTCGTTAATTGTGCTGTTTGTTTGCCGTGCTTTTTCCAGTAAATCGTGGCGTTGTTGATCAATAAACTCACCAATAAAGTTTCCAAGCCCCCAAGTCCTGCCTCGAGGCGATCGATCGGGGGTTTAAGTGTAGCCGAGGGTTGGAGAAATTTGGGATTCGCTGGAAAAGAGCCTGAAGGCTCCCCAAACGCTCCAGATGTCTTTGAAAAGGAAGCTCCCTGTTTGCCTTGATGTAATCAAGACCCGCGTCGCTGTAGAAATTCAATTAAACTGAGACCAACTCCCGGTGAAACTCGAATTTCGTGATTGGTGACTAATTAGAAGAGAATATTTTCAGTTGGAAGGGACCTACAATGCTCAAATTAGGTGTTTTAAGTTCCCTGAAACTTTCAGTCTCCTCCGCAGACTTCTCTTCAATCGAACATGGTTTCACAATTATGCATCATTCTATTCCTTACTGTGTATGGAATCAGCATTATGTGTAAGTTTTATCACACAGAATAATGGGAAATGGTGCCTGTTTTATAACAGGGAATCAAAAATGTGGACCTTGGTGAAAATACTGATGATTGTGCATAGAGATGGCAGGGTAAGGCTTGTGCTCCAAACAGCATCAGATTTCATTCAGGAGGCATTTTCTCTTTAAAACAATAAAAAGAAAACTAAATTAAAAACTATTTAAAAAAAAAAAACCTCTGGAGAACAGCAACACTTTCTCATGGAGCAAGATGTGGGAACAGGCTCGTCACTTCTGATTCCATCCTGCACAGGGGGTGGAAGAGGATCCCAAACACTTTCCTGCCTCCCAGGCCATCGGAGCAGCTCTGGGATGTCACTGGTGTCTGTGAGATGTCTTCTGACCAACGCTATTTGTCTGAATTCCCAGGAATGCTGCTTGTTCTTCGGAGTGGAAAAATGTTCTATTTTTGGCTGTGACAACTTTCTTTTTTTTTTTTTTTTCTGGGAATAAAAAAATGCTTTAAACAAAGCATGGCGAGGGTTGGAGTGTGTGTAGGTCTGGATGGGGTGGGATGGGGATGGAGCCAGGCAGGGACACGAGGGAGTGATTAATGCTCAACTTGCAATGTAAGTGGATGATGGTGGTGGAGATCCTGGTGTGTCAGAGTGGAGGCACACTCAGAAATGTGGGAAAATGTCTCTCTGACCAGACAAAAAGATCAAAACCAGTGGGTGAATAAACACAGGAGCACATGGCTCAAGTCTAAAAGAAAGGGAGATGGGTGGTGGGTCCAAACCCAACATCATTCAGGAGCTTGAGGTGGCCCTAGGTCAGCAAAGGCATGGAAAGGAGCTGTGGCTGCCCCATCCCTGGGAGTGTCCAAGGCCAGGCTGGACAGGGCTTGGAGCAACCTGGGCTGGTGGGAGGTGTCCCTGCCCATGGCAGAGGGTGGAATGAGCTTTAAGGTCCCTCCAACACAAACCACTCTGGGGTTCAGGGATCCCCTCCATCCCTGCTCACAGATGTCCCTGGTGTCCCCAAGGCCAGACCCAACAAGCCCATTGGTGTTGCAAACCCCAGATTGCTTGAACCTTTGCAAGTGAAATGGAATTGGAATCCAAAGGTAACATTCCTGGGGAAGGACCAGACTGGCCAATGTGATTAGAGGTGATGGCTTAGAGAAGGATATGATTGACTTGCCGTTTGGCTGGTTTCTTCTCCTGTGATATGTCATGCCATGTATTAAAGTGTTTTGTGGATGGAGCCTTTTTTTACCAACTTTTTAAACAAAACCAGCAACCAGAGAATGTCAGATGTGTTTGGAGTCTGCCATGAATGAGCCCCAAACTGCTTTCCTCTAGAAAGTGCCCTGCAAAAGCTCTGGTTTGAGAACTCTCTGAAATACTTTGAAGTAGGACTGAAGCAGGAAGTTAATTAGAGCTGCTTTGATATCTTAGAGTGTGTTTTAACAGCTGCTTTGGAGGCAGCTCGAGCAGTGAGAGCTGGTGTGGTTTAGTGCATGTTCCTGAGATCTGTCTCTACCAAAATGCCTCTGCATGTCACAGCACAGCTGGTTTTGTCTTTCCTGAGCGCTCCAACTCCCTTTCACAGGGGCTTGGGAAACTAAAATGGCCAAACCTTACTGACTGCAGCTTTTAAAATCCTTTTTACAGTAATAATAATTTTTTTAAAAAGCCCTTGATGATGTGGTGTTGCAGCCACAGCCTAAAATTTCCCCTGCTTCTCACTTCTGTTTTCAGTTGTCTTTCTCCCAAGTTCTCCAGCAGGCTAACATTTTCCATGGCTTGTTTGCATTTAAATGACTTCTCATGCTATTTTAAAAGGAAATCATTGCAGTGAGGAAGTTCAAGCTGTCTCTTCTTGGTGAGGAACCTCTATATAGCCCCAAAGCAAAGGTTTTGACCCTGCTGGTTCACCCTCTTGGAGGACAACCCTCATGCTTGTTTGGCAGTCACGAGCTCAAGTCTTTTGCTGCGGTGATTAGTGGAGTGGTTTGGGCAATGTGCTCATGGACAAAAAATGGCTCTTCCCAGATTTTTCCTCACTGCAGCTGTAACTTTGAGCCTTCTTTCTTGTCTTTTGATCAACCTTTAATCTTACAACTTGGTTTTGGGTACATTTGTTATCATTTTGATTGAACCATAAAGTAATACAATGATAGAATGGCATGGGCTGAAAGGACCTTAAAGCCCATCCAGTCCCACCCCCTGCCATGGGCAGGGGCACCTCCCACCAGCCCAGGGTGCTCCAACCTGTCCTTGGACACTTCCAGGGTGGGAAGTCCACAACCTCTCTGGGCAACCTCTGCCGGGGCCTGCCCTGGAATTTCCTTCCAATATCTAATCTAAATCTACTCTCTATGAGTTTGAAGCCATTTCCCATTGTCCTGACACTCCCTGCTCTTGTCTTTGCCATAAACAGAATGGAAAGGGCTGCACCCTTTTCTCCAACAGCAATGGCTCCAAGGTGGTTTGTTACCCCAGGCTGGGAGTGCAGACTGCAAAGCAGCTCCAGCCCTGCTTTTGCCCACAGTTCCCTCAGAAGGCTGCCCACTTTGGGTTGATCCTAAGCAAGGTCAGTGTCTGGGTATAGAGTTTAAGAGTAAAAATCAAATCATTTTGGTGCTGTAGAGAGTAAAGTAAGTAAAGCTAAGAAAATGGAGCGAGGGTTAGGGTTACCGGCAACCCACCTCTTCTAGCTTAGTGCCTGAGTACCTAAAATGGGGAGAAACATATCCACTGGTCACACAATAGGACTGAAAATCATGACTTGCTTAGTCGTGGGAGAGGGGGAGAGATCCGGGCCTTTTCCTCGCTCCTCCTCTTTTGGCTTTGTGTGCGCTTTTAGGAAAACGTGCTGGGCTGCGCTGCGAACGCAGGTCGCGGGTGTGCGGGGTCTGCTGGAGCTCTGCCCGCGGGGAGCAGAGCGGGAGGACGCGGCCCCGCAGGGATGCGCAGGACCGAGCGTGTGTCCATCTCCCCTCGGGGAGCAGAGCGGGAGGACCCGGCCCCGCAGGGATGCACAGGACCGAGCGTGTGTCCATCTCCCCTCGGGGAGCAGAGCGGGAGGACCCGGCCCCGCAGGGATGCGCGGGACGGAGAGTGTGTCCATCTCCCCTCGGGAAGCAGAGCGGGAGGACCCGGCCCCGCAGGGATGCGCGGGACCGAGCGTGTGTCCATCCCTGCGAGGCTGCTCCTTCCCTCTGGAGCTGCGTCCCGAGGCGAAGCTGGAGACGAGTCCCACCACAGCCCCGTGGCACGTCCCGATCCTCCTTTCTCCGCCTGCATCAGCACCACTCCTGCCACCTCTGCAGCGGCTGGAGCCACATCTACTTTGCCTATCAGTGACTGACCCCTCCCGCCTCCAGGCCGCGCCGCCGCTGCCATCGATCAGCGCCCATTCCCTTCCCCAGGCTGGAAGCGAGGGCCGAATGGGCTGTGTTGGGGGTCCTGGCAACTCTGTGCTCGCCCTGAAGCTGGGATTGCCTTCCCACCCCTTTCCATCTGAATAGAACCTATTTAATGCCCCTCCGCCTCTGACCCCTAAACGCAGCTCTCTCCTTGCTCCCCATTTCGCTTCACCAGTGACTTCTCTTCCCCGGGGCCACCTCCCCACGCTGCAAAGGCCCTGGAAGAGCCAGGATGTCCCCGCCTGGCTGCTGGACGCAGAGTGTGGTTATTCCTGGAGCCACAAATCCTCGCAGCTCGTTCTGCGCGTGGGGAGCCGGGGCGTGGGGCTGGTGTTAATGACCCTCTGGAAACGGAGTGCTGGAGGCATCTCCTGGGTTAGACACAGATGGTTAGGCGAGGGCTCTGGGGTGGAATGTGGCATCTTTCTCTGCTGTCTAAGAGCTGCTCTTGAAACCTCTTTTGGGGGTGAAAATCGATGCTGCTCTTGCAAGAATCAGTGGACCCTCCTGTGTGTGACTCCAGCCAAAGCATTGCAGGGTGGGGCAGGGAAAGGGCAAGAAGATGAAATACCTTGTAGCTGATCAGCTGGTAAAAGCCACCACTGCTGCTTCTGCAATCTTTGAACTTGCTATTTATTACTATTAATTATTATTTATCGTTGCTGTGCTGTTTGTATTTTGCAGGAGCCTTCACTGGCATGCCCTGCCACGGAAAACAAACGTTGGTTACACTTCGTGAAACACTTATTTGTCTTTCTGGAAAGAAAGTGAAGTTGTTAAAGTGTAACTGTGGTTGTTCTGGGTTTTTTTACATAAACAATCTCTTACACCTTTAAAAATGTTTTTTTTTAACCCAGTGTCCCAGATCTGTGACCCTCTAAGTCTCTTGAAAGCCAGTTGTGTTCAGCTGGTTTTTAAATGAACAAGGAGCCGTGGCACAACCCCTATGAGGGCTGGAGGGGTGCAGGTTCACAGGCATGGATGAGGTTTATTCCTCTCTCTGTCTCGGGGCTGTCAGCTCCCAGCTCTCCTTAAGGCAGGGATGATGTTGGTCGCTGCTGCTTTTCTTATCACCTGCAGCTGAGCCCTGATGGGATGGGAGGGATGGAGCAGCTCCATCAGCATCTTGTGCTTCCTTGTCCTCGAGTGCCAACACTCCTGTGATGTTGGCACCTTGTCCATCACTGCAGGGAATGTGTAGGTGAGGATGCTCAGGGGGAAGATGGAGCACAAGGAAGAAGGGAACTGCTCCTGGGGGAAATGATGTGCCTGGAGAGTGTGGGTGTGTGGGATGTCAGCTGATCTGCTCCTGGACTGACACACAAGGTGTGGCTGTGTGAGGCTGTCTCCAGAAGAGGAGATGAAGAGGAAGCCTCGGTGTAGCAGAGCATTGTGATGTGGAACCCAAGAGAAGCACCAGAGAACAAGAAGGAATAATCTGGTGGAGTGTCTAGTGGAGGGGAGAGGATGGGGCTTGGGGTCAGAGGAGCCTTTGGGGGGTCTCCAGTCCAATCTTTACCCCATGCCATGCTAGCTGGGAAGCTACTTCATGCCAATGCTGCAAGCTTGTGCTTTCCAGTGGCATAACTGGAATCAGGTGGGATGGCTTTGCTGGGATGTCAGACCACTGAGTTCAAAGACCTGCCTAGAAAGGCACTTGGCCTCCAGGATCCTGCCCCTTGCAGACAGTGCCTGTCCCCAAGCCACTGAAAATGTGGAGAGGGAGGGGGAAAATCCCCTTGAGTGCCTGCAGGGCAATGTCCTTCCAGGAAAAAAAAAAGAGAGGGGGGAATAATAGTGTTTGGCTTAGGCTGGAGAACAAACACAAAACCTCCCCAAATAAACTGCCATCTGCAAGAGAGGGAAAGGGGAGAGCATGTTTACCATGGCAGGCTCGAGGCTGATGCAGGCTGTCAGAATTATAAAATATTCTTGGAATTGCTAAATGTTACAGACAGTAATTCCACCTCGGAAAGTCTCCCGGTGCAAATGAAACCCATTAAACAGCGGCTCGACACCAAGTGAAACTGGGCATGGGTGTAGGAATTAGCTGCTCTTTGGTCCCAGTTTATGGGGAATTGCTCAAGGATGTTCTGCTGGATGGTCCAAAGCCTGGTCAGGAAGGCTGTGCTGGCAAAAAAAAGGCTGGGTTGGCATGGAGGGGAAGTCAAGAGAGCTTGACTTCCCTTCAAAGTGGAAACCACACGAAGCCTTCAAACAGTCTGCAAGGGATGGAAATAGCAAAGAGGGAGCCACGGATGTCAGTGGGAGGCTGGGAGCTGTTCAAAACTGGCAAGGAAGTGGAAGGAAATGAGAAGGAATGTTGGGCCACTGGGATTAAAAGCAGAAGAGAAATCCCACCCTCTCCCCTTCCTGCTGCCAGTGTCACCATCAGGACAGCTGAGCCTGCAGGCAGGTGGAGCTGGTTCATGGTGGGTGGGGTTAAATAGTTGGGGTTAGACCTTAGAAGACAAACTGCGTTGGGAAGAAACCCTTCCCTGGGAGGGTGGGCAGGCCCTGGCACAGGGTGCCCAGAGAAGCTGTGGCTGCCCCATCCCTGGAAGTGTCCAAGGCCACACTGGACAAGGCTTGGAGCCACCTGGGCTGGTGGGAGGTGTCCTGCCCATTACAGGGGGTGGCACTGGATGAGATTTAAGGTCCCTTCCAGCCCAAACCATTCTGGGATTCTGTGAGATAAATTGACCAGGAAGGTGGTGTTAGAGGTTCTTGAAGTCAGAAAAATCTCTCTTGGGACCTTGTGCAAGTAGGAGAGAGGCAAAGCACTGTAATTCCCTCCCATGTCACTATTTGAATGAAAAACTACCTTTGGCTTTGGATAAGTAGCTCCTGGCAGATTTGAGGAAGACTGAGGAGCTCTGAGAGCCACCAAACCCCACTGTGGGGATGTGACAGCTTCCAGAGAGGCTGCAGCAAGACAACTCAAGATGCAGAGAGACCCAAGCCATGGCAGCAATGAGGGGGATATTAATCCTGCTTGATGGGCAATAATGGGAAAACACCCTCTCTGCTCATGACTGGCAGGTTTTAACCATTGAGTCTCATGTGGAGGAGATGTTTGGCACCTATGAAGGCACTGCATGTGTCCTTCGAGGCAGTCTGAATGTGGGACACCCAAATGTGTGCATGGCACGTATTAACAGGCTGAAAACTGGCTGAAAACTGGACATCCCTCTATCTGAAAAGGCCAGAGGGTGTGACTCCCATAGTGAGAGTCTGGTCTGGACTAATTCCTGGCCATGTGCAATTTTTTTTTTTTTTTAAAGGAAAAGTATTAAAAGTTTTGGTGGTATTTGCATTGCACTTCTGTGCTGCTCTGGGCGGAGGGAGGAAAGCCTTGCCAGCATCGTTTTCATGTTTTTATGAACTCTCTTTGTGCTGATGAGCTTTTTCCAGTGCTGGCCCCGTGGCAGAAGTGCTGGTTGGTCTCAGTGCTGGGGTTGGCCAGGCTGTGTCCAGCCTTGTGTTGCACAATGGCCACGGGTCCTTGGTCACTGCTCAGGCTCCCTGTCCCCAGGCACAACTTGTTCCCATATCCACACACCACTGGTGGTTGTTGTCACTTCTATTTCACCCCACTCTGAAAAAAAAAAAAAAAAGTGGAAATGTAAATAAGAGGTTCCAGAGGAATAAAATTTCAATAGTGCTTGGAAAAGGCGAGGGGGCCAGAATTGGTGTAAACTCTGCTGGGGCTGCCTGGTTTGTCAGCTGCCACTGCTGAGGGCAGCTGTGGAGCTGAATAACAACCCTGGGAGCGAGCCAACCAGATGCTGTTCTTAAAGAAAAAAAGTAAAGAAGAAAAGAAGAGCAAAAGCAGCCCTGCCAGGATGCAAAGGGTCCAACATGTGCTGGTGGCTGTGACATGGTGAGGAGCAAAGCACAGGCTGCTGCTGTCACAGATACCACCTTGCCTGCTGAAAGCTCATTCTGTGGCCAGCCTTGGGGTCCAGCCACCTTAGAATGTCATAAAATTCCAGAATATGCTGAGCTGGAAGGGACCCCCAAGGATCATGGAGTCCAACCCTCAGCCCTGCACAGGCCCATCCCCAAGAGTCGCACCCGGTGCCTGAGAGTACCAGGTAAAAACGCACCCAGGTAATAATAAATCCTGCAGCACAGCCATCAGCACTTGAATTTGTGGTTTATATTCCATGAAGAGTTTGGAAGTCTTGCTTAAACCTGTTCTCCCTTTGAAAAATCAAATCCTGCTTGGAGGGTGACAGAGTCTGACCTTGCTGAACTGTGATTCCCTATAAGCAACCAAACCACTAATGATGGACACGTGGCTATTTTTGGATGTGGAGTTCCTGTTCCTCGATTTGTTGTCAGTTTTTCTTGGGTGAGTCTGGCCCTGGAGATCTGTGGGGTGTTTTTTTTCCCTGAATTTGGTAACGGGGATCAAATTGGGGCACTCCAAATATCAGCGTGGTTTAGAATCACAGAATCACAGAATGGATTGTGTTGGAAAAGACCTCC